>CM053599.1:33916517-33939758 GCA_028646575.1 Pseudocheirus occidentalis | reverse complement strand
TCCTTCCTTCCTTCCTTCCTTCCTTCCTTCCTTCCTTCCTTCCTCCCTTCCTTCCTCCCTTCCTTCCTTCCTTCCTTTCTACCCTCCCTTCCTTTTATCTTCATTGTATATTAATATTGTATCCTCATTGCTTGGTCTTGTGCCTCACACAAGAGTAGGTGCTTAATGAATGTTTATCTTACCATATGCATCAGTAAATGAGTCCAAATTAAATATTTGGGAGTCTTGTTCTGCTTGTTTCCATGGGACAGTTCCATTATATTATTCACTATAGTGCCATAAGGGAAAACATTCTTCTTTACTTCTGAATGAATGAATGAATAAATAAGTGAAATCAATTCATGAGTTTTGCCTCACTCAACATATTGAAGCAAGATGGAATACCTTGTCTTATTCTTGAAGAGGGAAAACTTGGTGAAGTACAAATCATTGCTGAGATTCTTTCCAAATCTGTTTCTGTGATTCTTTGAGTCTCCTCTCTTCCCTTCCCTTTCCTTCCTCTACCCTCCCCTATCTTCCTGCCCTCCTCTCCCCTCCTCCCTCCTCTCCCCTCTCCTACTTTCCCTTCCCCTTCCTTCCCTTCTTTTTCCCCTCTAGATAAAAATAAAGTAGAATATAACAGTCACTAATGTTTATGGTTGTTATTGTTGTATTAAACAGACATGCTTTCACTGATAAAGGGGATTTCTAGTGAGGATACTCCATCTCCCAAAATGTTGTCTTTTAGTTTTGTTTTTTTTTTTTAGAAATTGCCTGAAGCACTACGAAGTTAAATAACTTGACCATTGTCACCCAGTTCAGATTGCCAGAAGCAGAAGCTTAACCCAGTTCTTTCTTATTTAAGACTGATGTGTATACTCTCTTCATTTTTTTTAATGTTGTATGTGATCTTTATTCTTTATGCTGCCTCAAAGTGTGTTACACGAATATTTTGAAACATCATCAGGAATAAAACAAAGCATGGCTGAATAGAGTTGACGAAGATTTTGTGGAGCAAGTAGCACTTGAAATGGGACTCGTTGATGGACAGAACTAAGGTAGGTACAGAGGAGCCAAAAGGTCAATACAAGAGGAAGACTAACAGAACTAAAGATCATGCAATTGCCAGGGAATAAGGAGGAACACTGGTTTTTTGACTAGAGAGTATATAGGGAAGTACCTTAAATGGAAACAGACTTCTGCCCCTTGAGTTAATGCATTCACTACTCTCTTTCATGGTCTTTAATGAAAACATATTAAAGGAATGGAGATATTTACAGTAGAGAAAGGAAGACATAGAGGAGACATAATGGTTGAATTCAAGTACTGGAAGGACTCTCACATTTGAGAGGGACTGGAAGACATAGAGAGGGAGACTTAATCTTGATAAATGAAGAACCATTCTAAGAATTAGTTACCAAAAAGAGTTGTGCAAACTAACCCAAAAGATATCTGCATAGACAACTAATATAGTTCAGACAAAATAGGAATAGGAAAAAAAAATGTACCAATATTTAGAAAACACAAGGCTTCAATTCATACCAACATTCTGCTAGTCTTGTGCTTATTACAGCTTTGAGTCATGGAGTATTCAAATCTCTGAACTCAAAATAAGTATCGGAGGAGAATAAATTGGAGGAGGTTCATGGTGCTGTATCACTATTTGTAATAAATATATAGGGAATATGTCATCTTGAAAAATACTGCAGAAAAGAATGTTGTTGCTTTGTTATTTCAGTCACGTACAACTCTTTGTGATCCATTTGGGGTTATCTTGGGAGTATATTATACTGGAGTCATTTGCCATTTCCAACTCCTGCTCATGTTTACAGTCGAGGAAATTGAGACGCACGGTGCCCACACCTTTGTCACTTCCTTGTTGTGGTGGAGGGTTTTGTGTAGCTCAATAAATCTATGAACAATGTTGTGCAGGATTAATCCAGACCAGCAAATACCTAATATGCCAGTAAATTTGAAAAACATAACAGTGGCCAGTAATCAGAAAAGATTAGTTTTTGTCCCAATCCTAAAAAAAGGCCAGTACCAATGAATGTTCAAATTATTAAACAATTGTGTGCATTTGGCACACCAGCAAGGTTATGCTTAAGATTTGGCAAGTTAGGTTTCAACAATATGTAAGCTGAAAATTAGCAGAAGAGCAAGCTGGTTTTCAAAGAGACAAAGGAAGTAGAGACCAAATTGTCAACATTTGCTGGATTGTGGAGGAATAGATGGGAATACCTGATCATCCTATTTGTTGCCTGAGTTACCTGTATGCGATGAAGAAGCAACAGTTAGAGCCAAACATGGAGCAACTAATTGGTTTAAGTTAGAAAGGGAGTATGGCAAGGCTGGATGGTGTCACCTTATTACACTTATATGCAGAGTAAACCATGTGAAATGCAAGACTGGATGAATCAAAAGTCAGAATTTTAAGGTTACCAGAAGAAATATTATTAATTTCAGATATGGAAATATTACTTTTCTGATGGCAGAAAGTGAAGAAGAATTAAAAGTCTTTTGATGACAAGTGGCAGAGGAGAGAGTAAAAACAGACTTGGAGTTGATCATGAATAAAAACCTAAGATTTTGACAACTGTTCCCATCACTTCCTGGCAAATATAGGGAGAAGAAATAGAAGCAGTGTCAGATTTTATATTCTTGGATCCAAAGATCAAGACAATGGCTATATTTATGAAATTGAAAGAAGCTGGCTCCTTGAAAGGAAAGCTGTGGCAAATTTGGACAGCATACTAAAAAGAAGAGATACCACCTTGCCAACAAAGGTCTGTATCATCAAAGTTATGGTTTTTCCAGTATGACTGAGAAATGGACTAGAAAAAAACTAAATATGCAGAATCAGTGCTCACAAATTTTTATGCTGGAGAAGAATTTTGAGAGGCAAGGAGATCAAATCAGTCAATGATTAAGGACATTAATTCTAAGTTTTCTGAAGGGTCAAATGCTAAAGGTGAAGCTTAGATACTTTGGCCAAATAATGAAAAGACAGGACTCATTGGAAAAGACTCTGATGTTGGGTAAGATTAAAGGAAAAAGAAAAAAAAGATGACAGAAGATGAGACGGATAGATAAATCCATGGAAACAATGAACATGAAATTGGACTGACTTCAAGAAATAGAGGAAAATAGAAGAGTCTGGTGTGCTATGGTCCATGGAGTCATGAAGAATTAGACATCACTGAGTGACTGAACAACAGAAACAACAAGACTAAGGGAAACAAGGTTAAGCAACTTGCCTAGAGTCATATAGCTAGTAAGCATCTGAGGTGACACTTGAACTCAAGTAGATGAATCTTCCTGACTTCAGGCCTGTCACTCTATCCATTGTGCCACCCAGCTGTCCTGTCATGCAAATGGGTAATGGCAAAATATAGGTTGACCATATAAGGAGATTTAGGGACAAATTCTGGATTGTCCAACTGCCATCCTATTAGTCTAATGATATTAAAGGAACTGGAGAACACCTCAATAAATCAAGTGGACTCTCTGTGATGAACTTGTAGAACTTCAAAGAAAAGAGCCATCTATGGTAGGTGGATACGAAATAGGCTCCAATCTGCATCAGTGGACAAAATACTCACCTTGATGTGATCATAAATGATATTGTTTACTTGAGAATTTTGGAGCTCCCTAAAACTTACCATGCCCTTCTCTGCTGCCTTTTAGTAGAGCCCAAAATTTAGTTCTTTGGAGATTGTAGTATTTCACTTATTTCATAGGCATATGGCATGAACAGAACACTGATATTAATAATCTCAGTCTTTATGTCATGGAAAAATAACTTGAAATTCATAAAAAATATTCAATTTCTAAAATATGACAGTCTATTTTTTGTGCTCCCATCTAATTCTGTACTCACTTCATTGTTCATCCAAAAGGTTTATTCAAGACAAATCAATGATGGAAAAACTCCATTGATCACCCGACTATGTAGGAGAGCTTTCCCAGTATCTATTATTTATCTACTTGATTTTTCCTGGGTGAATACATAGAACAAATTCTTTTGAGTTCAGATTACAGTCACTTATGAAACTCTTTAGTGTTCATTTTCTTAGTTCAATAGGCTTAATTTTATCAACAGTCAGGTATATAGGAAGTATCTCATCATCTATAAGAAATCCCTCTTCCATTTGGAATCTCCACTATAAAACCTTTCTTATAGTTTCAAGGACATTGATACTTGTTTCTTTGTTTTATGAATGGACTAATATTAATGATGAAAAAGACAATAATAAACAGAGCTGACATTTCTCATAGCTTAACAAAAAGCTTAAATGTTAAACTAAAGTATTTTTTAGGCTCCTTTGACCCCCTTATGGTAATTGACTTAGTAAGTCTGGGTTCCTTGCAAGTGGTGACTTTATGCTAGTACCAGTTTTTTTTTTCAGTTTCCTATTGTTGACATCAATTTGTCTTGTTTAAATAGTTCAGGCTGGAGTTTCTTTAACTGCTCATTTTATTTTCTCATTTTTATTTTTAATTTGGTAATATTAAATATAAGATTCAGTTATCACTAGCCTCGATACCTCTATATGCTGATGATTTTCAATCTAACTTTCCTGACCCAATCTCTATGCTGGCCTCCAATCTTGTATTTACAACTGCCTTTCAGACATCTGCACTGGAAGTCCAACAGACACCTTAAAACTCAATTTTTTTTTCAAAATAAGACTTGTTATGTTTCCCCCAAAGCTCTCCTCCCTTGTAACTTTCTTTTTTACCATAGAGGACCACATCATCCTTAGAGGATGCCAGGCTCACAACCTGAGTCATCCTCAATTCCTCATGATGTCTCACTCTTACTGAAAGCCTGCCGATTTCACCTTTTGCAGAATCTCTTGAATATGCCACCCTTATGTCTTCTGACATGGCCACCACTCTAGTGAAGGGCACAACCACCTCACATCTTAATTATTGTATTAGGCTGCTTATGGATCTCTCTGTCTCAATTCTCTTCCCAATCCAATTCATCATCTATTCAGCCACTAATGTTTTCCTTAAACTAGGGTTTGATAATGTCACCATGCTTCTCAATAAACTCAATTGCCTTGTTTTTACCACCAGGAAAAATATAAAATCACTATTTGACATTCAAAGTCTTTTATAACCGGATTCCTTCCTGCCTTTCCAATCTTCATACACCTTACTCCTTGACATGTACTCTTCAATCCAGTGACACTGGTCTCTTGACTGTTCCACAAGAAAGGCATTGCATCTTTTGTCTTGGAGCATTTTCTCTGACTGCACCCAATGCTTGGAATGTCTTCCCTCCACTTCTCAAATTAATGACCTTCCAGACTTTAAGTCCACCAAAAAATCCATCTTCACAGAAAGCCTTCCACAACCCTTCTTAGTTCTGGTGGCTTCCTTCTGTTAATTATTTCTAATTGATCCTGTATATAAATTGATATCTATCTATCATTTATCTGTCTGTCTATCTATCTGTGTCTGTCTATCTATCAATCATCTTTTTTTTTTTTAAGTATTGTCGCACCCATTGAATGGTAAGCTCTTTGAGGGCAGAGACTAGATTTTGCTTTTTTTTGTATCTCCAGAACTTAGGAGAGTGTCTGGCGTGTAGTAGACAGTAAAAATTTATTGATTGATTATTTCTAAAGTAAGTATGTCCTCTCTAGTTTCTTGTATTTGAGCCACATTAAAAAAAATATTTTCTGTATTCTCCCATGCTCTCTTTTATATTCCAATAACCAAAATACTAAACTAAAAGTTGAGTTAATTTTTGAGGTATCATATATCTACTTCCTTATCTCCTGCAACCAATTATGATGAGAATGCAATGATTTTTGTAACTGTGATCTCCTTGTAATAGTTTGTCATGAGTATTGCAAGGTGAGATGACCAGGCACCTCATGAAAATATGCTGCTGCCTTTGAATACAAAGTAAAATCTAGTAAAACCAATTTTCCCAACAACTTCCTCTGCCTGTGAACCCTCTTTGCTGTTAAGTGTAATTTCCTTTTATCTTCTCTGTTCACTTATAGAAAGAATATAAGCATCAATATTAATAAATTCCTCTTGTATATTGCGTTTGCTTTCTAGCCATTGTACAAGGAGTTGTTAGAGTATTGCCAAATAAGTTCATATTATTAGATGATCTGAAAACTGTGCACCAATTTTTGACTCTTAAACCAATCTGATACAGTCATTGCAGAAGTGTCATTGAGGAGTCACAAAACAGAAAGAAATTTTGTGTTTTTTCTCTTATTTTACTGGTTGACATAGGCAAGGACTAATGCTAAGTGAAATGTAAGGTGCCTATGCTTAACTAGACTGACGTTTAGTTTGCTCCAAGGACTGTGCTTGGAGCTTTCTATAATGCTAGAAGCTTCCAGGAATTGTGGTCTGTTGGAACAGTCTTTGGAAACTCCTGTCTACTTTCTTGCCATGTGAGTTACTGGAGTCTGAAAACTCTGCTTTTGGCAAGTATAAAAATATTGCATATCATTTAAGTCTTTTAAAAGAGGACATGCAATAAAAGGGTGAATTTAAAGAATCTTGCCCATGTAAAGCTGTTTACATAGACATAATCTTTAAACTCACCTTTTAATTGCATGCCATCTTTGTAAAAAATTTAAATAACAGAAAATGTCAGTGTTATAAAATACCATTATTTATCAATTTTTGTATATCTGAACACAATAACTGATGGAATAAAAATGTTCTACGTCAAAAGTTCATGTACCTAAATATCGGATAACTTGACATGACTGAGATAGTTCTCTGCTTTATTTGACCATAGCTTTCCTTAGTGTTTAGTCCCGGTCCCCCTCCCCCCCCACCCCCACCCCTCACACACACTTGAGTGAGAATTGTTTCTTAGCCGGGAAGAAAAAGAATCCTTGATCCAGGGAGCATGATAGACATCTCATCCTTTCCTACATCAAAATAAAAGCCAAAGGAAAGAGTGCCTCAGTCCCCAAGACTGCCATTGAGCACCATGGTAGCACTAATCCTTTCAGACTCTACCCATACTTGTCCGCTCATTTTTACTATGTCCCTTGTTCACTAACATATAAGGGGTTGTCTATAAGTTCCTTTAGGGCAGGGATGATTGGATCAGGCCTTTGTATCTTCAGTGCTTAGCATAATTCCTGGCACATTTCAGACACTTGTCAAATGCTTTCTAGTTGATTGATCAATCCAAAATGTACCAGGTCTTTTCTTTCTATTTTAATCTCTCAGATACTCAAGTTGAGATATTGGAGCCATCAACTACTCCTAATTTCAGTTGTACTCAACAATACTAATTCCATGGAAGCATTCAAGGGCAACATTCCCTGAAATGCACAAGATTCTTCTCTTCTCTTCTGCTGCCTTTTCTGACCTCTTTCTCCCATATTAAAATACAGGAGAAACTATTATAAATGAAGAGGGTTTCAAGTGGATGCACACCAAAATTGTAAAGCTTTTTTTTTATGTCTCGATACTTATACAATATCAAATCTTTGCCCCGTTAAATAGCTTTTTAAAATTATGACATACAATTTCCCAAATGACAGCTAAAAAAATTTTAAAAGCAAGAATATAAGACAACAATAAACCGATGGTTAGTCTATTGCATTTTTGCATCATCCAATCAAATTTATACCAGGGGAAAAATGCAAAAACATAATAGGAATGAAAGTTAGTCTTCCTAAAACCATGTACACATCATTATGTGGCACTCCCTCTAGACAGACCCAAAACTTTCTCTTTGCAGGTTTGGTCTCCTTGGAGATGAGAGCCTCAGGTTCAAGTTATTCTATATATCTGCATTTCTAAAATGGTATTGCATTAGCTTCCATTAGTACGTTCACCTTTGATAGCCTGTTTGCACAATTGGCTTAAGACATTGACATTCCCTGAAATGGCATAACATAAAAGGTAACAAATACAATATCCCACTTATGAATCCAGAGCATTCTTCCACAAATATATCTAGAATCTATAGGGAGAGTGAGAACACATGTACAGTACACTAGTTGAGAGACATACATGTAAGAAAGATATGACTGATGCAACTAATACTTCTAATGTTATCAGGATCTGATGTCCTTCCTTTTCTTGGGATGTCCTTACATTGCTTCCTCTTGGGTGCAGTATTTTAGCTGGCCTCAGCTAACCTCCCTGAATGTGTTCTGCTGTACGATTTAGTTCTTGACAGCTAGAACTAATACCCTCACTGCAGTGGGACTCTCTGGGTCTGCTCTCTGTTAGGCAAGACATGTCCTATTGTAAAGGGGTTTTATCTATTGTGGTGGGAAATGAGGGAAGATATAGAAACCTCCCCCCCTCTTTTCTATGACTAGAGCTCACATTCTTCATGGCTGTCTCCTGAATTGACTGGCTCCTTAGAAAGCGTGCCTTGCTATTTAAAGGGGCTAGGCTATGTCTGATGCATGCTTTGACCATATCACAACAAGCTAGTTAGCTGCTGTAGAATTGCATCAGATATCATTACAGAACTTCTCATCTTGTAAAGGAGTAATTAGCAGCCCTGTCTCTTTCACACTTCCTTCAAGACTTTAACCCTATGTCGCCTGTTATTTACCCTTTGACTTTCAGAAATATTGACCCCACAAAGTCTCTGTCTTTTGTCCATTATCCTCTATAATTTCATCAAGTGAGTTGCGAGGGATTCCCACTGATCAGGGGGACTTTGATCAGCCTCAACTCCCTAACTACAATTGTTATAGTAGAAATTGAAGTAGTTGTTGTGTTGATTTTTATTCTTTCTATTATCTACATCTCATAAATTCTTAATCTTTTAGGGAAAACATTCATTGTTTAATTCAGAGGAGATTCTTGGGAAACAAGGTTACATTGCTGGCCAGTTGATTTGCTTGTTAAATTAGATGATATCTAGGTTCAGAGCTGTCATTGGCAATTCTGATGCCGGGGGCAAGCACCAGAAAACACATATGAGGAAATCTAAGTTTGGGGGTGTGTGTGAGAATGGGGGTGATAAGAACCACAGCTTCAAGGGCAATTCAAAAGCGTTGGCACACAAAAAGGCTTCTTACACCATCCTCCTCTCTACATATTCTATGATCTAGTGACATTAGGTTTCTGGCAGTTCTTTGTATATTTCATCTTCCAATCACATGCCTTTTTTATCATCTGTTCCTTATGCCTGGAATGTACTTCCTCCTCATCTCCATCTCCTGGTTTCCATGACTTTTTTCCTGAGTTCAGTTCAAATATCACCTTCCCAAAGAGGTCCTTTCTGGCTAAGAGTTTCTTCAACTCTCAGAATCCCTAAAATGTGGGTACTTAAAACAAAGTGCTGTTTCCTGTTTCCTAGTTGCTATTCCATCTCAGATAGCTTCAAATTCTAATATAGTATGATGCTATTATTAAAAGTAGCTACACAAGGAGAAAAAAAGTGCCATTAACCGAGCAGGTAAAAAGTTATTCAGTTATGCTAGAGTATAAGCAAGTAGGGAAATTCTAAATCCTTTGGGAAGTAAAGAAACAGCTCAGCAAGTACATATTAAAGTAAATATAATTTGATACATAGTGAAAAACAAAGTCCTCATGCACTTTTTCCTGATTTCTTGCCATGAAATGCCTTTCTTTTCCTGTGAACTCACTTGGAGAGCTTTTCTTGGTTATTATTAATTCAGCAGTTTTTGTTTATGTTTGTGTTTTTGGAATCTTTTGGCAAAGCAAAATTCTCTCGGCTGTATCTAACTTCTTAGTTACCCATAGGATTCATGGTCCTAGGCCAGCATTTTTACATAGATGGAACACAGACACACCTACATTTATGATTTTGCATATGGAATTTAAAGCGATTTTGAGACATTTGACATGTCCACATATAAGCATCACTGCTTTTTATTTTGTGGAATATTACCAGAATAACTCTAAGCTGACTTTCCATAATGTCCATTTTTCAGGTTGTCTTGGCATTTCTAATTGTTTTCTTTATATATTAATCAGTACTCCAAATCACAACTCTGTTTATGCCACAATTATTTAAAAGGGGAGGGGGGGTGCTTTTGAAATTTACCTCTCAGTATTTCAGCAAGTAAATTTGCCTTCTTATTATATAGACATAGTCTGTCTTCTCCCTCTTGCCATTTCTCACCTATCCAAAAATTTGCCTTTCTCAGGTGAGAAGCTAGATGTAATAGATACTGCTTTGAGGAAATCAACATTTATCTTCCACTTCTTAATATTTGTTGAAAATTTACTTAAAGGTGTAATTACAATACAAAGTTCTTATTCTAGATTATATAAAGACAGCATTCAACTTTGCTTAAGAATATCACTTGACACTCAAATAGTTATTTGCCTACAAAATGTACATAAGCAATAACCACTTAACATATTTAGTATGATTTTCAGTCTTTGAGAAGAGGTCTATTTTGTCAGATTTCCATCTAAGTTTCATAATCTGGACTATCACTATGATTAATTCAAGGTGGGAGATACCATATTCAGTCATTTATTCAGGGCCATTATAATAAAAACAGCCTTGAATCTTCAATGGAGAATACAAGAATAGTGACCTCATTAACTCATCAACTGTGATTTAGACCTGAGGTGTCAAACATGTGCCATAGGGGACCCACAGTGCTTCCAATTGTAGTCTAAACCCAATTAAAATGTAATTGAAAAATATTCGACAAAATAAACAAAGAATAAAATAAAATATACAATATCATATTTTAAAGTTAAGTGAATATACAGCTTGCAGGAATCTGTGTGTGTGTGGATTAGTGGCCCTTGTTGTTATTTATGTCTGACACCACAGATTGCCACTGCTATTGGAATAACAAAAATCATTTCCCAATTAATATTCTAAAAGCCATGGCATGTGGACAGACCACATGTTCTGTTAGGATCCTTTTGATAAGAAGAGAAATTAAGAAAAACTCCTAGAATATCATGGAAAGGTTTTGGCAAGCTAACTGCATCCCACAAAATGGGCAGGTGGGAATAATTTGCCATCCAAAGAATATATTGATATTAATGAAATCACATATCCATTGGATTATTGGAATATACTTAAGTATAAGTAAATGTGATTATTTTAAGAGATACTGAAGTAAGGGCATTCTGGAACATTGACCCAAGATATTAGATAATGACTATGGATATTTTTAAACTTTGAGCCTTCATTATGCCTGAACTTTTTCCATGAATAATGAGCTTAATGATAGAAGACAGTACTTTAAGTTTATTCTATTAACTCCATAACTTAGTAGAAAAACCTGAATTATTTTAAAAGAGTTTTTTATCATTTCAAATGATTATTTTTAAAACATTATTTTGTTTCAAAAACCTATGACATTGGAATCACCAGTGGAAAACATGTGGATGGAAAATAAAAGTGGAAATATGGACAATTCATTGCTTAGTCCTTGCCACAACCAAACTAACTAAAGACTTAAATTTTGTGGTTTAACTTTTTAGTAGCTATCAGATCCTTGATTCAGTGTTCCCTTTTCAGGGACATGAATATCCTTTGGGACATTGTATGCCCAAGATGGCAAGGATGCTGTAGCCAAAATGAAAGTTGGAACCTAATTTTAAATTGAATCTCAACCTCCAGAGTAAATAATAGATGGAGACTGCCTATTAAATCATCAACCTTTAATTAAATCCTTTTCAGCTGTAAGTTCTCTATACTAAACTTTGTGATAAATGCATTGTATTTTAATGGGATTACATTTTGTACTAAACCTATATAAGACAAGTTCCCTTTGTTATTTGCTAAGTTACCCAGAAAAGGGAAATTCTCAACTTTAGTTTGGTAATCAGTTTTCTGTAAGTATACTACATGATAACCTAATTAAAGATTGGAGCCCCATGAGTTTCCTGTTGAGCTGAAGTCTTAGGAATTATAGAAACAGAATAAAATAAACTGAACCAACATAGGCTGGTTTAGATATAAGCTTGTACTAATCAGCAACTTGGTTCAGAAACTTCTAGAATGACAGCTTCTAACAACATGTTGTCATAAGGCATACCTTATTTTTTGAACTTCACCAAAATTATATTAAATATCTGTAATGACAAGAAGGGTTACCAAAAAAAAATTCCTTCAAATTGGATTTATGAAATCATTTTGGTAGAATTAGTCCAATCATAATGGTACCAAACCCCTTTATTGGGGCCTGATAGATGACACAGTAGATACAGAAGCAGGGCTGAGAAAGAATAATATACCCAGAGGTTCGGAGTGGGTTCATAAAAAGAGATGGGACTTGGGGAATGGTGGAAAGTAGAGAGCTAATGTTTGTTCTTCCAGACACAAACTTTATAGAGCCAAAAATCTCATTCTTAATTGTTTTCCCCTGAGGACATTGTGCATTTCTTTGTTCCCAGGCCATGGGTGTAAGTACCACACACTTATCTAGAGGACATAATCCTCACCCCTGTGTGTTTGAATTTTTTCCTGGGGGATGGGGAACTGATTCAGGCCCATCAGCAGGTGCTTTACCTAAGAGGGCTTGTTCAGCCATCAGCATTAGAGTCCCACTGGCCTGTGATCTTCTACAGGCTTTGAGTGAGCAACAGCTGATTTAAAATTTGGTCTCAGATACTCACTAACTTGTGACCCTAGGTAAATCATTTGACTTCTCTTTGCTTTAGTTTCCTCATCTGTAAAATGTGGATACTTATAGCACCTGCCCCTGTGTTATTACAAGGCTCAAAGAAGATAATAATTATTAAATACTTAGCATAATACCAGACAGGTAGTACATACTATGTAACTATTAGCAATAGAAACAACTATTATTATTATTAATTACCTGCAAAATATAAATTATACCAGATTAATAAACATATATCCTAAAACAAAAGGAAAACAAAAAATCAAGGGTAAAACTCTCTGGAGCACTACCTTTAGTCTTTAAGATGGTAGAATATTCATCCATTAATAAAATCCACATTTGGAATCCACTTTAACAAAATGAATTTTAAAAATCTCAGTAAAATATGAGGAATACAAAGATAAAAAAATATACTGTGTTGTCCTTGACCTTAAGGAACTTAAAATCTTATAGGGAGTATAACCCAAATATACAAATAACAGTTTATAACCCCCAAAGTTAGTTTATAGTCCAAATATACAAATCACAGAATAATCCAAATATATTAATAGCCTCTATATAAAAATGACCAGTAGAAAAGGAGAAATAGAAAGAAAAAAGCTCTGTGAAAAATTAGGGGAAGAGATTGCCAAAAAGGATGGAATAAGAAGTTGTTGAGATTAGGGAAAAGTTAGCAAGTAACCCATGGTTTGAAGAAAAGATGATATTTCAGCATATGGAATTAAGCAAGGAGCAAGACTGAAGTCTCTTGCAAACTTCAGGAAAGCAAGAACCAACTCATAGGGGTAAGTGCAAAAAATGTGGAAAAGAGAATATATAAATTTGTCTGAAATATTTAGGTCATGATGATAAATAGTGCAGAGAGGGGAAAAAACCAAACATACATGGAGGGAGATTCTGACTTAGAGTCTGATAGCCAAAACAAAAAGTTTAGGGAAAGTGTGGCTGTATAGTGAAAGAGAACTAGATTTGGTGACTCAAAGCTTGGCTTTAAAGTCTAATCTGTCATTAACTACCTGCATGACCATGAATGAGTTATGTTTGTTCATCAGCAAAATGGGGATACTATACAGTACAGAAAACTTGAAATATGTATCTTACACGGTGGTAAAGTAGGATGTAAACCCCAGAGAATTTAATAGTTATTTTTCTTTATTAATTTTGTTTTATTTAGTAGGGCATCTATCAATCAATCACTTTACCTTTATGGTACAGTGGAAGGAATGTAGTTCAAATTCTACCTATAATATTTACTATTAGTGTGATTTGGGCCAAATAATTTATCTTACCTGGGTCTTAATTTCCTCTTATGGAAAATGAGAGATTTTGATTTTATAATTTTTAAAAATCCTTCCAGTCTATGAACCTATAAAATATTTTCTAAGCATAGTCTATTTGCATTGATAGATTTTATAAATAAAAACAAAAATGAGACAGTTTCTGCTTTCAAATCCTTTATATTCCATAAGGACATAATATTTACATATTTGCATAAATGTAAAATACACAAAAGATAAATATAAGAAGGTGCCAGCAACAGGAAGATAAAGAAAGGTCTAATGTAGAAGGTAACGATTATCTGAAAATTGAAGAAAATGGGACATTTTATGAGTTAAAAATGAGGACATGCATTTTATGCAGCTGGAACACCCTGTACAAAAAAAGAAAACAAACAAAAAACAGAATTAGGAATGCATTTTTGCTTGTGAAGAACAGTCAAGCTGGGTCAAAGATAAGCTAGAGTTTGGAAGACCAGTTAATAGTGCATTATAATTATCATTCAGGGGAGAAGAGATGAGCTATTTCAGAGTTGTCAGAGAATCCAAGAATGAGCGACCCACAAAAAATTTGCAAAGGTAGATAGGAACCAGTCTGGGAAGGCTTCAAACATCAAACAGTAGAGCCATTGTAATTTACAGAGGAGGGGAATGATGTGGTCAGACCTGGGCTTTGGAATATCTCTTGGATGGTAGCATGGAGGATGAATCAGAAGAGGGGAAGATGATACAGGAAGACTAATTAAGTGGCTATTTTACTAGACTAGGACAGAAGCAAGGAAGAAACTGCAGGGAGCATCTGGGAACTGACCATTTGTTTATCTAAACCTATTTCCTCTAAATTTCTCTTTTCTTATAACTGCTAAAATTAGGTGTCCAGCAAGGGGTTCGTTATCTTTCTGACTAATTTCCAAGGATGCCTTGGTGAAGAGATTTCAGTAGGATAGTTAGACACAGTTTCCTATATCCGAGGTCTTCCTAGGATATTGTAGAACTCAGTCCTCTGAGTGGATGTTACATTGGCCATTCACAGGGGGTTATTCAAGTACGTAGAGGTGCCTTTTGAATTCCCTCCATTTCCAACTATGATTTTTGCAGAAATAGCTTCTATTTTTGTAACAGTTTAAAATATGACTTCTTGAAGACTTCAGTATATCAAAATTCTTATTAACAGACACTGAGCATGTGTATCTTTAATGACCTTTGTGTAACACAATGAGATCTTACATTTTCTGAAATTCATTATGTAATTATAAAATGGCTTTGCTGTAGAATATCATTTACAACAGCCGATCCCTTCATGTATCATAGAGTAAATTTGTCAAGGATGCCTTCAATATTTGTATTGAAAGTTGTGATGTAGATCCTGTAACTTGTTCCTTTTCGACTTGCTGGCTATTTTCAGCAATATTGTTTGTAACTTTCCACTCTTTTTCTCCATAAGTTTATATAAACAAGTTACTATTCTAAACCTGTATTGATCTTGTTTGGTTTTTATTTATTAAAGCTTGCCAAGAAGATCACATGAACCATAGCACATTATCCACATGGGGACTTCTGTTAGTACAAATGCTCAGAGAATCTTCACTGAGAGAAATCAGTGGATTATTATTTGTGTAATTCTTGTATCTATATGGAATTTTTCTGTAGTACCTGATACAGTATCATGAGAAATCAGAGTGTTTAAGAAATACTCTACGATGATAATTGAAATAAAGATTATAGTTGCCCATGTGGCTTACCGAGAGGAACATTGACCTAAGCATCTCGGAAGCAGATCTGTAAACCAATGTATGATATTAATGATTGTTGTCATTTTCCCATCTCTGGTCTTCAGTTTTCTCATATAGAAAATGATGGGTTTGAATCTGATGGTTGCTACATACTCTTCCAGCTCTAAAACCCAATGACTGTGTATCTCTATATGTTGATAGAGCATCATTGATAAGAAAGGGATATTGAAATGTATCTTCTGGCTATATAATTCCTAGTTCAATTTTGTCCATTATCATCTTGCCCCAAGTAAAGTTAATTTAATTACTAATTAAAAAGTTATATTAGTTTTGCTCTAGGATAAATTATTCTCAGTTACACATGGGATAGTTCTAATCAAAATAAAGTTTCTTTCTAAACAACACAGTGCTTGACCCATAGTGGGTGCTTAATAAAAGTATTGACTAGTGATTCCATTGAAAACCCAGTTATTAAGTATACCTTTGATCCTGGTACATGTTTTTAATTACACTTGCAAAGTACAATTGAGATTGACTTTTCACTTCCAACTGTTTTCCATGAGAATTTGCTATTTGACATAAGAATTTAATAAGGGGCAGGTAGGTGGCACAGTGTCCTAGAATCAATAGGATATGAGTTCAAATCCTACCTCAGACATTTATTAGTTATGTGACCCTGGGCAAGTCACTTAACCCCAGTTGACTTAAAAAAACAAAAGAAACATAAAACAACCTTAATATAAGAAGGAAAATGTTGCCAGTGAAAGCTGTTTAACTATTTCACTATGGCAATGAACTTTAAAAGGAAGTTGCTTCCAAAAGTTAATATCATTTCCCTATTTTTTCCAGTCATGAAACCTTTTTAAAGATTCCACTCTGTGCTAACCACTGTGCTAAGCACTAGGAATACAAAGAAAGGTATAGATAGAGTGTATTCTCTAGGAAGTCATAGCTTAATGGGAGAGATAACATGCAAACCAGTATGTTCAAAACAACTACATTTAGCATAAACCAAAGAAACAATAGAGAAAAGGCATGCATGTTTAGGAAGATCAGGAAGAACTTTCGAAGGAAAGTAGAATTTTAGTTAGAACCTGAAAGTAACCAGGGAAGCTAAAAGGTTGAGAAGAGGAGGGAGTGAATTCCAGGCTTGGGCGAAACAAAGCGAAAATGCCTGGAGATAGACTTTCATTCAGGAGAAACAATGAAGAGATCCGTGTTGCTCCATTGCAAAACACTGGGTGTGGGGGCGGCGGCAGCTACAGCAGAGGAGGCCTGACTGCGGAATGCTCTGTCCAGCGCCAGGGAGGCCACTGAGAGCGAGCCGGGGCCAGTGGTGCGAGGGACCAGCGGGTGGCCGCGGGCGAAGAGCGAGTGCCGCCCGGCCATGGGCTCCCTGCTCCGCAGCGAGACCTTGTGCCTGTCGCAGCTCTTCCTGCAGCCCCGCAGGTCCTGCCAGTGTTTGAGCGCCCTCGGGAGAGGGGCCTGGCCCAGTTTTCGGGACTTCAACCAAAATGTAAGTTCCTTTCAGAGAAAATCTGTTGGTGAGGTCAAGCGGTGTGAAGAACTGGAACGAATAAGGGCATATTTAGTGCAAGATATTATAACAGCAGATATTCCTCGTCCTGATAAAGAGACCAGCCCCCCTGCTCCACCTTTTAAACAAGTATTGGAAATGCAGGAAGAGTTACAGAAACTGGAGGCTGAATTGAGAGACGTCACCAAAAACAAAGAAAAACTGAGGAAAAACTTGCTTGAGTTGATTGAGCATAATACACACGTGTTACAGGTGACCAAAACTTTTGTTAAAAGGAACATAGAGTTTGAACCTAGTTATGAAGAATTTCCTTCTTTTGAAAAGGATTCTTTATTGGACTACAAGCCTATGCAGAGACGGGGCGCAAAACTGGGATTCGTGTCTCATTTAATTCACCAAGCAAAAGTTGAAGCATTTGAAAAAATGTTGTGGAGGTGTGTAAAGGGTATATACAGTTGTGGCCCATGCAGAGCTGGATGAGTGCCTTGAGTATCCCGAGACCGGAGATACCACAAAATGGCATGTGTTTTTAATATCCTTTTGGGGTGATCAGATTTGGCAGAAAGTTAGGAAGGCACCTGATTGTTAGCACTGCCATGTTTACCCATACCCCAGTAATGTTGAAGAGCAAAAAGAAGTTCAAGGGGGTTTCTAGAGCCTGTACCCCATCATTTGTGGGAAATACAGTGTAAGCAGATTGGAAAAGTGAAGGTGGGTCATATTATGATGGGCTTTGAACACTAATCAGAGGATTTTATATTTGATCCCGGAAGTGATAGGGAACCACTGTAGTTTATTATTTAGGGAGCTGAGGTGACATGATTAGTCTTGTGTTTGTGTGACAGCTGAGTGGAGATAGAAACCAACCAGAGGGGTTTTAAAATTCTCCCTGAATTGTAGAAAGCCAAAGTATTTGATTCTTGGGGATTAGTTTCTATGGAGATGTCTTTGAGACTGCATCTTTGGCTTCCCCCTTTGAAGCCTGCTGGGGGTAGGGGGGAGGTATCCTTTGATAAGGGTGAACTGACTTCCCCCAGAACTTCCTGGGGCCTTGATAACAAAGCCTTATCTTACCCAAGCTACTTCCAGGGTGTGACAGACTATTATATTGATAATAAAATTCCAGGATATGATTAGGATAAGAGTACTTGAATTCTTTTGAATCTTTAAAAACCTTGTTCAAATCATCACTAAATCAGAGTTCTTTCCTAGGAACTACCCACGTAGTTAATTCTCTCTCACATCTTCCCTCACACTTGGGGCTGGTACCCAAGAGGCCCATGATACTGAATGAGTTATTGATTGTTTAACATATGAGCTTAACTAAAAGAGCAGGATTTTTTTTTTTTTTTGGTAATTTATAAGAACTTGGCTTAACCAGGGTGGTGGCAATGCCAGAGGAAAAAAAGGGGGAAATGAGAAAGAGATTACTATTATTATTATCAGATGTTATTCTGTCATTTTAGTCGTCTGACTTTTTGTGAACTTATTTGGGGTTTCCTTTGCAGACTTACTGGCACAGTTTGCTGTTTTCTCCCCCCAGTTCATTTTACAGATGAGGAAACTGGAGCAAGCAGGGTTAAATTACTTGCTCAAGGTCACACACCTAGCGTCTGAGATCGTATTTGGCATATCTTGACTCCAAGGCCTACACTCTAACCACTGTACCACCTAGCTGCCACAATGATCAAATAAGAGAATATTTATAAGGTGCTTGGCACATAGTAGGCACTTAAAAGCTTATTCCATTCCATTGATTCCATTTTACAAATATAAAATCTACAGGCCTTAGCCCCAGATTGAGTGTGCTGAGAGATGGAGTGTGAGGACTGGAAGATGACAAAAAGTTATGATTTGGGTGACTTGGAGGGTGTGGTACTTTGAATAGTAATAGAGAAGTTAGGAAGGAAGGAGAATAGGAGGAAAGATAGTAAGTTCAATTTGGAGAAGGCTGAGTTTGAGATGTCTGTGGGGTATACATGAAGTATCTTCAACTATATCTGTTACTTCATCTACTTGTAATGTAAAATGCAACTTCAGTTTCTCAATTTATAGATCACAGAGTTGCTTATACAAGTGGGAAATTCTCCTTCCTATCTTATTATCTGCATATGGAAATTTCTAAACTTGATTTGCATGTGATTCAGTTAGCATCGTCCTGAAAATAACAATAGATTCAGTCAGTCCCAGAGTTTCTCCAGCTGAAATACTTTTATTTCTTTTCTTCTCTCTCTCTTTCTCTCCCTGCCCCCCACCTTTGAATAATTATGTAAGCAATCTTATATAATCCACTCAGTCTTCTTAATGGCATACAGAAGTTTTCTGGAAAAAAAATCAGTATATTTCCTTATTAAAACTATCTAAAATAAAAGATAACTATCAGATTTTAAAACAAAGAACTAGCTTTCTCTGGAGATGCTTTTTTTCTTGCTAATGTGTTTTGAGTGTACACTTCCAAAATATTTCAAATTATTAACTTGCTATCTGCAACTAAATACAAAGCAAATAGAAGTCTTTTCTCTCTGGTTGTAGCAACACTTGGGATGCTTGATGATACCTAGGGTACATCATATTCTCTCAACATGAACCTTTTATTTTGTCTATAGCTACACTATTTAAAATATTTCTGTTTTCTTTACTAGTACTTATGACCCCAATGGATTTTCAATTCAAACTCATTATCTATTTATCCATCGTGAAAAGATGTATTTTTTTTACCTTAAAAAGATAAAGGAGAAAAATCCCTTCAAATTTTAAGTAGATTTCATTGATATTTGTAACATTATTGATGCTCGTAACATCCAGATTGCATTTCCCTTAAACAACTATACTTAAATTTAATTCTTGCATAATTCATGTATTTATCTACAACCATCTGTTATGAGAATTTGAAGATCTTCCCTGCCCCTAGGCCCTTGGATAGGCTTAAGTGGCTCTGAGAACCTTCCCTGATTTGAAAGTATACTCTGCCCCCTAATAGGCTGAATGTGGTCACATGGATGTGACTCCCTATGGCGAGAGGCTTGTTCTTCAGGAATACCCATGCTTTATTACTTTGTGATTGGGCAGTGGGTCAAGAGGGCTGTGACATTTTCTGATCCAAGAGAAGGCCATATATACCTGATATGAGTTTCTGCTTTGGGGCTCACTTTGGAAAGAGTTGTGTGATTTGGACAGACAAGACTCTGGGAAGCTGTTGAGCCTCTGGCTTTGAAAACCCGATGTGGTAACTGACTAGGTATGGATAGAATGGTCAGATGGTTGGAAGCCCATCTGCTGATCTGTTTCTTTGTCTGCTTGTAACTCCTGTTTGTGTTCTGTTCGCATTCTCTGAAGTTCAGGAAAAAAGCTGATTTTTTTCCCCTGAACTTCATAAATGATATACTTTTGATTGATTAAAGTAAGACTGTTAACCCATTTTGAGTTGCTTTCCTTTAGAAAAGCAGATCTAAGAACCTGTGCTAACAGCCATCCTGGGTATGCTAGGGTGCTTGCTCATACACCATCATGATTTATTTTCCTTTTAATAACTAAATTATTTCCTTTTTTCACGGTAATAGTAGAATCTTCACATACTACAATTGCAAAAGTGAATGAAATTGATAAATACAACAAATATTACATTAATTTTAATTAACAAAGTGGTTTGCTTAATTTTTATTAATTTAATGCTCAAATGCAAAGAGATATAATAATACAATTAATCTGTGTTATAGGTCTCCATCTGTCTTATGGTCACAACAGAGGCATACTACATCAGTGTCAAGATTCGCCACCTGCCACCTCAAATTTGACCACACACACACACACACACACACACACACACTCAACCATGAGCATGCACAATTTTCTCTGACAGTTAATGCAAACCAGTGATTATAAATAAATGGTATATATAATATATAATGATTATATGATATTGTATGTATATATGTGTGTGTGTGTGAGCATACATATAATACATTCACTGAGTTGCATTGATGGTAAGAAGGAAGTTGGTGATTTAGTCTCACTTTTGTCAACTTTGACTAGAACTTTGAAAAGTGTATATATTTGTATGGGAGTTCTGTCTAGAAATATTGACAAATTTGCAGCAATGTTTCATGTCCCCTCTGAGAGTATCTCAAGGTAAACCACTCCTCTAATTCACTTCTTGTTGCATAACTGAGAACATGGCCCAAAGTTCAGAAAACTGGAATTCAACATCATAGAAATCTACATTATTGCTCTTCATTGTGTAAGTAAAGTAATAATTCCAAAAGGAACCTCTCTGAACCAGCTTCCCCAAAGCTTTACTAACTTAATCAGCACTGAGAGCCCATTTTCCCCAGCAGATTTGTTCATTTATGATACTGAAGCATTTGGCTGTAACTGATGGGATTTCCTCCCCTTCCCCAACCCCCTCCATTAAATGGCTTCAAACCCACTGCAGCAGACTTGTGTGATCAACCATCACTATGCCAACACCTGTGGTGTGTTAAAGACACCTGTAGTGAGTATAGAGGCTGGCAAATGTACAGCCTGCCATACATTTTTGCTCACTGGGAATGTGGTGTGTTCGAAAATGTGCCTGCTTACATTTTTTTTCCCTGATGAAATCTTGTTTTTGTTTATATAATTCCTCTCTGTGGTCCATGCCTGGTCCCACCGGGAAGGAGCAGGCTTGAGAAATTAACATTGTGGAAACTTTTAAACAGACAATTAGTAGAGGCCTTTGAAAGACTGAAGAGCAAATTGCTATGTAAAGGGGAGCCCATTATAATTTAACCGATAAATGGCTTTCTTAATTTCTTCACATTTGTGGCCTTTTGTTTCAGGTTTGCTGTAATTTTTTTTAACAACTGTTTACCTGATTTCTCCTTTCATATTTCATGTTTAAATGAATGAGCATATCTGCTAGCATCTGTAGCTTTCCTAACTAGTGCAAAAAGGAACTCCAGTGATCTTTATACATGAGATTGCTCCTTTCTTTTATCCCCATAGTATCATAGTGTCATTGAGCTGAGGATGGGAGGGGCTCTAGTGGTCAGCTTCTCCAGCCTTCATTTTATCAGTGACAAAATGGAGGCCAAGACAGACAAGGAAATGACTTGTTAACAGTCACAGAAGTGAGAAGTGGCAGAATTTTTAAATACTTTTTTTTTTCAAGGAGGCATAGTTATATATTAGGATCATAAGATTTTCGCTTTAGAAAGGGAGAGGGACCTAAGAAGTGCTTGAGCATAAACTTTTTTTTAATGGATAAAGAAGCTGAGGCCTGCTAAGTTGTGACTTGGATAGCATCACACATTCATTTGGGGATGGAGATTTGGTACAAACTTAGGTCTTTTTCACTCTTATTCCTGTGGTCTATCCAAAATGGAACATTATTTCTTGTTTTCTTTGTTTTCAATAATAACAGCCTTCATTAAAAAAAAAATCTATCCACAGCTATTGACAGCTCTATTAATTAGGGTTTCTTTCTAAACTTACTTTCTTTTCCTGACAAAGCTGCTGGTAAATAAGTCAAATACCCAGAATTTTATTTTGAAAAAAGCCTCATCTTCTAAGCATTAGAGAGCATTAACTCTTTTAAAGTGTAAATGCCTGGAGACTGAATAGAAAAAAAAGAAAAGAAAAAAAAATACCTTTAAAAGCTGGACAGATCAATGTAAAATCAGAAAGTACATTTTAAATTAGAGCCTTGGTGCTTTTTGAACTATTCTTATAGATGTTATCAAAATGTTTTCTTATAAATCTTTGTCCAAAGCAATGTTGATGACTGGGTTCAGCTAGGAGACACAATGGATAGAGCGCTGGGCCGGGAGTCAAGAAGCCTCATCTTCCTGAGTTCAAATCAGGCCTAAGACACTTACTAGCTGTGTTACTATGCAAGTCACTTAACCCTGTTTGCCTCAGTTCTTCATCTGAAAAATGACCTGGAAAAGAAAATGGAAAACCACTCCGTATCTTGGCCAAGAAAACTCCAAATAAGGTCATGAAGAGTTAGACGTGACTTTAAAATGACTGAACAGCAATAAAAACTGAGGAGGGCAACATTTTCTACCCAATCTTGAAATGGGCAAGAAGTAGTTAAATAGAAACTTCATGGACTTAAGAATGAAGTAGCCAGGAAATAGTTAAGT
>CM053599.1:33862694-33916017 GCA_028646575.1 Pseudocheirus occidentalis | reverse complement strand
TAGTGGAAGAAATGATTTAACACAGTGGATAGAATCTGTCATTGGAATTAAGAGCTGAGTTCAAGTTTAGACTTGACAGAAATCTGGTATGTGGCCCTAGGCAAATCACATAACCTTTAATGGCCACATAGACAACTCTCTTACTTTTTAAGTTACAGATAACTTGCTTATCTTATTTCGGAGTTTGCATATTGTGAGTTTGTTACATGAAAGGAATCAAGGTCTGGACCTACCATGTCTAGGAAAGGGCATTGTGAAGGTGAAAATATGAGTGGATCACCATCAAGAATCTGTTTAGGAATTTCTTCTTAAAGTGGTGCAATGTTAGTTTGAAACAAATGTTTAGATCAAAATGTTTTTTATAGCAGAACCAGGCTAGATATAGCCTAAAATTCAGAGATCGTATAGGAAAATACGTAGAATCTAGGACCTGAAACTAAGAAGTCCTGCTGATGAGGTGTAGCTCTGGGACACCACCTTGAGCTCTCCTTGAATCTTCCCAGGAAGGTATTTGCCTGAGGTCATGGGCTTAAGTTGTGGCTCTTTCCAAGTCTTTAGCCCTCCTTTGTTCCAATAGTTTCCTACCCTTGATGCTCCTGTTCCCATCCTTGAACTGGCCTGGCCCACCATTGTCTGTGGTCTCCAGGTAGCATCCAGCAACTTCCCACCCTTAATCACTCATTGCTGGAGTCTGACTCCTCCTGAAAACCCTCCCCAAACTCCTCCTCTAGACCATCCTTAGATTTCTCCCACAACTTTTCTGTTTATAGGATCCCATCTTCCCTTTATGTGGTGTGAGAGCCCCATAGAATGACCTAGCATAGACTGGCTCCTTGAGAGTCTACCCCATGTGGTGAACTATTAATAAACTTTGCTTTTCTTTGGCTGAGAAGACTTGAGTCAAATTCTTTTGGCAGGAACCAGCATGTTGGTATTTTGGGGTCTCAGGCAAACCTAACCCTCTTCGTGGGTAGCCTCTTCACTGGGTTTAAATCTGTCCTTGGATGTTTACTAACTGTTGAACTCTGGGTAAGTAACTTAACATTTCTGAAAGTTCCCTTCCTCCTCTAAATTTGGAATGATAGTAACACAGGGAATTGGGAGGATCAAATCTGATAAATTATGCAAAAGACTTTTTTTCAACTTAAAGGTAATAGAGTTGAACACATTAACTGTAAAACAATGATCAAATCAAGCTGAACCAAAAGAGGCCATTCAAGATGGTGAAGGTTCCTGAATGTATCTGATGAATGTGGTTTAAAGGAAGTGGAACTTTTTAGCCTGAAGAAGAGCAAGCTCAGGAAGTACAGGAGAACTGTCTGTAAATATAAAAATTTTTGTTATGTAGATAGAAGACTGATTAGATTGTGTTTTGTTTTGTTTTTCCTCAAGAGGGCTGAATTTGGGCAGCTAGGTGGCACAGTAAATAGAGCACTAGCCCTGGAGTCAGGAGGACCTAAGTTCAAATGAGGCCTCAGACACTTAACATTTATTAGCCATGTGACCTTGGGCAAGTCACTTGACCCCGCTTGCCCTGCCTTCCCCTCCAAAGAGCAAAAAAAAAAAGTGCCGAACTAGACGCAGTGGTTGTGAATATTGCAAGAAGCTGATTTTTTTTTTTTAGAATTCAAGAAAAAGGGGTTTCCAAAAGTGGTATGCATTAGTCTTAAGAGATGGTGGATTCCTTATCATTAGAAGTCTTCAAGAAGAGGTCGTCTAGTGAAATAGAGTAACAGGGTAAAATGAACAAATAAATAAAACCAAATATGTCACTGAATAAGGATATATCTCTGTAATCCATTGCAAATACTTTGATGTTCCATGTCTCTAAGGTACTGTTAGCTATATCTCTATTTAATGCCTCTGATTTAGCATTAAGAATATATATACATACATATATGTCTGTGCATATGTGTATTTGTGTTTAACGGTAGTCATCTCTAGGGTTGGGAGGGAAGAAAAAAAGGGAAAAAAGAAATTTATATGATAACTTTATTATATATTTAAAAGGAACATCAAGTTGTATATAATAGATTTACAGTTTCATGTATGCTTATCTTTTTATTATACAATGTTATGGAAATATTTGTTTTATTCCATAAATTTAAAAAAAAAGCAAAAGTGGGAAAATAAAAGAAGGAAGGAAGGAAGAGAAAGAAAGAAAGAAAAAGAAAGAAAGAAAAAGGAAGGAAGGAAGGAAGGAAAGAAGGAAAGAAGGAAAGAAGGAAGGAAGGAAGGAAGGAAGGAAGGAAGGAGGAAGGAAGGAAGGAAAGAAGGAAGGAAGGAAAGAAGGAAGGAAGGAAGGAAGGAAGAGAGGCTAAAGTCACACTGGTGTTGAAGATGACTGACCAAATATTCTATATACAATCATCTTTCCTTTCAAAACTTAGAAAGACTGGTGAAAGAACACTGATATCTTGGGCAAATGAACACAAGCCTCTTGTTATAGCTCCCGTATCTTACAGTTCATACAGACTGCCCAAATTTAGTATTACATGGCTAAATCTCCCTTCCTCTACTACATTACCTGTTGGTCATTTTCCTCTGATTACATTTTTTCACTGTACCTCTGTGGTCTACACCTCAGTTATCTGGACCAGAACAGGAAAAGAAAAAAAGAAAATCTTCCTATTGTCTAAGCTGTTTTACCCAATAAGCATCCACACCAGAATACTTTAATCACCACAGAGTGACCCAATGCAGACTTTTGGGAAATGTAGTCCAGATAGTGTACTGAAACGAGGGAGATTTTTCTCAGCTGCAAGCATGATGAGGAATGAAATTTCTCTAGAGATGCTTCATCTACATTGAATTAAAGGTAATACAATTTATTTTTATTTATAGAAATTGTCAATAGCCCTTGAGATAACTGCAGATGCATAAGCAGGGTAGGGAACCATAGGCCCAGAGGGGAGGGATAATGTTGGTTTTCTCTGCTCTGCTTAGAAAATGCCAAGAGCAAAGAGACACTTAATAAAAAATATTTGTTGCTAACCATAAAAAACCCCACTATAAGTAGAAACAAAATGACAGCAATATTCATAAGAACAATACTCAAGGGGAAAAAACAACAAAACAGTGACACAGTATGATGCTCATTCTTCAATTCTAGCAACAGTGGAAGACCAAAATTAATAGGAATTGTTCATCCTGAAAAGAGATGAAATCAGCCCCTGTAGCTATGTTTTACTTAAGTGTGCAGTAGAGTTTTGATTTTGTTTAGAAACAAGCTTACATGAAACATTTAAATGTCATACTTAACAAAATCATATTTTAAATGGAAATGGCCTTTTGGAAGAAAACATTCTTTTTTTTAACACAACAGACTATTACTAATGCAAAGGTGAGTAGACTGAGCACAAAAATATGATCATGGAGAAAAATGTCAAATATAAACATGTACCAGAGTAAAAAAAGTTGTTAAAAATTTAAATATTAACATACTCATGTAGGCAGAGCAGTCTAGTAGAAAGAACATAAAACTGGAAGCTTGGAGTTCTGAGTTCTAGTCTTGGAAATGACAGTAATTTACTTCATAGATCATTGGTTAATAGATAAAGAACTAGAAGAGATCTCAGCTGCCATGTAATATAACCCCTCATTCTTCAGATACAGAAATTGAGATTCAGAGAAATGAAGAAGCTATATGGTATATTCTAATGGATAGACAGCTGAACTTGGAGTCAGGAAGTCTTGATTTCAAATCCTGTCTCAGACACTTACTAGCTGTGTGACTCTGGGGCAGTCATTTAACCTCTATCTGTCATGATTTCCTTATCTCTAAAATGACCACCTATCTTTTTGGGTTAATGTGAGGATATAATGAAATAATCTTTGTAAAGTACTTTAAAAAGCTTGAAGTGGTATATAAAGACTAACTATTATTATCATCGTTATTATTATTTTTGCCCAAAGTTATACAAATTGTAGAAGCAATATTTGGATCCAGGTAAGGAATCTTCCTTCTGGATCGTAAGGATTTGTGTATTCATCAATTTGAGCTATGCCCTCTACCGGAATAGATCTTAGCTATTCCAGATCTTGGGAAAGGATCTTCATAAATATTCATAGACTAAATACATTTAGCATCTGGAGACCATCATTCTGGTCATGAGTCTTTTACCACTCAATGGATTCATCTTATGACATAGTGATGATCTTTGAGAACTCTTAATTATTAGGATAGACACACAGTTTTCCAGAAGGAACACTCCACTTGTGTAACTTTTGAGAACTCAGGGTCAGCCTCAGAATTCTGTCAACCATCTGTTATCTATTTATATAATATTGGCCATGTCAATTCAAGGAGAGACCACTAGATTTGATATCAGAACCTCATTCCCTTCAACTGTGTAATCATTGCAATGGATTAAATAATCTCTGAAGTTCCTTCCAACTCTAATGAGTTTATGAAGGATGTTCCCTCTTTTCCCCTTTTTAATTTGTATCTTTACTGGAAACCCCTTTTCAGGGGGTACTTGGCAAATAGCATGTTATTATTATTATTTTTTTGTTGATTCACTGATGTGCAGGAGCTTAGCCAGTCTTGTGCTG
This sequence comes from Pseudocheirus occidentalis, assembly GCA_028646575.1. NCBI lineage: Eukaryota > Metazoa > Chordata > Mammalia > Diprotodontia > Pseudocheiridae > Pseudocheirus > Pseudocheirus occidentalis. The sequence goes on along the minus strand of CM053599.1, from coordinate 33,911,463 downwards.
GGCTGTCTCTGCAATAGACAAAGTTACTCTTTTTGCCTCCTATTCTCACCCTGCCATTTATTTCAACTGTGAGGAGTCATCGATGGGAGCAGCTTCACCATCAACATCATCACCATCATAGCTAACCTTAATGTAACACTTTATATTATATATCATCTTATTTGGCATTCACAACAGCACATTCACAAATAGCAAGTAGACACTACTATCATCTCCATTTTGTAAGTGAAGAAAATATGATTAAAAAAAGTTAAATGATTCCCCCAGGATCATGCCCCCAGTAAGTGTCTGGGACAACACTGAAATTCATGTCTTCCTGACTCTGAGCCCAAGACTATTTCCACCAGGTACTGAACATGTAGAAAAAAATTAGGTTCAATTTCCACTTTCATTACTTCCTCTGTGATCTTGGATGAGTCATTTAGTTCTCAATTTCCCACTTATGAAATGGGGGTAGTAATATTTTCACTATTTACCTTCTGGAATTATGAGCATTAATCTATGTAATGAGTTGTACATTCCTTTTATCCATAGACTTTGATAAAAAAAATGCAAGCTATTATTATTACAAAGTCTTGGAGAAATAAGTCAATGCTTTGTGTGCTCCCCTTCTTTATACTGGAGAGGAGAACCTCATAAAATACTATGGTTAATTTTGGCATCTCAAAATATTCGGTATTTAGATGGCTAACAACTTTGTAGGATGATAAACAACAACAAAAGAGTGTTAAATTTGTTAAAGTTAACAAAATTCAGAATAGAAGGCAGGTACATACCAAATACTACATATCCAGATGGAACAGTTGGAGAAAACAAAGTGGCATTTGTAGGAGGTTGCTACACAAGTGAATTCTGCTCTGTGTGTATGTGTGTGTTTTAACAGAGTGGAAATGACAAGAGAAACAATTTAGACTCATTTTCCATGAGGACAATGACCAAAGCGTGAGCTTAAACTATATAGTGAGTTAGTAATGTCCACACAGGAAATCAGAGAGATTTTCAGAGTAATTAGAGGATAATGAGTATGTATAAAAATCCAATGCATTAGTATCTTCTTAACTTAGAAAAATCAATTTATTAAATAGCTCCACGGTGGCTCTGTATTTTGCAATTACTTATCTTCTGTGATTGGCAAATAATTTTCTGTCCAATGAGTCATAAGGATGTTTTGCTGAAATGTTCAAGAATTTCTCTGATTATAACAGAACCATTGCTCATTAGCCGAATATGCTAATATCAATTTTGCCAGACTTTTAAAATCATTGACTAACCTATATGGGGAAACAGATTATTATTTAAGTGGATCACTGCTTTGAATGGTTTTCATACTCCTCAAAAGGGATCTTTAGGTTATTGCTAAAGAACATTTGTGAAGTGGAGGGCACCTCAAATCAGCATCTTGGACTGGGTTGGCAAAAAATAAAATTATGAAGCTTAGAAAGTCTACCTTCAGTTTCTTCTTGTCTGGGACATTCAGTGTCCAGGATTTGAAGCTTGAAAATGAATTCCCCAAATTGGGGGAAGTCAATACCTCCCATCTCTGTTCTGAGTTTCATCATCTTTAAAAAAACATGAGGTTGAATTAGATCAGGGATTCTTACCTGGAAGTTTGTGAAATTAATAAAGAATGATAACTGCATTTCAATCTAATAGATTTCCTTTGTAAGTATATATGTATTTTGTTTCATACAATAAAAAATACATACTTTCTTCTGAGAAGCTGTCCATATGCTTTACCAGCTTAACAAAGGAATACATGACACACATGACAAAGGTTAATACTCCCTGGACACAAGGATGTTACAAAGCTCTCAAATTCTGAATCTATAATCCCATGAATTGCCTGTTCATTTCATCTTTAATGACTCTCAGAACAACGTGACCTAGTTGAACCTCTGCAGCTTTGTGCTGACTTGTTTGCACCAGGACTACTTTGCTCTGCTTTCTGATGCCATATTTATTTTACCCTTCCCCCACCCTTTTCTGTATTGTTTTATAAGAGTTTGTACAGTATACTTGTGTTGTACATAGATATCATGACTCATACTGCCTGGACATCAGCTTTGTAATAACCCTCTCAGCATCCTCAAGAGTTGCTAATTCCCTCCCTTCTCCCCTAACTCCCAAGCACACTGTATCAATAATCATACTGAGGTATCTGTGAACATGTATCTTCCCAGAAGCACGGATGCTCCAGGGCTTAGCCCATCATTTGGCACACAGAGAAGTCCTTAATAAATTTCTTGTTGACTCATCAAATGGCACTATTGCCTTTAGGGGAGAAACGACTTCACTTTGACTTCTGGATTGCCAACTACCAGCATCTACTTGGCATATAATATATATTTAATTATTTTGAATGATCATTATCTTTAGCATTTCTTGTATAATTCATGTACTCCTCCCCATCACCATTTAATTTTAAGGCTCATTCTTGTAAGATTTGTATCATTTTGCTCTGTGACTACTAATATAGGACCTTTCATACAACTGGTTGTTGATATAGGCTTGTTAAAAAAATGAATGGACAAATTAATTAGTAATGAATGAATAAATAATATGTTACCCTTCCCAGGTATCATATTTTCATTTTTCAAGTGATTCTTCTTGTTTGTCACTCTGTTGAAACCTGTGGACTCTGGTGTGTGTGTGTGTGTGTGTGTGTGTGTGTGTGTGTAAGAGAGAGAAAGAGAGAGAGAGAGAGAGACAGAGAGACAGAGAGAGAGAGACAGAGAGAGAGACAGAGACAGAGAGAGGAAATGCTAAATTTTAGTTAAAGGATAATGAAAATAAAGATATAATTTCCCCCCCCCCCCATCAAAATTCGTGTTTGATCTGGAATCCTCCCATGGATCCTTAGGTAGTCTTAAGAATTCCTATTCTATAAGGAATGCCTTAACTCCATGTATGAACAATAATCATGGGGAGTTTTAAGGGAAGTACTGTGTTTGACCAGAGAGTAACTTATCTGGGGCAAACTTAGGCATTTCATTGATCTTAAATCATGTTACATATTGAATGGTCTTTATTGCCTAGTACCGTAGTTATCAACTTTTATTTAATTACAAAACTCTTTAGGAATACTAGCTCAAAGTGCTGAGCCAAGCATTAAAAGATCTCAACTCAAAGTTACCCATATTCAACCTTAGCAATAAATCATACTCTTTCTTCATTCCTTCTCAGATTCAGTAGAAACCTGTATAGAGTAACCCATTTTCACCTTCTGCATCTTGACTACCTTTAACCTCACTAAATAGCACCTTTATAATTACTATGCTACCACCATTACAGCTCAGGAGACTTTCTGGCCATTCCTGCTTCACTGCCTTGAGAACTCTTGTAGTTTCTTTGTTTATTGGTATTGAATTGAGATTTAATTGTTGGAATGAAATTCTGGTGAGGGAATTCCTGCTACCAACATATTTTTGCAACTTTTCTGCAGTTCATAGTGTTAGAAAGTAACCTATTGGAAGGGTAAGTGATTTGTCCAGGACCACATTGTCAGTGTGTATCAGAGATAAGTTTTCAAACAGTGATATGTGCACACACACGCACAGGTGTATGTGTATGTATGTATGTATGTATGTATACATACTGACTGAACTTCACTTCTATCCACTCTACATTCTATCTATGCAGTGTAATTTAGGATCCACTGAGATGTGATCTTCAAGAGGGTTAATCAGGAGAACTACTCTGATAGACAGAGAGAATAAGAATTAGAAAGACAGTGACAGAAGGGGAGAAAGACAAAGAGACAGATACAAAGAAAAAAGAGACAAAGACAGATAATCTGAGTTACAGAATGTAAAGCCAAGCATGAGCAGCTCTCCAGAAGACTGCTGTTTTGAATACCTCTAAGGTTCTGATCACAGAGTGATGAGTTCACTATGTTCACATCAGTGAACTCTCTGTTTAGCAGTAAATTAAAACAAAACATTCACAGAGACCAAAATGCAGCGTTCACAATGGTATAAAATAACAATTTATCACTCAAGTGGCCACATAGTTTTAAATAAAAGATATCATTCAGTAAGTCCTTAACTCAATCATCCTGAAGGAGCAATCCTCCTTAAGTGACACAAAGTACAAAGGTCAAAGTTTTCCTACCCCTAAGTCACATTGTCCTAATCTCTCAGTCAAAAAGTCTTTCTTCTTGATTGGAGATTAGTTTACAGTCATCCTTAACTCAGTCTTCCTTAAGGGATACAAGATATGAAGTACAAAGTGCTCCCACTCCTAGATCACAGTAAATCATGATCTTATCAATCAATGCTAAGTATCCCAGGACAGGTCTTTTCATTTTGGCTCAAGGCTGGCTTCCAAATTCCATGGTTCTTCTTCCATGGGTCCAGCTTCCTGGATCTACCCAACTGTCACCTAGATTCACAGGCAGGCAGCTCTCAGCTCCTCATCCAGCTTCTCATCCAGTTCCTTGTCCAGCTCCCATTCTGTATTGCAGCTCACAGTGTCCAGTCCACCTCAAGTCCTTCAGTTTCTGTTTCTGGGAAGACAAAGCTTAACAGAAATAACATTCATGTACATTGCTGGTACCATTATCAATTCACTTTCTGCCTGTGAAGTCAACATAGACCCACAAACAAGGTCTCAGAAATCAACACAAGTCATCAGTAAAGTCCCAGGACCTCTGAAAACATCACTAAAACTCTCCTCCAGGACTTCTGTAAACAGACAACAAGAAAATCCTATTTCAGGGCTTCTGAACCAGAAGTAAGGTCTCAGGGCTTCTGCAACAACAGTAACATCCACTGCCAGCAGACGAATCTGACAAACTAACATCACAACAAAGTACAGGTGCCACATCCATGCTTTCTCCTCATTCTGCTGTATGCCAGCCTGTGCTTCTACTTTTATATGGTCATTAACCCCTCTCTGTTCCACCCCTTCCTGTTGAATCAACAAGTTCCTCCCACTTTCACATTACAAGGTGCTCAAAGTAGGTGCTAAATAACTAAATAGCTACAACAATGCACTTAGTTGTTCTTTGCTTACCTTTACACAGAGGCAGAGGAAAACAGAGACAAAGAAAGATAGAGACATAGAGACAATCATACTTTAATAACTCAATTGTTTCATGAAATTTGGGGATTACCATGGTACCAGAAAGTCTTTAGAGACTTAAACTCTAATAATATTGATTTTTTCAGTATAAATATCTTGATTTTCACCATGAAATAATTTGAGAGAGCTATTGAAAACCAAACATTGATATCTCCTACAGAATTATTTTAAATGCATATTGGCAAAAAGAATTCATTTTAATGGAGTTAATCCTTGCAGAAAGGGATAACAACAAGATTGTTAATCAATCCATATCCAGTTTAATCACATTTAGTATCCATTGGGAATTAAGGCTCTGAAAGGACAGTAGAATGCCTAATTCTCTAATCCCCTTATGGTGCATACTGGACTCTAGATATTGGCAGTGTTTTCAGAATGGGTCTTTATCCTCTACACTTCTCACAATGTGCCCAGCATTATCAGTTTATGTAATTTATAATTGAACCCAGTTCAGTAATATTTTCTCTCCAAAAGGGAACACTGAATTCCTGACTCAATTTTGTTTTCTTGCTGCCTCTTTGTGAACCAACTTTATAATTCTTAAGTAGATTGAAAGCAGTTTAAGAAGTGGGTTTAGGTACCCTTAGGAAGCTCACATTCTAATTTATCCATTTCCCTGAATTTCTTTCTTGGGTGGGATTCTGAAATACTAATTATGTATCCTAAAGGTAAGAAGCTATAGCATGTATTCTGTTTTATATATAGAAACTATGTGATTTGTATATTTTTTAAATAAATGAGAATAGTAAGCTGTAGTCTTATCCTTATCCATCCATCCATCCATTTATCCATCCATCCACTTATCCATCCATCCATCCATCCATCCATCCATCTATCCATGTATCTAAGTATCTGCCTATCTTTCTCTCTGCTGTTCTGTCTTTATCTCTCTGTCTCTGTGTCTCTATGTCTCTGTGTCTCACTCTATCTCTGCCTCTGTCTGTGTCTCTGTCTCCTGTCCATTTGTGGTTTGGAAAGGAGATTTCTCTCCTACGGAGAGCTTTCAGTGAGAGCATTCTTTATCGGTGCAGCTCACCACCTGTTCTGGCACTAAATGTCCTTGAGAATAGCCTGTATCACTGGGATTTTAAGTCTAGGATTACTCAGGCAGGATAACTCAAGGGGGCAGCTAGGTAGCACAGTGGCACAATGGATATATTACCTACCCTGGAGTCAGGAGAATCTGAGTTAAAATCTGGCCTCAGATACTTACTAGCAGTGTGACCGTGGACAAGTCACTTAACCCTGATTGCCTCAGTCTCCCCATTTGTAAAAGGAACTGGAGAAAGAAATGACAAACCACTCCAGTATCTTTGGTAAGAAAACCCCAAACGAGGTCGCAAAGAGTCAGACACAACTGAAACAACTCAACAACAAACAACTCAAAAGTGAAACCTGAACCCACTTCATGTTGAGTCAGAAGCTCATTCTGATTTCATTCTGTATGCATATTCCCTCTCTGATCTCTGTCATGCAGAAATTACAAAGCATTCCCCATCAACAGCACAGAATAAAATTAGAATCATAAATCTCATCCCCATTCCAGCAGGTGATACAGCTTTGATACTGAAATAAAATTCATGAGCAGATTTTCAATTAAATATCTCATTGTATAGAAGTAATATCATAGAAATAATAAAATTTCTCATATGACTTTCCACAGAAAAATCTGGGTAGATTGCAAGCCTCATATGCACTTTTGTTACATAATAAATATTCCCTCCCCCTTAAGTAAACAACTTTATTGAATAACAAGCATTTGTAGAAATAGTGACTTACTGCATCTCATGCCACTTATACAGGATGCCAATAAACATAAATTATTTCTAAATATGTGGATTCTTGGATGTATTCTGAGACATGGCATGTGAGAAGCCATTCATTGTGGAGGGTCCATTTAGCAACAAGGTGGAAACTATTGGATTAATAGGAAAATACATCAAGGGAGAAAGATTCCCATCAAATTAAGATGTCGGGAGTATGTAATATGGATCACTTGGCTCAGCAATTGGAGTACTTTGGAATACATATGTCAGAATAGATGAAGCCAGGATACGTCAGAATTCCAGAAGGAGAAAATCTCAAAGTTGTGAAGGACCTTGGAGGTTGCTATCTGGTTTAACCCCATGGATGAAGAAGAATGTCCTGTACAACAGCTTTAAGAAGGGCTCCTTTAAACTCTATTTGAAACCCTCTAGTGAGGAGTAGCCGAACACCTCTAAAGAAAGACTATCCTGTTTTTGGACAACTATAATCATTAAAATAACGAGAAGTGATGATTGGAGACCTGAGCCTGGAGTCAGAAAGACCTGAGTTCAAATTCAGTCTCAAGTGTTTATTAATTGTGTGGCGTTGGGAAAAGTACTTAACATCTGTCTTCCTCAGTTTCCTTAACTGTAAAGTGGGGATAATAATAGCAATTACTTCCCATAGTTGCTGTGAGGATCAAATGAAATACAAGCATTTAGAACAGTGAATGGTTATAGTAGGTACTATATGAATACTAGTATTTGCCTTTTTATACTTTCTGCTTGTGACTTCTAATTCTATTCATTCCAGTTTAGCCAAACAGCAAAGCATGTATATAGCACTTTAAATTTTGTAAAGAGTTTTACAAATATTAATTAGTTTGATCCTCAAAACAACTCTGTGAGGTAGGTGTTGTTACCCATTTTATAGATGGTCAAAGCTGATTGTCCAGGTCTATGCTGTCCATCTCAGTTGCCCATCTCTAAACACTTTCCAGCTAGTCAACGTTACTATACACCTCCAGCTTACTATTGTTTCATCTTATTTCACTCCTGAGTCAGGTAAACATGTCCGCTTTCCTATATGAAAATGACACCCATCATCCAGAGGGCACAAGGATGATGAGGTTTTTTTTTTCCTATTCTTTTTTCCAGTTTGTGATAATCTAGTTGTTCAAAACATAATTTAGTGAGTGATTATGTATTTGAGAATAGGATTCACCAAGAAATCCCTTTAAATATCAAGTCCTCCTAGAAGTTAAAAATGAAATTTAAATGGATTTAAAGCTAGATGAAAGCACAGAAATAATTTAGTCTAGATTTTTCATATTACAGATGAGAAAGTTGAGGTCTACAGATGCTAAATCATTTTCCCAAGATTCTCTTGGTGGTACAGAAAACAAAAAAAACTCAAAAAACTAGGATTCAAAGTCACACGTTCTATGATCTAAAATTCCCAACTGTTCCTTCTACAAAACATGTGGAAGTTTGTTTCAGTTGTGTCCCACTCTTTGTGGTCCATTTGGGGTTTTCTTGGCAAAGATACTGGAGCTGTTTGCCACTTCTTTCTATAGCTCATTTTGTACACAAGGGAACTGAGGCAAACAGCATTAAGGAACTTGTTCAAGGCCATATAGTAAGTGTCCTAGGCCTGATTTGACCTCATGAAAATGTGTCTTCCTGACTCCAGGCTCACTGCTCTGTCTACTACACCATCTAGCTGTCTATACATGGTATACAATCAATGTTGAACCTTTAATTTTTCCATAATCCCCTTAGTAAATCGGTGAGGCATGGTGAAAAATACATTGGATTTCAAATAAAAAGACATGTCTTCAATCCTGAATCTGCTAATTCCTCCCTGTGCGATCTTGGGTTAATAATTTCACTTCTCTAGGACCCAGTATTTTTTTCAGTAAAATAGGTGATTTAAATAGATAACCACTAATTTTCTTTCCCCAGTTCTATATCATGTGACCCTATGGCCAAGAAAACAAAACAAACACACAAAAAAATCTCCCCAAATACCCAACATCTACAGGATAATTGACTAGAAGCAAAACTAAGTGCTTCATGCTGACTTAGAATGGCTGTTTGGCCCATTAACTGTTAAGACTTAGACCATTCTGCATAGTGCTTATATTACTCTGAAGTAATCAGGTAACAGACCACTGACAGTTAAGAATATAGGTTCTCTAAGACACTTCATCAAAGTATTCAGAAGTGGTCTGCCATGGGGGAAGGTTTATAGAAAGAGCATTAAACCCCAAGTCAAATCACTTCCTTAGGTTTCTCCATCCAGCTACACAGTGTGAAAACAATCAAATTAAAAAGGGGAAAAAAAAGTGAGAGAGACAAAAGAGATTGGATTATGTGTGGATGGTGGGGTATGGATGAGGACGTATTAACCTCAAATACCATGTAGTGAGGTAGGTGAATTTCTACTTTCTCAACCATTTATTAAAATGGATAAACTTGGTTGAATGTTTTCCTAGTAAAGCTGAAAACCTAGAAATCCTAAGTGATTTTCCCGTCCAATGCTTAGAGAAAGTGCTAAAGGAGAAGAAAGATAAATATAGATCACATGTAGAAAATAATAATCCAGATCTCCCTAAGCCCTCTCTTCTTTTGATATATCAACATCTGAATGAGTAAAATGCTTGTAAACTAGTTGTCTTAAGTTCAATACCATAACTATTGAAAATGGTCCATCAAGCTTTGGAATGAGTTATTATTTTTTTTCCAACTTACCCACACCTGTTGTACCTCACTGTTCATCATAGTTAATAGTCCTACAACTGTAGAGGTAATTGGTCTTATTTTACTGTTCAAGATCTGTTAGGCACAAAACATTATAGCAACATAATACTCTTTCCATAGATACACCTTTGTCAGAATATAATTACGGCTCCCAAATCGAAACTATGAATAGTTTGCCTCTTATTAGAACTCCAGGACATAAAAAAGTCATTGGATGAATAAGAACATTTGATCAACTGGATAAAACACTGCCAAGCTATGTAAAGGCTGTGGAAATTTGCCCAGGTGATCGTATTTTAGAAAGGGGACATGCAGTTTCTAAGATAATTTCCTTGGGAGAAAAAAACAGAAAGAAAACAAATGAAGATAAAGTAAAAGAAAGTCACCATTTTTGTTGTGTTTTCTTTTGTTTTGTGTTAGGATCACAAAACATAATGTGAATCAGGGATCATATTCATGTCCAGAGAATCAAAAGTGAATATTACAGAGATAACAATGGATGGGTGCATGATGAATATGTGTGTATGTCTCCAACAAGAAATCACAACAGAAAAGCAGAATAAGGATGTGATTAAAGACATGTGTGATGGAAGAAGATGAACTGCTCATGTCTTAAGTAACAGCTAACCAGTGGAGTGATGGATGGCCCATATGGTCTATAGATATCCTTAGGGTATCAATGGAAAGTGAGAAGGACCTGTGGTTGAATTTATGACAGAGTCTGAACAAAAGTTGCATAGGCATAGCAGGTATAGGTGAGGCGATCAGCAAGAAGAGTGTGGATACCACCACAGCAAAGAGATGATATAGACATTGAGGTACTTGAAACCTCAAGGTTTTTTTGAATATCTCATGTGCTAATCATGTCCATAGCATATTATGCATAGGTAACTGAGCTTGGAGAGGGGAAGATCTGAGTTCAAATATGGTTTTAGACACTTAATACCGTGTGACCCTTTGTGTAGCACTTAAACGAGCTCAAGCTCAGTTTCCATTTCTGTGTAACAAGACTAGACGAATCATAGCATGGACCTCACTGCATTCTTGATCAACTCTAATGACAAATATGTCAAGTGTTTTGCAAATTTTAAAGTGGTATGTAAGTGTGATGTTGACAATAATGGTGATCGTGATTATCTCACTCATGGCTTATTTCTAGCCTATGAGTATACGTTTTGAAGATTTTTGAAAGGTAACTGTATTCATGAACAAAAAAACATAGGCTTTAGAACAAATGTATTTAGGATGCGAATTTTGCTTCTGTCGTGTATTGATCATGTGACTGACCCCAGGTAAGTCATCACCTCTCGATACTCTAACAAATCTCTGATCCTAGTATTCACAGAAAGGTTATGTGTGTGTTTTTATAGTCCTAGAGGGAATTTCCTTAGAAGTCATTAAAAAAAATCATGTCATCTCTTAGTATTTTCCAGGGCACCTGGGACTTTAATTTTTAAAAATACAATTAATTATTCTGAATCATGGTACTTTTTTTTTTTTACTCCAGCCTATGATTTCATAATTACATTATTGTTCACCCAGTTCAGTCCAACTCTTTGGGCCCCCATATAACCTTCCCTGGAGTTTTCTTGGCAAAACTACTAGAGTAGGTTTGCCATTTCCTTCTTCTATAGATTAGCACAAAAAAGGTTAAGTGATTAGCCCAGGGTGACATGGCTACTAAGTACTTGAGGTCAAATTTGAACCCAGATCTTCCTGACTCCAGGATCAGAGCTCTATCCAATGAGCTACCTAACTGCCTCCTAGGTGAAAGGTGACTTCCTAAAAGGCACACAGGTAATAGGTTTCTGCTGCTGGATTTGAATTCAGATCTTCCTGACTTTAGGCCCACTTCTTTTGCCACTGAACCATCTAGTTGCTCTTAGACTTCATAAGTATGGAGCCCTCCTAATAAGGAAACTGCTTTCATATATACAGATCTTCAATTCATTTGAAATTCATAATATTAGAGATACTCAGATTCTCAATATATCTCAGCGCCTGGGGCACAAAGGGGTTGAGTAATTGAAAAATCTCCCCTACTGTTGTATGTGAGAAGCAAAACTTGAAGCCACATCTTCCAGATCCTCCCAAATTTTGTTCTATCTACTATACTGTACTAATGTTTAGGAGCATATCATAGGATACTTTTCTTTCTTTTTAAAAATAACTAATTCATGTAAACAAGTCAAAGAGTAACTGCCAAAATGTGATTTTGCAGTTAAACGTGGAATGACGTTTGCTATTTGGTCCCACAATACAGGGGGCAGCTAAATGGTACAGGAAGATTCCTCTTCATGAGTTAGACTACAACCTCAGATACTTATAGTTGTGTAATCCTGGGCAAGTTACTTAACCTTGTGTGACTTAGTTCCTCATCTGTAAAATGAGCTGGAGGAAGAAATGGCAAACCACTCTATTAGCTTTGCCAAGAAAACTCCTAATGGGGTCATGAAGACTTGGACTTGACTGAAGCAAGTCAACAAGAATAATATAATCTTCCAAATCACAGACTCTCAGTTAAAATAGACCTCAGAAACAGTTTTCTTGATCATCTATTACTAAAACGTACCACAGATAATAAAATAATATATTTTTCTAGCCAGTTTCTCTGGTAAAGGCCTAATTTCTTACATATATAGATAACTGAGTCACATTTACAAAAAAAGATGAGTCTTTCGCCAACTGCTAAATGGTCAAAGGATATGAACAGGCAGTTTTCAGAAATAGAAATCAAGGCTCTCCGTAGTCGTATAAAAATATGCTCTAAATCACTATTCATTAGAGAAATGTAAATTAAAACAACTCTATGATGTGTCCTTACACGTATCAAAAATGACAAATGCTGGAGGGAATGAGGGAAAATAAGTACAGTAATGAGCTGCTGGTAGAATAGTGAAGTTTTCTAGTCATTCTGGAAAATAATTTGGAAGTAGGCCCTAAGGGTTATAAAACTGCATCCCTTTTGGCCCAGCTGTACCACTACTAGGTTTGCATCCCAAAGAAAACAAAGGAAAAAGAAAAGGACTTAAATGTACAAAAATAAAATAATTATAGTAGATGGCCAAAATTTATAAAATAAAGGGAAAAACTGTCAGTTGGGGATTGGCTGAACAAGTTGCAGCATATGACTGTGGTGTAGTACAATTGTGCTAATAGAAATGACAAGGGGAGGTGATTATAAAAAAAATTACGACCTATATTAGCTAATGCAAAGTGAAGTGAGAACAATTAGAATATCAATGTGCATAGTAATAGCAATGTTGTAAAGAGGATCAACTGTGAAAGACTTGGCTACTATGATCAAAACAGTGTTGTAAGACAATTCCAAAGCCTCATGATGAAAAATAAATGCTCTCCATTTCCAGAAATAGAACTGATGAAATTTGAGTGCAAATTGAAGGGTAATTTTCTCACTTAGCTAGTTTTTCTTTTTGTTATCACTAATATGGAAATGTTTTATATCATTTCACATGTATAATTGACATAATATTACTTGTCTTCTCTGTGGGTTATGGAGGGGGTGGGAGGAAGGGAGAAAATTTAGAGCTCAAAATTTTAAAATAATATTAAAAATAAATTACAATTAAAAAAAGTTTAAAAGTCGTCAAAATAATTGAGGTCAAAGGAAAAGAAAAAGATTATAAGATGCAATGAAAGGACTGAACTACATTAATAGAGGGAGTTTTGTCACTGGAGACTTCTCTATACTAATGAAATCATAAGTTCAATCACTATTCCTATCTCATAGCACCTAATATTGTGCCTTGAATATAATAATGACAACAAATGTGTGTGTATATATGTGTGTGTGTGTGTGTGTGTGTTTATATTATATAGTTTATATAAAATGTATATGTGTATGTATTATATAGTATATATAAAAACATGTAATTTGTGTATATAACACCTACTATGTACAAAACACTGGGCTAAGCCCTTTACAAATAGCATCTCATTTGATCCTTATAACAACTTTGAGAGGTAGATGTTATTATTATTCCCTTTTTACAAATGAGGAAACTAAAGAAAACAGAAGTTACCAAGGTCACACAGCTAGCAAGTGTCTGAGACAGGATTTAAACCTAGGTCTTCCTGACTCCTTGCTCAGCTCGCTATCCATTATACCACCCAGCTACCCATATACTGGGTGCTATTAAATATTTGCTAAATGAATTAATGAATAAATGAATTTGTCCTTGATCTTCTGTTGCCATTAACAACTTCAAGTAATTAGGGCAGATGAACTCTTTATCATTTGATATGTAAAATTACCTCTCATTGAGATTAATGTTCTAAACTGGGTTTGTAAAGTCAATAGGTGGTGAATATCTAATGAGAGAGAGTAGTTACTCTGTCCTGGGATATTTTGCCTTTCACCATACACCACCCCCAGTTTATGAGCTTGAAAGAAAATGTTAGGAACAGTGAAAACAGCCAAACTATTCACCATACAATGGGTTAAATGACACTTTCCTTTAACCAAGATATTTTCTATTGGTCAGGCCCTTCAATCACAATGACTATGTGTCTGTGCAAAGATTGACTGGCAACAGCCAAGAAGTAAATTGTCTAAATATCAACATGCCTGACTGCAGGTAACTAAGAATATAAAATAAATGACTTCATTTTGTGGATATGTGCATTGTACTATACAGTTCTGATTTCCATAAATATCCTGACCACAAACACTAACTCTGCATAGTATCCAACTTAGACAGTTGTGCCAAAAACCCCAGGCTATTACAAAGCAGGAGAGAACACACAGCATCTGTTGTTGTGACTTGTGATTTGAAATTGGGCAACCAGAGACTCACTGAGACTGTTAAAGTCCCCTTCTACACTATGCTAGTAAGTTAGGTGAAAAGTGAAATATTTAGTCAATCTTCAAGTTTAGTTCCAAAGTCTGACATCATATAGACAAATGCTATGGATGACTGACTGATTTTCTTTCAATTTACCATTTGGACACTTGGTGAGTAGAAAAGATACAGCTTGTATATCATTGTATTGTTGGAAAGACAGAAATAACCCCATACCAGCCTCCAACAAGTTCTTCAATTATCTATGTTGTATTTCCTTTAAGTTCATAAGACTCCTTAGATGTGCTGGCTTGCGATATTCCAGGGAATGATGATTGAAAACTTCGGTGTTTATGATAGGAAGGATATAAACTGTGGTAAGCATTAAGATGGAGAGAAAACAGAAACCACAGGAGAGCCCCAATATTCTTTTTATCCCACTGTGTACTTTAATGAATATATTTAAATGCTTGGAATAAATCTTCCTGTTTATTTCAACAAAAGTCAATAACATTGCAGTTCCTAAGGGGTTGAGAGACTAAGCATTTCCATTTTCATTGTCTCACTTTAGAGAGTTCATTGTGACTAACCAGTCAACATAGGATAAATTTTGATAGTGATGGTCTTGGTGAGCATTCCACCCACCCTATTTAGAAGTGGACTAAAATCACAGGAATCAAACACACACACACACACACACACACACACAACCAGAAAACTAATTTTTGTTTTACATATTCTAGTCTCTCTTTTCAAAGTATCATTGCCTCTTTCTGACTTTGAAAGCAGTTATCACATAAAAACAAACAGTATTTTTAGTACATTTAAAGAAAAAAAGGAATAATGTAGGTTATTATTGCTATAACTTTCAAAACAAATTCAGCTTTTCATTGTTGTGTTTTACCTTGCTGTCCCTTCTGATTGCAATCTCTTACCTTGGAAACCATCATCTTTCAGAACCCACAGGTCACCACTCTCCAAACAGGAGGATAGAGGAATATTACAGCATTCATATTGTACAGCCAAAATGGATCATTACATTAATCTGAAGTCAACCATCTTTTGGTGATAGACTTTTTACAATTAAATTTAAAGCATGACTTTTTATTATAATTATTTCTAGATACATCATCATTCTTACTTATTGACAAGTATCTTAAATACCATTGGTTTCTCATATATTGGAAACCCTTGTCAACTTTCTATTCTACTTTCAAAATAAACAATTAGAATAATAACATATCTCCTCTAAATAGAAGTAGACTCATCGATTTGGTAATTTAATATGCTTCGGTAACTTCTTTTCTTCCTTCTGGCTCTACATGAACTTAGAATGCAGAACAAATAGACCTTTATCATCTGATCACATCTTCAACTTGATTTTGTCCTTAATAATACTACAGTGGTCCTTAGCTTTGGCATTACCAAATTAAAGGCATAATATCTTTGTAAAATTGATCTCTGTATTATTTCTCTAACCAGTCTTTTGTTTCCACATTCTCTAAGCAGTCTACCTTGCATGACTGTGTGAACATGCAGTTCTCTTAGTCCAGTGGTTCTCAACCTTCCTAATGCTGCAACCCTTTAATACTTGTATGTGGGTGTATCTGCATGTGGGTGTACCTGCCTGGAAATAGATAGAGGACCAGTGTCTTGGTTCCTAAGACCATTGGAAATATGTGTTTTCTGATGGTTTTAGGCAACCCCTGTTACCCCTGTGAAAGGGTCATTCAACCCCCAAAGGACTGAGAACTGCTGCATTAGTCTCTAATTCTAAATGAAGTAATGCATTATAACCATCCCCAAATCCCCTGCAATTTATCATTTTACTAAACTGGCTCAAACTCAGAGAATGAAAATAACTTGTCCACCACCACATGACTATAGCCAACATTGGAATTTGCACTACTGGTCTTCTTGACTCTTGGATCCAGAAACTGATCCTCTATAGTCTAAAGTGTCAGACTTCTGGAACATGGACAAAACTGTGGAGTGCTGCACAAACTAGATTAAAATGTCATTGGGAAATGTTTAATAAAATAAATAAAATAACGCAATAATAGGCAATGTTAAATCATCATTTGCTAAGTCAATATATGTCGCACAATGATACCTTTCTTTTTTTAGTTTGATACCATACCATATACTATGTTAACCTTGATAAAGTCCAGAGTTTATTTGCGGCCCTAAATCTAGCCTTTACAATTGGTTTTTCTGAGTTAATTTAGCATCAGTAAATTAATCAAAAAGCATGTATTGCAAGCTTTCTTTGTGTCATGTACTATGTTAAAGTCTAGGGATACAGAAAAAGGCGAAAACATGGTCCCTGCTCCCACGGAGCTCAAATTATAATAGGGAAGCAACATGCAAACAATTATGTACATTACAAGATGTGTTCAATTAAATAGAAAGCAATCTTAGAAGGGAAATACTAGCAGTGGGGGAAAGGTGAGAGAATCACCCTGCAGAAAGTGAGGTGATCTAAGTGATGTAACACTTGGCATGTAATATGATAATTTCTTACCCATGTGTATGCTAATCAATATCCAGAATTAATTTCTTGGTGCATAGGTCTGGCTAAGGCAGAGAATCCACGCAAAATACAATATTCAACCTGATGGATGGTATAAGTAGGCAATTATATTTTAATTTGAAATACAATATTCTGGAGCACATTTTTCTCATGTTTTACTAGGTCACATTCAAATTAGCAATACTGATGTCACAAAAGACTTTAAAAAGTATGATGGATTTACAACCTGGTCTAGTATTTTCATTTGTGTGACTGGGAATATTTGGTAGCCTAAGACTATGAAAAAATTTGGAAGTTATTTTCTTCTGTCTGCTTTTAGTAATTCAGAGTCACATTCATCCATCTTGTTTTTTTTTTTTTTGCTGCTTCACAAATGTAGGAGAAAATGTGTATTGATAGATAAATCTTTAACCTGCTCCTATGGTGAAACTGCTAGTATACCATGCCCTGGGTATTCCAGGGACTCATATAAATGTCCCTCACACAGTGACTGTACATAAAATGATAACTTCTATACTGCTAAAAAAAATATACAGTGTTTATGTGAAAGACTTCTATTAAAACAAAAAGGCATTCTTGGGCAAAACCTAATAATGATAGCAACCCAACCAGGTGAAGTAAAGAACAGAGTGCTAAATGTGATGTCAGGAAGAACTGAGTCCAAAGACAGACCCAAATCCTTTCTTGTTTGGTGACCTTGGGAAAGTCTCCTAACCTCTAACTGCCTCTGTTTCTTCATAGGCAGATTGAAAATAGTAATGTCAAGTATAAATTTTATAGAATGGGGATGATAATGCCAGTGCCCAGAGATGTTGGGCAGATGTTAAGATTTTTAAAGTATTGTGTAAATGTTGCTGCTGCTGCTGCTGCTGCTGTTGATGTAGTGGCCAGATAAAGAGATCTAGGAGTCCATGTGCATTTGCTTAATACAATAGCCATTTTTGGCCTTCTAGGCACAAAGGACAGAGAAGATGTATATTATAAGTATTTTTTAATTGAATCAAATTAAAATGATTCTTTGTCCTTAAGAAGCTTATATTAGCAAGAGGAAAATAAAACACATTTTTTAAAAGTAGGAAAAATATAAAAGGTACAAATCATTCAGAAATATTGAAAGAGGGGGCAGGGCCAAGATGGCAGAGTAAAAACAGGACTTCTGCATGGCTTTGGCTCCCACTATCTCTAATACATGTAAAAAAAATGACTAAATAAATTTTAGAGCAGCAGAACCCACAAAGTGACAGAGAGAAATAAATCTCCCACTGAAGGCACCCCAGCAGGCTGACAGGAAGGGTCTATCACACTGAGATAGGAGCCAAGCACAGTCTCACATGAATAACATGGTTCTGGACCCAGAGCAGCCCCTAACAGCAGCAGCCAGAGCAGATTTCAGGAGGGTGAAATCACCAGCAGCTGCGGTGGTTTCCAGACTTCTCAATGCATAAATGCCAAAAAGAAAGTAAAAGGTCAGTTGGGAACTCTGTTGGAACTGGGTGGAGAAGGGTGTGGTTTGGCCCCTGCCCCTAGGGTAAGAAATGGTGGAGGCATGGTGGCTGTAGCTGCTGCCATGTGGCTGTCTTTGGAGCTCCTGGTCTGCAGATTGTAGGGGGACCAAGCAACCATTCAGAGGGTAATTGCTCTTGCTTTAACCTGCTTGGATCTGGATTGTGGCCTTGAGTGGTAGAGCTGGGGTGTGTGGCCAATGTGCCAGAGCTTGTGGGGGCTGCAGAGAGGGTACCTTCCTAATACCTCTGGTAGCTGTGAAAACCCCAGTGATTTGGGTCATAGCCCTCTTTGCAATCTGAAAGCACAGATCTACCATGGCAAAGAGCTCAAAAGTCAAGTAATTGGCTGGAAATATGAGCAAGCGAGAAAGCACAAACTACGTGAAAGACATGATCAAAAAAAGAGCCTAGACACCATCTTTCAAGAAATTCTCAAGGAAAATAGCCCTAATATTTTAGAACCAGAGGGAAAAATAGAAATTGAAAGAATTCACTGATCACCTCTTGAAAAAGATCCCAAAAAGAAAACTTTTAGGAATATTATAACCAAATTCCAGAGTTCCCAGGTCAAGGAGAAAATACTGCAAGCAGTCAGGAAGAAACAATTTGAGTATTGTGGAAACCCAATCAGGATAACACAAGGCCTACCAGTCTCTGCATTAAGGGACTGAAGGGCTTGGGATATGAT
Organism: Pseudocheirus occidentalis; assembly: GCA_028646575.1. NCBI lineage: Eukaryota > Metazoa > Chordata > Mammalia > Diprotodontia > Pseudocheiridae > Pseudocheirus > Pseudocheirus occidentalis. The sequence continues at coordinate 33,892,345 of CM053599.1, read as the reverse complement.
ATTCTGGAGGTCAAAGGGGCTAGGATTAAAGCCAAGAATCACCTACCCAGCAAAAGTTAGTATAACGCTTCTGGGAAAAATATGGTCATTCACTGAAATAGAGGATTTTCAAGCATTCTGATGAAAAACCAGAGCTGGACAGAAAATTTGACTTTCAAATTCAAAAAGCAAGAGAAAATTGAGAAGGTAAACTGTAAAAAGAAATCATAAGGAACTTATTAAAGTTGAACTATTTACATTCTTACATGGAAAAACGATAATTGGAATTCATAAGACATTTCTCAGAATGAGGATAGTTGAAGGGAATATACATGAGTGTATATATGTATGTATGTACAGTAGGGTGTATGTGTACAATATATATGTGAGTGTGTGATTATGTGTGTATATGTATACATAGAGGGTACAGGATGAATTGAGTATGAAGGGATGATATCTAAAAAATAAAATTAAGAGGTGAGAGAGGAATATATTGGGAAAAGGAGGAAGGGAGAGATAGATTATGGTAAATTATAAAATAGGCAAGAGAAAACTGTTACAATGGAGGGGAAGAGCAGGAAGGTGAAACGGTATGGGTCAACCTTAATCTCATTGCATTTGGCTTAAGGAGGGAATATCATATACACTTAATTGGGTATCTTATCCTACAGTAAAATAGAGGCAAAGGGTACAAAAGTGGGGGGGTTAATGGAAGGGAGGGTAGATTAAGGGACAGGGTAGTTAGAAGCAAACACTTTTGAAAGGGACAGGGTCAAAGGAGAAAATAGAGTAAGTAGGGGGCAGATAGGATAGAGGGAATCACAGTTAGTCTTTCACAATACAAGTGCTATGGAAACGTTCTGTGTAACTACACATGTACAACGTATATTGAATTGCTTTTCTTCCCAAGGAGGGTGGGTGAGGAGTGAAGAAGTGAAATATCTGGAACTCAAAATTTTAAAAACAAATGGTTTTTTTTTATTGCTTTATACATGTGACTGGGAAATAAGGCATACAGGCACTGGGGTATAGAAATCCATCTTGCTCTACTAGAAAGTTAAGGTGGGAGGATGAGAGAGGATATAAGAGAGAACAGATTGGGGGAAGGGGTATTCAGTAGGCTTGCTATTTTGGGGTGGGGGTAGGGGAAAGATAGGGAGAAAAAATTGTAACTCAAATTCTTGTGGAAATGAATGTTGAAAACTAAAAATAAATATTTTGAAAAAAATATTAAAAGAAGGATCACTTTCAGAACATAGGAGTGAACAGCCAATCACAGGAACTTTCATGGAATGCATGATAAGTAAACTGGGCTTTAAAACATGGGTTAAATTAAAACCTGGTAGAGATTAGAAAGGGAGCTAGGAGGCTCAGTGGATAAAGTGAAGTCAGGAAAATCACCTTTTTGAATTTAAAAATTGACCTCAGATACTTACTAGCTGTGTGACCCTGAGCAAGCCACTTAACTCTCTTTGCCTCAGTTTCTCACCTGTAAAATAAGCTGGAGAAGAAAATGACAAACCACTCTGGTATCTTTGCCAGGAAAACTCCAAATGGGGTCACAAAGAGTCAAAGATAACTGAAAGGCTGGAACTACAACTACAACAATAAATTAGAAGGAATGTATTCTAAGCAGTATTCAAAGACATGGAAGTGGGAAAATATATGATTTACTTTGTCATGTGCCTCAAATTGGATTTTCAGTAGGTATAGAAAGCTCAACAAGTCTAAAACAGAATTAATTATCTTCAGAAATTCTCTATTGTTATTGGGGGCAGTACGAGACTCCCAGTTCCTAGACTCATAGCTTTAATGTTATATTTGAGTCTTTCCTCTTACTCTACATATCTGACCCACTGTTAAGTTATGTTGCTTCAACCTTCACAACACCTTTCATATGTGCCCCTTATGCTATAATAATAATAATAATAATAATAATAATAATAACAGCATTTTCTATTGTGCCTACTATGTACTATGTACCAGACACTATTCTAAGTGCTTTATAGTTATTATCTTACTTGATTCTCACAGCAGCTCTGGTAGGTAGGTGCTATTATTATCCCCACTTTGCAGATAAGGAAACTGAGACAGATAAAGATTACGTGATATGCCCAGAGTCATACAGCTAGTAAGAGTTTGAGGTTGGATTTGAACTCAGGTCTTCCTGACTCCAAGCCTGGTACTGTAGACACTGAACCAACTAGCTTCTATATCTTATCTGTAGCCTTTTGAAATAGATATCTATATCATGTCTCTTTCCATTTCAATCTGTCATCCCATTCAACTGGTAAATTGATTCTCCTAAAGGATCAGTCTGACCATATCATTCTCCTATACAATAAACTGCAACAGTTCCCCTTCATCTCCAGAATCAAATATCATGTCCTCTGTTTGGCATTCAAAGCTCTTCATAGCCTGGTCCCTTCTTCTCTTTCCTGTGCTCTTATACTTTATTCCCCTACTGGAACTCTACGATCCAGCTATATTGGCCTACCTAGTATTCCTTGCACCTAATTGTTCTGTCTTGTGTTTTCATGACTTTGTACTCTTGTCTCCCCTGGGTAGAAAATTCTCCTTCATCACCTCTGCCCAGCAGCTTTACTGCTATCCTTCTAATTTCAGCAAATGTTTCCTGCTAAATTCTGTACAAAGGCCTTTCCTAACTCTATCAGCTGCTACTGCCTTCTCTTTAGATTACTGAACATCTATTTGGTTTTGTATCTTACACTGATCTAATTTTTACATAGTCTCTCACATTAGAATGGAGTCCTTTGAAGGCAGGGACTATCTTTGCTTCTGCTTCTATCCCTTTCACTTAGCAATGAAATGAATTTACAATAAACCCCTAATTTATATATATAAATAAATTATACATATAATTATATTATATAATTAGATATATACACACATATATACATATACACATACATATACATACATACATACATACATACATATATTTGAGGCACATGCCAAAGTAAGTCATATATTTTCCCACTTCCATACCTTTGCTCATTGCCTCTGCTTAGAATGCATTCCTTCTAATTTATTGTTGTAGTTGTGGTTCCAGCCTTTTAGTTATCTGTGACTCTGTATATACATATATATATATATATATATAGTAGGGGAGAGTAGACAGAGTCTATAGAACCTCTCTCGGTGCAGTGGCTTGAAGCCCAGAAGGTCTCTTTTGTTCTCAGTTAAGCCAGATGTGCTGTTTCCTTCCCAAAGAGCAGGCTAAAGTTCCTTTTTCCTCTCACCAGGAAAAATATGAATCCCTTCCTTCTGCTTTTCAGGTACTTATCTATTCTTGAAACTCCCATAATTATTGGGAAATGTCAATGAATTGAGACTCCTAGGGCTAGTATGATTCCAGAATGACAAGGAGTCCTATGTACCTACTTTGTATTGGCTACACCATTTCTTCTCATATCTTTACCTTCTAAGGTCCCTGCTAGGCCTGTGTTTGTTGTTATCTTTCTCTGTCCTTCCATCAACAGTTTCATGCTTCAGATCTGGGGGGGCAAATATGGCAAATGAAGCAATGTCAGAATGTCAGTTGCAATTTTTGAAAGGGAGTAAGTTAGTACCTGGTCAAGGTTCATATGATATATTACTTTGAAATTCTAAGATGGAAAGTATTATAATATACTTTCTCAAAAACTGACTCAATTTATCTTTAAAAAATCTATTGGTAATATACTAGTACAATGACTATATTTACTTTTTTAGCATCTTGTTAGTGCAATTATTTATAACATATGTAAACATATATTTGTATTACACTTATATGCATATGCACATATAAGCATATATGTATAAGTTTATGTGATATCATTTGAATATCAACTGAACAGTTTGGGTTTGTATGACTTAATATATTAAAATATAATTACATTTATCATGGCTATTTCCCACAAGAAGCATTACTTCAGATAATTGTCATTTTTAAAATTTAACTTAAAACAGAATTCCTTTTTCTAACACTTGCCCTAAAGAGTAGAAGTAAGACTAATGAGTAGTGAGAAAATAAAATAACAATACAATTTTGACTCAATATATTGAAAGACTGTAATGTAATTTTTACTGCCCTTAAATAGAATGAAACTATCTTGAGGAGATAGTGAGTCTCAATTTAATGGAAGTTCCATCAGAATCTGGATGACCCTTTGTCCAAAAATACTGAAAAGAGATTAGTTTACATGCAGTGATTGCACTATATGATTTTACATCCTTTCCACATCTGATTCAACTTTAAATATTCTGCTAATACCATTTTCACCTTATGATCTAAGAATGCTAAGGTTAGAACCTTAGATGTTGATCTAACTCCCTCTCCTTTATTTTAAGAATAAAAAAAAAAAACCTGAGGCAAAAATAACACAAAACGACTTTCTCACAGTCACATAGTTAGTAGACAGATGAGCCAAGACATAAAACTGGATTTCTGACTTAAAATTGTTTGTTCTCGACACTTGACTACTTTCCCTAGTATCTTTGGCAGGCTATTGTTCATCCTTAACTAGGCTTCCCCTAGTCAGTTTAAAAACATCTTTCCCTTTTTATCAAATATTATTCCCTCCTTCTTTCCTTCCTGGTTGAATTCCAGGTTTTGACATTTTTCTGTTCATCGGTTACCAAAAGCTGAACAAGACTGTGGGTCTCCCACTGACAAGAGTGAGGAAGGGTACTGTAAAGAGGTATTATCACTTGTTTTCCTTTCTCTGTTAACCTTCCCCAGCCCCTCTTTTTTGTCTTTGTTTCTATAGTCAACGATGTGTATTTTATTGTGAACATCTTCAGTTATTTTCATCTGGACTGGATTTGTGATTATACAGTTCTGATCACTTGGGACCATCTTTTACAATTCAGTCCAGTGTTTGGAGTTTGAATTTGAGGAGTTTGAACGAGGAGACATAATATGTATTATAAAAAGTACTCCTTACCTGCCATATTGACTTTTTTCCATCTCTAGTACCACCAGTGGGGGACAGGTTGTGGAGATGTATAGTGAAGAGGAGAATATTTTACATGATAGGAAAAGGAGAAAATATGAGCCAAAGATGGAAATAGGTACCACCCAGAATGATTTAGGTCTAATAAGAGGAAGAACTTTAGAACTTGGGACTACCAAAAAGAGTAGGCTTGATAATTATGCACACATACTCACAAACACACACACATGCACACGTTATCAATACTTCAGCCTCACTGATCCTAGGAGACCATAAAAGTTTAAAGGTGGAACAAATCAGAGTTCATATATACATAAGGTCATCTGTTTTGAGAGAAAATTAAACTTAGAAATAACATGGTATAGTCAATAGATCTCTGAACTTGGAATCCAAAAGATTTGGCTACCAATCCTGACTCATATACATACTTACTTATGACAGTCTCAGGGTAACAGTCAGCACTTAATGCTTGTAGATTCATTGTCTATGGGCAAACCATTTAATACTTTGGGGCTTAATTTCCTCATATGTAAATTAGATATTAGAATAAATGCATATTTGAATTCCCTTCTAGCTCTAAGTGTATAATGCTCTGATTTAATTTAGGCACATAATTTTTTTACAAATGAACAAACTAAAATCAGATAAATGATTTCTTGACAAATATTATGGTAGGTGCCAAGTCTTCTGGTGACCATTATTGAGAATTCTTTCAATCCTACCAGACAATCACAAATGGGAATATAACTCAAATTTGAAAAAGGAAGATTTTTCCTTCCCGATTCTAATTCAATCCACATTTGCATAGGTTCATAGATTTAAGGATAGAAGAGAATTTAGAAGTCATTAAGTCTAATAATTTCATTTTCTAGATGAGGGATTCAAAACCTAAGAGGTTATTTGCCCCAGTGTCACACACCATTCAGTCAGACAGTAAACATTTATTAAGTGGCTACTATCTTCCAGACATTGTGCTAAGTTATCTAAGGATTTAAAAAAAGTCAAAAGACTCTTTGCACTCAAGGAATTCAAAATCTAGCAATATAAAGAGGAAGGAAATACATAAAACAAATCAAAACAAGTTGCTATGTATGAGATAAATAAGCAAATAAGAGGGGAAGGCATTAGAATTAAAAGGGTTGGGAAAGGCTTCTTATAGAACAAAATATTTTAGTTGGGATACAAAGGAAGACAGAGAATCCAGTAGGCAGAAATGAAGAAAAACAGCATCACAGCTATGGGAGACAGGCAAATAAAATGTTTGACGAAGAGCATGATTTAATAAGGGAAAGCCGGGGGAACATCTATACGTATATGAACTTAGTTCTTTCAAATGAAAAAAATCTGTATATCACATTGTTTCATACCTTCATACTTTGATCAAGGCAACCTCATTGAGAAATGATCACATGCTATTACACGAAAAGAACTTCATTTGACATCCTAGATCATCTGCATATAGGAAACAGATAAACTCTAGGGTCCCTTAATCTAAAGACTTTCAGCTGGAAAATGGCATTCATGATGAGAGCTTAAAAGGAACCTTAGAGATCTTCTTGTCAACTACCCTCATTACAAAGATGTGTGTGTGTGTGTGTGTGTGTGTGTGTGTGTGTGTGTGTGTGTGTGTGTGCGTGTGTGTGTGTCTGTGTGTGAGTGAGTGAAATAAAACAATAGAATGAAAATGACTAGCATAAAATCATGAAGTTAATAAGTAATAGATTAAAGATTTGAAAAAAGTCCTCTACCTACATATCTAACATTCTTTCCATTTTATTGCGGCACCTCCCAAAATCCAAAAACATAATACCATTCATATATTTCTTTTATTTTTTTAATATAAATTCATAAATTATCATGTATGTATATGAAAGAGAGAGAGAGACATATATATATATATATATATATATATATATATATATATATAGAGAGAGAGAGAGAGAGAGAGAGAGAGAGAGACAGGGACAGAGAGAGACAGAGAGAGACAGAGAGAGACAGAGACAGACAGACAGACACACACACACACACACACACAGAGAGAAAGTGGTGTCTTGATTACTAAGTGAACTTTTGCACTTACCAGTGATACAAGTAGAGACCAAAAAAGGAAAACATGATAAAAGTCAAAAGTCTATTGAGAAATCTTTAATTTTTCCCCCAAACCAATGTTAACACTTATTTTGATATCCCTGTTTTCCCCATTTTAAATATTACCTTTACTAAAACAATTTTCTTTTTGTATTCCAACTATAGCCCAGCTCCTGAACGATTTATACAGTCTTTAATCTTTAGGAACAGACCCGTACATAAAAGTACATTATTAATGTCTTTCTATCTATTCCAAAAATTTATATTGATTATACCATATGGTGTGGAGAATCATCGATCACTTAACATATCAATTCTTTATGCAGAGTGATGAAGTCCAGTCTATAAATCCAGGGCAGTAAATTTGTTAGTCCAATTTTTCTTCACCGAAACTTTCTGGCTTTCGAGTTAATGAGGATCTTTATTGTGCCTGTTTGCCAGCACCATCCCATGTGCTGACAGCCGGGCATTGATTTGGTGTGTGGCCCTTTAAATCTTTGGCTTGCCTGGAGTTGAATGGTTTCAGCATCAGCCCAATGCACTTTAATTAGCCCTGAGGAAATCACAGTGGGGATGAAACAAGTTGGCTTGTTATTCTTCTGTTTGTACTAACAGCAAATAAAAGCATGTAATTGGATTTTTTAAAAGCATTGTCAGGTCTCTTGAGTCTGAACTGTTTACAGTTATGATAGTCTCATCTAATATGAGTGTCACACTTCCCCAAAAAGCATCTTTTTCAATGCCTAAAAGGTGCCTCTCCAGGAGGGCTCAGTATTTAAATCGGATACCTGCTGTTCAGGTGTAAATTTGATGTACTTAAATTAGGGCCCTGATATATCTTTTAGTGCCACTGTAGGGTAGTATCTGCCCAGTCACTTCTCCAACTCCATCAGATTGAGGAGGGAGATGAAAACAGGTTTTTTTTTAAGTGTAAATATATAAAAATCAATGATATATACAAATAACAGAACTTTATATAGTTGAGTGAGAAGTGTAAATCCTTCCTGACTTTCCCTCTTCAGAAAAGAATATAAACATATTCTTTTATAAGATTAATAAAAAGATTTCTTTTATAAAATATATAAACAGTATTGACGTGCTAATGCACATGATCACAAATACTAGCATTTCTTCCTTTATGAACAGTTAATAGAAAGTTAGATTGAGAGTTGGAAGGAACCTTGGAGGCCATCTAGACCAATGTTGTCAAATTCAAATCGAATCAACAGCTACTAAACTGTATAGGAGCTTTCCTGCAGCCTGCATATTGACAGCTTCAGAAGGTAGCATTATCTATGTTTTACTGGACTTTTATTTGTTCTCTTAAATATTTCCCAATTCCATTTTAATATGGATTGGGCCCCATACTTGTTTGGCACTTCTGATCTAGGCCAAGCTAGATTTTCTGATGAAAATCATAATTCTAGATCCAGAAGGGACCCTAGAAGCCATCTTTACCAACTTCTTATTTTGTAGCTGAGAGAACTGAGATTTGTAGGGAAATGACTTATCCAAGTAAACAGCTAACGTGGGGTTAAAAAAAAATAACTGGTGGTCTGCTTCCAGATGCAGCATTCTTTCCCCTGCAACACTTGTCTCATGGGACATGATTTCAAAGAGAGGGAATATAGAGAGATGAAAGTAATCAATAAGGGAAAAATGAAATAGTAATAATGAAGGGAGAAATGTGAGAAAACACTTAGAAAACTTTCATCCTTTGGGGAAAGAGATAGCCTATAAACCATTTTGCAGCAGCTCCCCTCTGAAAGCATGCAACATATATATATATATATATATATATATATATATATAACACATCAAGCTTAGACACAGCTCTAATATGGTGGGCACAAAGCAGGTGGGTGCTTACATTTAATGTTTCAAAGAGAAGCTTCTTTTTTAGTGCTAGCTGTCATGACTTAAAGACATCCTAAGGCTTAAAAAAAAAAGAAACTGAAATTTGAACAGAAAAAAGGGGTCTTTGACGAATAAACGCATTTAGAAAAAAATCTCTCAATGTGGGTCATAGAGTTGAACTACAAATATGCTGGCTTTTTCTCTTGGCCTAGGTCAGCACTATCACATGAAAATGAAATACAACCTCTTGCCATCTCCCTCCCCTCCTCCCGCTCTCTCCCCTTTTCCTCTCTCCCTCTTTCTCTCTCACACACATAAACAGAGCATAGAGACATATTCCAAGTACTATAACTATGAAAATGTGTCAGAATTAATAATGATTAAAATAAATCACCCCTCTAGAATCATAACGTATTAGAGATCTAGAAGCTAGAAAGTTCTTTTGATATCATGTCATTCAGCCCTAACATTATACATGAAGAGAAACTGATTCCCAAAGAAATGATTTGCCCTAGTTCACACAGTAGCAGAGTTGGTACTAGAATCTATGTCTCTGCTACTCTTATGCTAGTTCCATTATACCAGTTTTTGGAGAAAAGAGAATCTTTCAAATTAAATTTCCTTCAGATGAAATCGTATTTGCAGCTACTCAGAAAACTAAGATAACAGAGTACACAGGGTATTGCTACAACTCTCCCATATTCACCTTCAAACAATCATACCCCAAAGACCCCAAAGAAATCCTGGAAGAACTGAACCAGAAAAAAGACAAGGTTAAACATTCTTTAACCCAAGAAACTTGGAAAATAGGCAAGAAAAGTCCATCTCACTTAGGTGAAAATGGAGCATAGTATAGGATGGGGAGCATCCCATAAAGTCAGCAGCATACCCCATCTCAGCCAAACAGTGTGGGAGATCCCAAGCCTCAGTGTGGTAGAGTAGGCAAATGCCAATACCTGGCCCCCCACATGCCTTAACATAGACAGAGGAACCAGCAGACTCTAGCTCTGAGAGCCACCTTGAGCTTCAGTGTAGGCCCAGGAAAATAGGTATCCTCAAGAGGCCAGATCTACATGTGCTTTAGTATAGCCCAAGGAAAATGCAGAAACACCTCACCAGCCTCAGCCCACACTGGAAATTACCATTAGAACCATGGCTCAATACCAGGTAATCTACCAGATGCCTATGGCTTCTAACAGTGCCAGGCCTCACCCCATGCCCCACCTAATTCCCTCAGCACAGCACCAGACGTGAGGGTCCCCTGAGGATCTCAGGATAACATCAGCACAGCATCAAGTAAAGAACTAGGGCTTTTAACCACTAGCGCAAGAAGCCTGAGACAGTGTCCCTTCTACCCTGAGAGTAGAGCTTAATTTTAAAAGAAGGGAGAAAGGCAAAAAATTAAAATTGGAGGAGGAAAAGAAGGGGGAGGAGGAGGAGGAGCTACTAACCATAGAAAATTATTGTGGTAACAGGGAAGACCAAGAAACAAACTTAGAAGAGAACAACAGTGTGAAAATACCTATGAGACATAACCCCAAAGAGAAATGGGAAGTTGCCTTAAGTCCAAAAAGAACTCAAGTAAGAGTTCAAAAAAGCACTTAAACATCATAAAAAGGAATGACAAGGAAAAATTGGTAAAGGAAATGAGAATGGTGTAAGAGACGAAAAAAAAAAGAGACAACAGCTTCGAAAAATGCTTAAAAAGTAGAATTGACCAAATGGAAAAAGAGATACAAAAAATCCACTGAAGAAAACAGCTCCTTAAAGAGTTCAGTTGGTCAAATGGAAGAAAAAAGGTGCAAAAGCTAATTGAGGAAAACAGAACCTTAAAATTTAGAATTGGGGAAAGAGGAAACTTATTACTCTAAGAGACATCAAGAATGAACCAAACAAATTCAAAAGAATGAAAAACAGGAATGAAATAGGAAATACTTCATGGGAAAAACAACTTAACTGGAAAATTGATGGAGAGACAATATGAAAATTATTGGACTACCTATAAGCCATAATCAAAAGGAAGAAGTGGACAGCATCTTTTAAGAAATCATTAAGGAAAACTGCCCTGCTTTCCTGGAACCAGCAGGTAGAATAGAAATTGATTAAAAGAATCCACCAATTGCCTCAGGAAAGCGATCCCAATTTAAAAACTCCAAGGAAAATTATAGCCAAATTTCAGAACTTTCAAGTGTAGGAAAAAATACTACAAATCAAAGCATATCATTTTAAACTAACTTTATTATTTCTCATGATTTTTCCCCTTTTGATCTGTTTCTTTTTTCATAGTTGTAGCCAATATGCAGATAGGTTTTCCACAATAGCACATGTATAAACTATATCAAACTGCCAACCATTTTCCAAAAAAAAAGGAGGGCAACAAGGGAGGGAGAAAAATATGGAGCTCAAAATCTTATATAAATGGATGCTAAAAGTCTTCTTGACACGTAATGGGGGGAAAATAAAATACTATTAAAAATCTTTACTGCTATCTTCTTGGAAGTGGTCTTTTTGGGCTCTTGATTTTCCTCTGGCATGTTTAATATCAATGTCATTAATTTTCTAAAAGCACATTTATGTCTTGAAAGAGTATTTTTTTCAAAAATTAAGATTATTCTAGGTAGGTGAGTGGATGGGGGGGGGGTAAGACCAAAATACTGAATAGAACAATGCTATACATGGAAAGAGAAAAGAGAGGGCAGAGATTAAACTTAAATTGACAGCAGAGAGTACCATAACCAGCACTTACAAAGGACTTTATTGTAGATCAGCTTTCCACACAAGAGCTACCTATATCTGGGGATGACTGGCAGATTTCCCTCTGGCATCTGACACAAGGGAACTCATAAGCAGATGGCCACAGATCAAAAAGCCTAAATTTCTCAGGTCTTTAATCCTTTTGAGGGCTCCATGGCAATATATTTTCCTTCAGCCTTATAAATCCCTGAAGTTGCTCAGTCCACAAATTTAAAGGGAGAAAAAAAAAAGAACCTTCTATTACAAATCAAAGCTTCTTGTGCAGGGCTCTACTCAGAATGTTCATATAGTTGATTATTGCAAGCTGACCGACTGGGGCCAGATTTAGTGATTATTTAAGATATTCACTCTGCCATTTCACAACCACAGAGAAGAAGGGACATCCAAAACACCAACTACCTACATAATCAGAATGAGGCAGTTAAAGAGAATCCAAATCAAGCATAACAACTTGAATGAGTAAAATACTTTCATCAGACCTCAGTTTTGCCCCAAAGCATATTTTGAAATTTCAAGATATAATATTATAAAAGGTACAGTAGCTGTATGTGAAAGAAAAAAGATATATATATACTTTGTCTTCTCAAGAATTACATTCTAATTAAAAACAAAGTTTTGCTCATTGACTAGAAAGTCAGCTTTGAAGGCAGAAAGATATGGGTTAAAATCCCACTTTAGAACTCTCTTCAACACCCATCTTGTACCATCCTCTTAAAGTCTGTGTGACTCTGTACAATCACTTAATGTCTCAATTTTTTAAGTTGCTTTCTTAAGTCAGTTGTTTATGAAGAAAATGCCAGTCTGCATGGGTAGAGGCTGGTTTCTTCTCCAGAGTTGACCATACCACTGAAAATATAGGTTCAGATCCTCTTCTTATCTATAAAAAAGTATAATATATACATGGTAAATCTAGGTGGAGGAAGGTTGCTTGATGTAGTGCATTCATTTGACTAGATAATAATAATAGCAGATATTCATATGGCATCTCAAAACATACAAAGCATTTTACCTGCAGTATATCAGTTGTTCCTCGCTACAGCCAAGTGGAAAGGGTACTGTGGCTATTATTACTTCATTTATGGATTTAAAAAAATGAGTATTAATAGTGTTCCCTGATGATTATGTTCACACCACAAGCACTCATGAAAGGCAGGAAATGAGTTCAGGATTCTGACTTCAAGTCTTTATATTTTCTACTATATCACAAAATCCCTCTTATTACTGAAACCAAAATTTGAGATGGAACACTGACCATTACCAGCCATGCTGCAGAAATACTAGTAGAATCAATGTCCCATTGGCACTCAGGATATACCTTAAACGTGTGGCTTCACTTTCATATGAATAACTAAGAGCCTGTGATGATCTGATTTTTGTGATGTGAACTACTGTGATAGCTCCTTGCTTGCCTTCTGATGGATTTTTAATAATGGATTCTCTAGATGATCCTTTTTTTTTTCTTACAAAAAATATGTGTCCCTTAATCTACGAGTAGCACATTGATGTAAGTTTCCACAGTTGATAAGTTTGAACTGCTACAAAGAGATAGTAATGTATACATTTACTGTGTTCTGCTTGATATACTAACAAGAGCTCTATGCTTGTGAGGTATAGACAACAATGAACTTCCAGATGAGGAAGCTCTTTTTACCAAATCAGGCCATCATCTTCTCAGCAATTTATAATCTTAGGTGTCTAGAATACTGAGAGGTTCATTGACTTCCACGGGGTCACACAATTAGGAAGGATTCTCTCTATCTCTCTCTCTCCCCCCCTACACACAGACACACAGACACAGACACACACACACACACACACACACAAATTTAAGATTTGGAAATCTTTTATTTAAGGTCTCTCCGGTGAACCTCAGACCTGGGTGCCTGAAGGAGTGCCAAGTATTTCATCTAATAGCCTCCTAAATTAGGGCAGCAGTTGACATTTAAAAAAAAAACATAAAAATTAGGATAGAGAGGAAAAGCCTAGAAGTAGGCATATTCTTGAACGTTTTGTACAATGGTCCAAAAAACATTGAAAGAGGAAGATGTCGGTAATGTCTGGTTAGAGGTTGCTTCTAGGACCTGGCAGATCATTATACCAACCTCTCACATGTTAGGGAGGTGACCCCCTTTATCTATGCTAACTCCATACCTTTGAGCATATTTGGAATACTAGAGATGTCCATATGTTTTATGGGACAGTATAGTGGTTTAGTTAGTTGTATTTGTTATATTTAATTTGTCTCCTACTTCTGAGACAACAAGAATCAAGGCAGCAATAAAATAGGAAGGTGTGAGATTCTACCATGGAGTTTCTTAAAATATTCTACATATCGGGCAAGAGAAGAAGGTGTGACTAGGGAGGGTGTAAACAGCTGGCCAGAAAATGACCAATTATGAAGAACTAGAGGTTTTTCTTCACAATAACATTCAGTATTTAGGAGCATCACTCATTCTCTGAGAAGAGAGGAAAGGAAGAAAAGAGAGTTGAAGTCAAAAATTTTGCAGTGTGAGGAGAGGATATGAGAGAGGTTACAATAAAAAGACTCAGTGAAGTCAAAGTTGAGATTATCTAGTATAATAGAGGCTGTCGACAGGAGTTGAGAATATGAATATATAAGAGAAGAAAAGTTTAGGAATGGGGAGAGCATGATAGGAAGTCAATTAGAGCTGAACAGGAACATTATCATGAGGCTGTAATGGTCTAGTATTGAAACTCCACTCTACAGGTTTGTAGTGGGTTCCTAACACTTCTCCATTGCTTCATGGAACCCTCGGTGTTATGGAGTCTCAGGTCAAGTGTTAGTGTGACTTTAAGCTCATTCCCCTCTTGCCAGCAGTATCTCATGGGCCTGAACTGTAACTTGCAGGCTAAATAATGAAAACACTTACCCTCACTTAAACTGCGGTTTTACTTCAGCGGAAGCTACCACATGAACTTAATGTCTTTTTTCATTCTGCTACACAGAGGTCACCACTGTGAGATTTATTTGATTTCACAGTCTGCTTAATTAATTTGTTCATTCTGTGCCTTCACTGTCAGCATTGCTTTCTGGAGCAGTGCTACCAAAGCAATAGATTAATTTGCATGGTACAATGCATCTGGAATAATTATTACCCCATAGAATTGTTATTGCTCGACTTCTAAAGGGAGAGGATGTCCCCCCACTGTGATAAAAAGATTCTACTGGGGGTTCTCAAGTGGGTTCAGGATGGGGGAAGTAAATGACATGACATTAATTAAAAAAAAAGAAATGTTTTAGAAATTTTCATTTCATCACATAGCATTCTTGAATTCTGTTTGTAGTGATCTCTCTTGCTTGTCAAATTGTCTCAACCTTACCTTGAAAGCCTTGGAAAAATGAAGATTCTTTATTGCCTTACCTAGTTTGAGCAGCGATCATTACCCAAGTTTATGGTATCCAATTAAGGGTTGTTATTGAACCTATGCAGGGGAGCAATACTAATGACAATCATGACTTAATGACAATGGAATGCTTGCATGGATGCTTCTCTTTTATTGAGCTACTCTTTGCTTAGAAGCAATTCTGCTTTGAAAAGGCATATTTGTCCATCCAAATGCCATGAAACAAAAATATATGCTTAAGAAATCAATAGAAAGCAGCATTACATCACCATGGAGTAAACATATGAAGAACATACAGAAATTTGGAAAAAATCTTCTTTGAAAATATGCAAAGTCATGGAAATAGGAAAAGGTGGGCTATGGATAATCACTGTACCTATGAATGTCTTCATCTGTGCTTGTTAGGGACGTATTGAGAAAGAGGGAAGAAGGGGAGGAAGGGGGAAAATGAAAGGAAAGAGAGAGAGAAATTCAGACAGAGAGAGGTGACCCTAGGTAGATCCCTTAAAGTTCATTCTCTTGTTTATAAAGTTTTGATTAAATTTAATTTATGAAGCACCCACTTTGTGCCAGACACTGTAATAGGGATTGGAGACATAAAGACAAAAATGAAACAGTCTCTGCCCTAAGCTAGCTTATATTCTACTGAATAAAATCTAGCAGAGAGTTAAGTAAATACAAAATTTCTATAAAATTTTTCCAGTTTGGGTAGAGCGAGGAGTAATTACAACTGGGTAAATCAGGAAAAGTCTGATATGAACTGAGTCTGAAAGAAACAAAATGTTTATAGAGACAGAGATTAGGAAGGAAGGAATTCTAGGTACAGGAACAGTATGTATGTTACCCAGAGACAACTAATGGAATATCATATACATAAAATGTCAAAAAGGTCAGTTTTGTTGGAATTTAAAATATGTGAGGCAGATTAATGCAACTAATGATACATCTACATTCTATTTACAGAATTGTTGTGAGGCTCAAATGAAGTATTTCATTTAAAGTGCTCTGCTAATTGAAAATATTGTAGAACTTATGTATACACATATATGCATAGATATACATATATATAATATAATTTTATATGATGTAATATAAGATAGTGTAACTATATGATAGACATGTAAAATGATTATATTTATCAAAAAATTTTAGTTATTGCTAAGACACCATTCATAGTCTATATACATGGTAGGCCAAAAGAACCTGGGCCTGGCCTTTGCTAGCAATAGACTCTGATCTCTGGAGATGACTCTTTCTCCTTCCTGATGGCACTTTCCTGCTCTTTTCCTGATCATTTTTAAACTTATAATACAACCTTTCTAACTGCTACCTGTTAGGGTATGAAACAATTCACATATTTACAAGTGGCACTTTAGGTCTCTCTACAAAACAGCTGCTCCTTGGACAGTTGCTGAGTTAATAATCAGTGCACTAAAGAAGTGATCTAGAGTCTGACATAATCAAGTTGCCAGAGTTAGAAGATGCCTATCCCTTGGATCATCAATCTACTTCTTACTGTCAGACCTGAACATCATTGCCTTCAAGGCCTTAATAGTATGTAGCAGGCCAAGACTTTTAGGGGTGTTGGTCACCTCAGCTCCCCAGTTCTACAAGGTCATTTGGCAGATATGCAAGGAGAGTATAATCTTGTTGGATGGATGCTCTCATTGGTTTCATGAATATCTAAAGAAAGTACTGAGTTAATTTGCAAGTCTTGATTGTTACGCCCTGTTTCTTTGTGTCTCTAGACATGGTCCTAGGATAAAGAGCTTAGAGAGTGATTGGCTTTGGGCTGGGGTAGAGAAAGATTGAGACCAAGGGTGGTTCTTTGCATTTTGCTAAGGGTTTATAAACCTTGTAAATTCCATGTATCTTTGGCTCTGTATGAAATAGTTCTGCAATAAACAGACTATGGAATACATCCCTGTCTTTCTCCCTCTTTATTCAGGTCTCTCTCTCTCTCTCTCTTTCTTTCTTTCTTTCTTTCTTTCTCTCTTTCTCTCTCCCTTTATTTCATTCAGCTGGTAGCTAGGCCCAGACTGACTGACCAGAGCAATAGAACCCTGTTCAGAAGTTTAGTTTTATTTTTGTCTTTTATGGACATAGATCATAATGCATCTTTGTTCACCTTTTCCTTTATATTTTTGCATCCCAGTTTTGTTTCCCTTTGCTCTTTTCTTTTTACCCCTGGGGTAGCTAAATTAATTGCCTTCCCTCATGAATGAATGAATGAATGAATGAAAAATTCAGTGTAGGTCAGTGATTTGGGAGTGTTAGCCAGGTAAGGAATATCCTGAGAATCACAACAGAAGTGAGTTGTGGGGGTGGCTAGGTCACTCAGTGAATAGAGCACGGGCCCTGGAGTCACGAGAACCTGAGTTCAAATCTGACCTCAGACACTTAACACAAAAACTAGCCATGTGACCTTGGGCAAGTCACTTAACCCCAACTGCCCTCCAAAAAAAAAAGCAAAAGAAAAAAAGAAGTGAGTTACGACAGGGCAGTCAATTGATTCCTTTTCTTAAAAAACTGAAAGGGAGTAGAGATGTTATTATGCCAAGAGGAAGATGAGAATGTGGGTGTGGTGTTTCAGAGAATGATCAAGGTCCAGCACTGTATGGAATATGAAATGATTACATAATCAAAGACCTGTTATCTTTAGTATAACTGATTGATTTGCTTTCTTAATGAGAATTTCTAAAACAGTTAAAATTTACTGAGATGGTAAATAATGTTTGTTTTGCTTGAAAAGTTGAAAAAATGAAAGTAAGCTCATCTAAAAAAATAACTATAGACAATTAAAGAGGACAAATAAATATGTGGTAAAAAATGAAGAGGGTGCCCAAAGAGGGTTAGGGCTGCCTGAGACCCCAAAATACCAACATGCCGGGTCCTGCGGAAAGAATTCCACTCAAGTCTTCTCAGCCAAAGAAAAAGTAAAGTTTATTGAAAGTTCAAGTTTGCAATGTGGGGTCTCTGACACAGAGTAAGTCTGTGCTAAGCTATTCCAAGGCAATTTCACACAGATGGAGGGAAGATGGGGTCTTATATACAGAGGAATCTAGGGTTAGTTTAGAGGAAGAGCCTGGGGAGGGTCTTCACGAGGAGCCAATGAGTTCAGACTCCAGTAATGAGTTTGGGGAGGGTCTTCAGGTGGAGTTAATGAGGTCAGTGCAAGAGTGGATTAATATTTTGATAGACTCAAGGGTGGGAAGCAGATGGACAATGGAGGGCCAGGCTAGTAACAGGTTTGGGCCCAGCCACAATGAAATACTTATAGCCTCTGCAAATGCCTCCTGAAGATTCAATCAGACTTCAAGAGGTTTCCCAGAGTATGTACCTCAAATATTCAAGGAGCTCAAGGGTGGTCCCAGAGCCTACACCTCATCAGTAAATAATGAATAAAAGAATGATAAAGACAGAAAGACATTCTCAAATACTGACCACCATCTGCAATGCAGTAGTTATGAATGAAGAAAAAAAGAATGTTAATTGCCTTAAGCTTATCTTGGGAATGCTTTTAACACCTTATTTACAATAGAAACTATTTTCAGAAACTACTTTGTTTTCAATCATGTTGTATTAGTCCATGGCCTTTAATTCAAGATCATCTTGAATTAAAGTATGAAGATAAAAAAACAACTTGCAGATATGTTCATGGAGGTCATGTAATAAATGTCACAATCATGATTCTCTTCTGGGTTAGGGTACATTCATTTCAGGTCTAATTTCCTTTGTACTGAAATATGGTATATCTAAGAAGTGGAGAGGGGGAAGGGGATATTGGTTTCTTGGTTCCACTTGGTCACAAGGTACTTCTCTTTTATTTTCCTGTATTATCTTCTCAAGAAAAATCTGATTCTTGTTCCAAGAAGACAGTGTCAAGGGCAATAGGTAGAATGCGTAAAGAAGGAAGTTTAGGATTAATGACTGCATTTTCCTTCACAATAACATTCTTAGTCATTGAAAGATCCCACAGTACAATGAGCTGCCTTAGGGTTCTTGATCTTTGGAGATCTTCAAACGAAGAGTCAGACGAAGACCACTTTTCTCCTAAGTCACATACAAAGATTGTTTTTTGTCCCTGTAGTAACAGATTCAAAGTTAGAAGAGACTTCTTATCATAGATGTAAAGCTCATCTTGTCTGACTGTTTAACTTAATCATCATATTTTATTATTATACCTCTCCCTGTGCCTTATTTGGCCAAATCCTGTTTTTCATCCTCTTTGTGCTTTCCCTCCACCACTCTGTTCTTTCTCAGACCATCATCCTTGTGCTGCTTATACTTTCTTCCCAATTTTCCTGGCTGATAAATAAGATCAATTCTACACCATACTCTAAACTCGAATCACTAGGACTCTTGGCCTGCTGCTGATAATTCCTTGCCAAACCATGAGAAATTGAAATGTTTTGATCTTTCGGAGTCTATAGTGTCATCTGCTAATCATCATCTTGGAGAGGCAAGTAGGAAACAGTCTCTCCTCTGTCATGCCTCATCCCAAGTGATTCTTTCTAAGGGGTTTGCCTACAGCTACTCAATTAAAGGGCTTGTCTGCTGCTGTAATATTGGATTTCAAACTTCCATGTAGCTGTGTTTTTGTTTGTTTGTTTGTTTGTTTGTTTTCTTCACATCCCAAAAAGTGTGACTGATTCTCTTAGGTCAACCATGACATTCCCTTCTGTTTTCATTCAGTCTATGCCTAACTTATACCATGGGATTATTGATAACTTCAAAAGAGATGTCTTGAAGATTCACAACTTTGATTCTGTAAGTCAATCAAGAGACCAAAGGGTCAAGTATCTGGTTAATTACACCTTTCTAGGTTCACAAGTTAATAGTAAGGAATGATAGTCACTCAGAGTCAGATATCTACATTTCAATTCCCTATCAAATAATTATTTTTACAAGTTTTATTTCCCTCCATTTCAGATCATACAGTTGGATAATCTTAAATAATACAATAAGCCACAAATAGTATCAAACACCCATTACACATACATTTCACATTATGCACACTATTTTGGGTTATGCTTAACTAACAGCAGTATTTCTACATTATTATAAACTAATATATGACAGTCATATTAAATATTCATAATAGACTCCTCAAAGCTGCAGTGCTATGGAAATTTGTCTGGGGACATTTGAAATAGAGATTATTGGCTAGTAATAAAAAGTCAGTTATCTCCTTTTGACTCCCCAGTAGATAACTGGGCATAGGCAGAGTTCTTTCATGGAGGACCAAATTCTGGAAAGCTAGTTTGACTGTCTGAAGGTCACAGAACTATTGAATGGTATTATTGTCCTCTCAACAAGAGATGAATTCCTGATGGATTGTGAGGTCCTTCATATGTTGCTTTTTGAGCATGAGTTAGTGATGATTATGTCAAGCCCCCAAATATTATATAATCTCCCCCCAGAGATCTGTGCTTGTTTGATAAAGCTTATTTCCATACAATATTAACTGAAAATCTCAGAATTTGAGAACTAGAAACAAATTTAGGAATAACCGGCTCTAATTTCACTAAGAGGTGAAGTTCTGGGACACACAAAAGAAGAAAGCCAGAAATATTTGACAGCCTCTCAAAGTTCGAAGCTTACTACAATAATAATAATAATAATAATAATAATAATCCCAAGGTACATAGCAATTAGCCGTTTTGAAGTAAGTGATGAGAACTTTCAACATATCTTATGTATCTTTTCAAATAACTGAACTATACAAAATGTGGCAAGAAATATTTCAATTAGATATAAAATATGGGTTATCTTTTTGGTTTTGTTTTAAACCAGAACTATGATTTCATCACTGTGGGAGGCTCCCAGGTAAAGAACTTCCATCTCCTGTGCATAGGTTAAATGAATATGCAACATATGTCTTAGAGAATTGCCTGGAACATTAATATGTTATATGAATTTTCCAATATGACAAAACTAGTATGTAATAGGGGCCAAATGTGAACATGGATCTTTTTAACTGCAAGGCTACTTCTCAATCTGTTATGTTATACTGTCTTATTTTCTTTTGTTCATAAATAAATGACATCAAACAATAAAATAGTTTATTTACTCATTAGTAGTAAGTCTGTCAGTCTGAATGGGTATAGGGATTTTACTGATAATTAATTTATTTCACCAATGAAATTACAAGTCTTGTCTAAAAAATGTGATAACCAGTCAAAATACAAAGTGATTTCTTCATAGAACTATGCAAAATCATAATGATAATTATGTGTAAAAACAAGCATATGGAATTGTTAAGGCACGCACTGAAAAGAAAAGCTGTTGAAAGTAGGCTTGCCCTATCAGTCTTTATTTTGTTTTTTGCTTTTTTTCTTTAGGAGGCCTGCCACTCATCTTTAAAAACATTACAAAGTAGTTATTATTAAAACTGTATGATAATGGAAATAAATGGAGGAAGAACTTACAGATAGAAGTATATCAAGATTATATACACACATATGCATATTTGTATCTGATGGTAGTGATCTCTAGGCTGAGGGAGGGAAGAAGGGAAAAAAAGAAGAAATTTACATGATAAATTTATTATATATTTAAAGGAATAAAAAGTTGTACATAATAAATTTGCAGTTTAATGTGCAATCATATTATTCTATTATGTTATGGGATTGCTTGTTTATTTCATAAATGAAAAATGAAATAAATATCTTTAAGAATAAATGCATGAACATAGCAAACATCTAATTAAAGACATACAATCAAATGTTTGATATATCTTCAAAAATAAAATGCAGAAATTATTAATTATTCAACAAATATGCTTAGGAAATACATAGATAATTCAGTAGAAAAAGGAATGTTGGACCATGTCCCATGAACTCCTGTAGTATGAGAACAAGAACATATTTTAAAACCTAGAAAATGGCATAAAAAGATATCAAATATTTGTCTCAATTGTTAATGGTAGATAAATTCCATTCAATTAGACAAATAGAAGGAATTAGTACACAAGATAGATGTACAAATATGTATAGATCTATATGTTAAAAAGCCTTTAAGAACAATAAACAATAAGATTAAAATTTAAAAAGAATGATAAAAAGGAGCCCACTATCCTCTAAGTAGGACAAAGATAGATCACTTCACTTTCCAGAGAAAATCTTTCTTCCAGAGAAAATTGATAATATATTGGGAAAATATTCATGCCAACTATCATGCATAGCATTTCACACCTAAAGGATATAAAGAACTCTTTTTAATATCACTATGTTATTCCTGGTCCCCTGGTCTCTTTTTGGACCTTATTAATTTTTCGGATTCATCTCAATAAAGTATTTATTCAGTCTTGTCTTTTTTTCTCCCTTACTATTTGTCTTTCTTAAGTTGGCATTTCTCTTCCTCAGTTTTTAGAGTTAATCATAAAATCATGGAAATTATTGGCATAATTGCAGAATTTTATATTTTTTTCTGGGGAGTAGTTTGCAACTATGTATTAAAATTACCAAAAAATCATGCATTTTGATCCAATAATTTCTGTTAAGAAAAATAGACTTTAATAGTTCTATAAATCAGCAACAAAGAATTATATGTTCAAAGGGTTTTATATCAGTAAAAATGTATTATGTTCATTGCTCTAAGCCTAAGCAAGGAGAATCCTCACTTAACAAATAGAGGATTGTGGATGAGTAGAATTGTAAATGGTACATTTCCCAGAGGTATACAGGAAACACTTAAGTAGCTGGGATCTCAGTTGGTAAATCACTAGGCATGGTGTTTGTCATGCTTTGGAAGGGATGAGAGAATGCAACTTTCTAATTAGCTTGTCATGTCTATAATGTCCAAATAGTATTTGTCTTTTTGTTCTCACTGGAGAACTGGAATGAAGAAAAACAAAACATTGGGTTACATGTAATCTCACCTTTTTCACTTGAAAAGGAAATTTCAACAATGCACATAAAGAAAGGAAAATACAAAACCCCTTTCTTTTCTACCTCAAGTACTATAAAAGAATGAAGATGGGCAAATGTGCATATTCCAGTGAAGCTTATAAAGACTTTGACTGAATAGTGAAACAATTAGGGGTGGGAAGCATAGCCAAACAAACACACATTGTGCACTAATGATCACATAAAGAAAAGTAAATGAGAAAGAAAATGCAAATGGAATCCATAGATCACTTAGGATAAGGACTGAGGCTAAACTCCTTTCATTGCTCTAAGGAACTTCTGGATAAGGAAACTTCTCTATCAAAGCAAGTTGGCAAATTAACTTCAATTTATATTCCAAGAGAACTGATGATAGTGCTGAGAAACTGATATGTACCATCATACAGTGTTTCCTAGATGCAGACCTTAATTCCAGATTTTCCTGGCTTTTAGGTGATTTCTTTATTAATTAAGTTAATTCATTAATTGGAAGTAGAAATGGACAAAAAACCCAATGTTTTGATGTTTCATGCATCAAAATAAGGTAATTTTAGCATTAATAGTTGTAATGTAAATGTAATTATTTGCATTGATATGAGTCAATGAAAAGAAAAATAGGAAAAACAATGAAAGATAGGTTGCGTTTCAAAATATTGTTATTAATAAACGAATCCTCTTCCAGATGGAGGATTCTAGGAGCAAATGAAGTTTCCTATGACAACTCTTTTAAAAGTCACTTAGAAAAAAATTTTTTTTCCCATATTCAACTATATAACTGTGTCATTCCAACTCTGCCTAGGTGTGAATTTAATTTAACCAAAAGAAAGGAATAAATTATACATCAAAAGACCTTTACCTTAAGCTACAAAATTTTAGTCAAAAATCCTCAAAAATTCCCCTCAATATGCTGTAACCCTTCAATGTATGCATCCAACTCTATTTCCTGAGAGCTTTACTAATTAACTTCCTGGGCAACTGGTCTCTTTTTGGACCTTATTAATTTTTCAGATTCATCTCAATAAAGTATTTATTCAGTCTTGTCTTTTTTTCTCCCTTCCTATTTGTCTTTCTTAAGTTGGCATTTCTCTTCCTCAGTTTTTAGAGTTAATCATAAAATCATGGAAATTAGTCATGGAAAAGATGTGGCTATTCACTCTTTGTATCTGTCTTATAAAGCTACTGCTGTTTTGCTCTATCATTTGGCATTAATTTACCTACAACTGATGATTTATACAATAAACTCAATTTATAAGATTTCCTGATACCTCTGTATAGTGTTTGTGTTTTGGTGTATTTTTTTATCACTCTACTGTCATTTCTATTTTACAAGATCATTCTTGAAACAAAGTGAGTTCAATGTATAGTTAGAAGTTGTCTCCCTAGAACTCCTCAATGAAAAAACTGATTTAATGATTTCACTCCAACTATTAGTCATTTGAAGGAGAAGACAGAAATCAGACTGATCTGTCCATGGAAGCAATAGCAAGCTGTGTCAAAAGTCTGGCTAGATTTTTTTATTTTTATATCTTTTTGAGAATTAAACACAATAAATCATCATATATAAACTTCTTTAATACTTTGATGAATTTGAGATCTCATCAATTATGGTCATTTATCAAGTAGGATGGAAACAACTACATGCCTCTGTCATTCTTGTCCATAAGTCATCCATTGATGCTGTGTCTAACATAAGGCTTTATATCACCATTAGTTCAGGATATGTGTTGGCTATCTGTTATCTTTGCTCTTACTTAATGACTTCTTATACACTAAAATATAAAACTAGCTCTTGTGAACCATTTCTCTTACTTTGACAGTCCTTCCTTCCTTCCTTCCTTCTTTCCTTCCTTCCTTCCTTCCCTCCCTCCTTTCTTTCTCTCTCTCCCTCTTTTTCTCACTCCCTCCCTCCCTCTCTCTCTCCCCCTCTTTCTTTCTTTCTTTCTTTCTTTCTTTCTTTCTTTCTTTCTTTCTTTCTTTCTTTCTTTCTTTCTTTCTTTCTCTCTGTCTCTCTCTCTCTGTCTCTCTCTCTCTGTCTCTCTCTCTCTCTGTCTCTCTTTCATCAGACCAGCTTCATATGTTTTTTCTTCTCCTATATAAATTCCCTTTTCAATGGAATACTATTGTTCTAAAAGAAATTATGAGAGGGGCAGCTGGATGCTGCATTGAATAGAGCACTGGAGTCAGGAGGACCTGAGTTATTTGACACTTACTAGCTGTGTGACCTTGGGCATGTCACTTAATCCCAGTTGCCTTGCCTTCCTCCCTCCCCTCACACCCCCCCTCAAAAGAAACTATGAGCAGACAGATTTTAGAAAAAACCTGGAAAGACTTACATGAACTGATTCTGAGTGAAGTGAACAGAATGAAGGGAACATTGTTCACAGTAACAACAACACTGTGATGACTGACTTTGATAGGCTTAACTCTTCTCAGGAATACAATTATCTAAGACTATTGCAAAAGATTTATGATGGGAAAAGGCTATCCACATCAAGAGAAAATGTAAGGAGTCCAAATGTAGATAGAAGTATAGTGTTTTCACTTTTACTTTCTTTTCTTATGGTTTTTCTCTTTTGTTCTGATTCTTTCCTTACAACATGACCAATGTGGAAAAATATCTAATAGGATTGTACATGTATAGCCTACATCAGATTGCATGCTATCTTGGGGAGGGAGTAGGGGTGTGACTGGAAAGAAAACCGAATTTGGAACTCAAAATCACCATATGGGGCAGGGATGCTTAGTTATCTAGACATTGGAGCTGTTCCAGGGGATTGATGTTGAGTAACTCAATCCAGAGGGGTCAGATGTGGCAGGCCTCACCATAGACTCTCAGGGGCTAAAGCAGAGCCCTGTCACACCAACAGGTACTTTTCTAAGGACTAAGTTACTGTATTATAAAGCTTCAGTCTAATCTGGTAGTTTGATATAGAAGGATTCTTACTGATGAGTTACATTGCAAGTGTAATTAGGTCTACTAAGAGAAGAAGAAACCAAAGCAGGTAAACATCAGTCATATTCATATATCATATTATGCCATCTGAGCATTGCTAAGCATCTGAGCAGCACTATACCTTCTCCATTTGTTCTCCTGCATATGCCACTCTGAGCTATTTATTTTTCTTAGGATATTTAGAAATTTCAAATAAAGTAGATTGATGTGATTACTATTAGCAATGAGTGAGTCACAGAATAAGTCAACATGAAGAAGTCTTCCTGGAAGAGGAAACAATAACAAATGGATAGATAAGATCCCTATAATTACAACTGAATAACCTGGCCAAGGGAAGGTTTATTTAGGCACTATTTTAGACAAGACAAGATCCAAATCTTGGAGAAGATAGTGAGAATCATTTCAATCTGACTAATGCCTTACTTGCTTAAAATGTAATCAAGCCCTTAATGTCTAAAACTAAGTATAGGGCAAGATGGTATATAAAATGGCATATAGGTCATGGTCAATAAAAACCAATCGTCTAGTATGTTAAATGTTAATTATTTTTATCTTTGAATGTGCTATTCTACATCTTTATATAATGCTGCATTTCAGAGACTAACGTAGGAATCAGCCAACTGATCACCATGCATTTATTAAACATCTGCAGTGTACCAAGTACAGAGGATTTAAAAAAGATGAAAAAGTTACTATTCTAAAGGAATAGCTCTCTCTATATCTATCTATATGTAGATATTTATAGAGAGATCTAGATAAATATTTCTATAGATCTAACTATACATAGATAATTTATGGTTACATCTAGAGGTATTAATACTTATATATCTATAGATATCTATAAAATCTTTATATAGATATTGATTTATAAATAGATATGAAGTTGCATGGACATGTAATAGCATCTATAGGTATAAATGAAGTGAATGTAAGGAAAAGTCTCATATAAAAAGAAGTTGGAATAGCTTATATCTGAGACACTGCCTACCTCTGAATCTATGAATCTTTAATGAGAGGAAAGATGGTTGGAGGCACAGCAGTTTCCACTAATGACATGGCTCCATTGAATGCCAATCTAATTCTCCAGGGCCTCATTCCTTCTGGACCAGTCTTCTCTACATTGGTTCACAGACTATGGGCAAGTTATTCCTTCCCTCACAAAATCTCTCTCTCTCTGTCTCTCTCTGTCTCTCTGTCTCTGTCTCTGTCTCTGTCTCTCTGTCTCTCTCTGTCTCTCTGTCTCTCTCTCTGTCTCTCTCTCTCTCTGTCTCTCTCTCTCTCTGTCTTTCTCTCTCTCTCTGTCTCTGTCTCTCTCTCTTTCTCTCCTACAATACACCATTGCACTGTAACACACTTGAAAGACAAAGATGATTCCTAAGCAAAGTGATCATTCCATGAAATATACAAGTTAGATAAGGAGACCTGATCATTCTGCCATTGGATGAGCAAAAAAGAGTCTTCCTCATTCAGTAGCTGTTTTGTCTTTGACTGTGTATGTGCACAGAACCACACCAGATAGACTTTAGGGAAAGCCAGAACTATCTCATTCCCATATATCTAGTTCTCAGCCCCCAGGACAATGTGTGACACATATATCAAGCATTTAGAAAACACTTGTTTATTGATTGATTAATATGTAAAGTGCCATATTCATATAAAGCATTATAAAAATGGGAGGTATAATTATTGTATGCCAAGAAAAAGGCAGTGTTCATGAATGAACTATTCAAGAATAAAGTAACGTATAGCCAGCTGCTCATGATCTACTGTCCCAATGATTACTTACAAAATTCTTTTTTGTATAGATACTTCTCTAAAACTAAAACTATATATATGTACACACACATATATATGTGTGTGTGTATATATACATACATACACATACATACACATATATGTGTATATATACACCATATCATAAATTCTTCTCTCCAAAAGAAGAATTGTAAATTAGATAATAGTCAAGGAAATCTGGCTTTTACTTTTCTTATTTCCTAATGAAATCATAGAGAATCTGTAACCCATAGAGACATATTATTTTAAGGTAAATGTAAATTTAAATATAGAATATTTGTTAAGTAGAATATTGGCATTTAACTTGGATCCAGAAATTTAGTCCAAATTGCAGCATGTTGATAGCCTGAGCTCTTTTTTAAAAATCTGAAATTTTGTTTATTCTCAAGGGGAAAAAAATCATTCTTTCTGTTTTCAAACTGTCAAAGGTTTTGAGGCAGTTGTTGGCAGCTAAAGACAGCATATTTAATTTGCTCTGTATAGAGACCCAAGGCAGAATATGACCTCAAGCATCCTAGGCAGAATTATATATCATTATCACTATTTGGTCCTGAAAACATTCAGAAACTCTAACTGTATCAAGTGTGTAGAGCAGAGAGGATCTTATGGCTTTAGTGACTTTTCAGAAAAGTGAGCATTGCTTTAATATTTTGTGGTTCAGAGAAAACACAGACATTTAAAAAATATATAACCATAAAAGTATTGTGAATGAAGAAGAAATCACTTTAAGAATTAGCACTTTAAATATGGCAGTTGTCTCTATAAAGTTGTCTCTCTCTATATAAAAAAAGGTTTATTCCTGATTATTTAAAACTTTTAAAAATACTAGTATGCATTCCATTCTTCTCTACATTGCCTTTCAAGTCCTACAAAAATTTTATGTTATGATATATAGTTGTAATGGTGATGGAATTTAAAGATCCCCTTGTATTGGCTTGGTTTTGGGATTGTGTTAAAACACAGAGCTTGTGAATTCCTCTTGTGGGATGGATTTGTTTATGTAAAGAGAGAGGGATGAACTGAGAGGAGCTGACATGGTGGATTTAGACAGGCCCAAAGAGAGGACGCCAGAAGAACTTTTGGGGAGCAGTATCATGGAGGCAGAGAGAGGAGAATTGCCAGGGGCCAGAGTTGCTGAGAGAGAGAATGCTGAGGGTCAGTTGGAGCTGCCTAGGACTTTTAAGAACTGCTACCTTGTAAAGCCAAGTGGCAGTAGATTCCCAAAAGAATGCTACTGTGAGCAGCTTTTAAGATTCGGATTACACAGTAGAAGTGAACACTCTGTTTATTCCATTACAAATCAAGATTCAGTACAATATTCACAGTATAATATTCTCAATATTGTGTACAATATTTAAAACAAGGAACAAAAGAAAAATCACCTGGTTTTCCTAAGGGGGAAACCAGCTTAACACTTAAAGATTCAATCAATCAATTAACAAAAGGAATCACCTGGTTTCTCTAAGGGGGAAAGCCTTCTCACTTAAAGATTCAATAAACAATTCACAATATACTGATCTTCCACTCATGGGGCAGCCATTAACTTTAGTCTCCAATACAATCCTTAGAAAACCATATAAACTTTCTACCCCTTGATTTCCAACAAACCTCAGTTTCATCCAAGGGGAGGCCTTTTCTTCATTTTGACTCTGGGTGGTCTCTCTGATTCCCTGGATCCTCTTCCCTGGCCCCAGCTCCCTCCTGAATCTGCCAAACCCTTCACCACTTCTCTTGCCTGGAACTCAAGGATCAGCCAGGCCACAAACAAAGTCCAGTCCTGTTCATGTTTCAGTCAGCTTCCAGATACTGGGAGAGGAACTCTCTCTCTCTCTTTCCCTCTCTTTCTCAGCTGACTTCAGTCTCCATGAATCTTCCTTCACTGAGGAGCCAAATCCAATTCTCTCCTCTCTCTCTAAAATTCTTCTTTATATACAACAGTGGTCTCCTTTCTCAGCCAATAGCCTTCTTCCAAGTCAACAGGGGAGTTCACACCTTTTCAACAATGGGCAGAGT
>CM053599.1:33851107-33862594 GCA_028646575.1 Pseudocheirus occidentalis | reverse complement strand
TATCTGATAAACTGATTACTATTACACACCTGGAGCTGTTGAGAACTCAGGAGGCATGGCTGTGATGCCAGTATTTTGTCTGTCTGTTTTGATGTTGTTTTTCCAGATTTGTCTGCTGGTGAAGGACAATGCTGCTGTTGTCGAAGTCCTGGAAACTTGCTGTTGGTTCAGAAGCCCTGAAGAAGGATTTTCTTGTTGTAGATGTACAGAGATCCTGAAAGATGGTCTTGTTTATGTTTTCAGGGGTTCTGGGACTGTTCTGCAGGGAGAGAGTGAATTGATAAGGACACTGGCAATACGTCTTGGGCTTTGTTAAGTTTTGTCTCCCCAGGAACAGAGATTGCTGAGAAATTGCCTCAGGTCAGGATGAAGAAAAGACCTCTTCTTGGGTATTAAATGTATGATATCTTTGTAGCTTAGGAATAGATGGGCCTTTGCTGCCCCTTTTGAGAAGGTGCTTGGCATTAAACTGATGATAATTGAAATTCTGTTGTGATCCAGGAGTGGGAAACTTTTGACTTTTTTTTGTGCTATGTGACTGACCAAATGAATGTACTTCATTTATGACTGGAAATTAATCTTCATTTGAGAAGAGAGACTTTATGATTGACTAAATGAATGTATTGCCCTGAGGTGGAGTAGTATTTGGATTGAATTGCGGAATTACTAAATTATTGAATTATACATGACAAATGCTGTATTTTGATTTTTTTTTCTTTTCTGTGAATGTTTTGCCTTACTTTGTCACTGAATAAAATGGACAGTTACTATGCTGGTATTCTGAACCTTGGAAGTTGCCTTTGCTTAGCCTTACAATAGCCATGGGTATTAATATGTTTATTCTTTTTTGCTTCCTTTTTCTTTGATATACTGAGAGTAAGGGGGGAGAGGAAAATTGGATCCAACTCTCCTGTTCTATCATTTCTTGTAGCTATTCAAACCATGGTTGATGGCATTCACATTTTAGTTGCTACAGGCAGTTGCAAAAGTGTGTTTTTATTTGTGGAATATAATTATCAAAGACTATTAATGTGTCATTTAAATTATTAGCCTAATTCTCCTCACCATGAGGGGATGGGCTGACACTGTTTCCATTTATATACTCAAGTTAATTAAATTAAATTGCAATTGTAATATGATAATATGATAAATGGAATGAATATAATATTAATATAACATATAATTATATATTATATTAATATTATTATTATTATTATTAATTATTATTAATATAATAGCATATAATATAATATACATTCAAGAGTGTGTGTGTATATATATTTTTTAAGGACTAGCAAAATAGCCATTTCTGTCTTATATGTTGCCTTCATACCATGCCAGGACATTAGGTAGACTCAATATATTTATTTACACTTTATTTGCATTTAATTTTTCTCAATTACATATAAATTTTTTAGCATTCATTTAAAAAATTTAAGTTTCAAATTCTCTCCTTTTCTACTTTCCCTCCAATCTCATTAAAAAGAAATTTTATATAGATTATACATGCGTAGTAATAAAAAAATTCCATATTAGGCATGTTACAAAATAAAATATAGACCAAAAATCATACAACCCAGAAAAATGAAGTTTAAAAGTGTGTTTCAATTTGCATTCAGAATTCATCAGTTCTTTCATTATACGTCCTTTTGTATTGTCTTAGATCATGGTATTGCTGAGAATAGCTAAGGCATTTACAACTGAACATAGTACAATACTGCTTTTACTGTGTACAATATTGTCCTGGTTCTGCTCACTTCACTTTGCATGAGTGTGTGTATGTATATACACATACACATGCACACATACATGTATATGTATATATGTGTGTATGTTTATGTGTGTCTATGTGTGTATGTGTATATATATGTATGTGTGTGTATATATCTTCCCAGGTTTTTCTGAAAGCATCCTGTTCATTGTTTCTTAAAATGTAATAGTATTCCATCACAGTCATATACCATAACTTTTTCAACCATTCCCAAATTGAAGGATCTTTTCATTTTTCTTTGAGATTTTTTTGATACAGACTAAATATTCCTAGGCCAAAAGATATTACAGAGCTTTGGATCTAATTCCAAATTGATCTCCAGAATGGTTGGATGAGTTCATAACTGCACCAACAGTGCATTAGTGTCCAAATTTTCCCATATCCCCTCTAACATTTTTCATTTTCCTTTTCTGTCACATTAGGCAATATGATATATATGAGCTTGTACCTCAGAATTGTTTTACTTTGTATTTCTCTGATCAATAAGGATTTAGAGCATTTTATATGACCACAGATAGCTTTGATTTCTTTTGAAAACCACCTATTCATATCATTCCCCATTTAGCAATTGGAGAAAGACTCATATTCTTTTAAATTTGACTCAACACCTTATGTATTTGAGAAATGAGGTGTTAAGATAAAATTGCGGTAAACTTTCTCCTCATTTTTAGTAATTGGACTTGGACTACATATGTAACAATTTATTTTTATCCAATTGTGTAAATGTTTATTTGTATGAAAAGTACTTTGTAAT
This sequence comes from Pseudocheirus occidentalis, assembly GCA_028646575.1. Lineage (NCBI taxonomy): Eukaryota > Metazoa > Chordata > Mammalia > Diprotodontia > Pseudocheiridae > Pseudocheirus > Pseudocheirus occidentalis. The sequence goes on along the minus strand of CM053599.1, from coordinate 33,860,069 downwards.
TGTGTTAATATTGTGTGTCTTGGTGGGTAGATTCACAAATATTTTCTATTGTTTGTGATTATTTCAAACAAAGTTTCTCATTCCATCTCTTCTTCCTAGAGATTTTGGGTAATATAAAAATGCTGCAGATTCATATAGTTCAATTTATATACTGTACTTTTGTTGAAAATTTTAGTCATTTCAACTGATTGTTAGTTGATTCCTGAAAGATTCCATCATATTGTCTGCAAAGAGAAATACTATTTTCTCATTGACTTTTTTAATTCCTTCAATTTATTTGTCTTGGCTCATTGCTATAGAATCCTCACACATTATTGAATCATGATGGTGATAATGGACATGCTTGGTTCACTCTTGGTCTTATTGAGAAAACTTTGGGTTTATCTCCAATTTAGAGAGTGTTTGGTGATGGTTTTTCAATAGATACTACTTATAATTTTAAGGAAAGTTCCATTTATTTCTTTGCTTCCCAATGTTTTTACTAGGAAAAAGCATTATATTTTGCCACTAAGCTTTTTTTCTGTATCAGTTGAGGTATTTTGATATGATTTTTATTGTTTTTGTTATTGATATGATCAATTATGTTGATAGTTTTCCTAATATTGAATTAGCTCTGCATTCCTGGCATAGTGTATAATCTTTGTCATATATTGCTGTGATAGTCTTGTTAGTATTTTATTTATTTTTTGCATCAATATTCATTAGGAAAATCAGTTTATAATATTCTCTCTCTGTTTTGCTCTTCCTGGTTTAAGTATCAGCCCTGTATTTGTGTAATAGAAGGAACTTGGAAGTATTCTTTCTTTGTCTATTTTTCCAAATAATTTTGAAATTAATTATTCTATAAAAGTATGGTAGAATTTACTTATGAATCTATCTGGTCCTGGGAAATTTTTCTGAGGGAGATCATTTATGGCTTGTTCAATTTTTTTTTTCTAAGATCATGTTATATAAAATACATTATTTCCTTATATGTTAATCAAGACAGTTGATACTTTTGTAAATATTCATCTATTTCAACTAAATTGATATATTCATTAGCATAGAATTGTGTAACAGCTTCTAACAATCGCATTTATCTAATATTCATTGGTGGTGAATTAATCTTTTTCATTGTTATGCTAGTAATTTAGTTTTCTTTTAAAAATCAAATTAACAAAGAGTTTATTAATTTTGTTAATTTTTCCATGAAATTAGCTCATAGTCTTATTTATTAATTCAGTGGTTTTCTTAATTTCAATTTTCTTAATCTTGTTTTAGAATTTTTGAGGATTTTCAACTTGGTGTTTAATTGAAGATTTCTAATTAGTTCTTTTTCTATCTTTTTCAGTTACATGTTGAATTTATTTGATCTGCTTTTTCTCTCTTTTGTTGATGCAAACATTTAGAGATAAAATTTTCCCCCAAGTACTGTTTTCATTGTAATCCACAAATTTTGGAATGTTGTCTCATTGTAGTAATTTTTTAATGATTTTTTTTCTTTGACACACTCATGCTTTAGGATTGCAGTATTTAATTTCAAATTGATATTTACTGTTTCCATGGTCTTTTATTTAATATAATTGTTTTACAATCTGAAAGGGATTCTTTTAATATGTCTGTGGTTTCTGGTTGTGAGGTTTTTTTCCTAATACATGGTAAATTTCTGTGAAGATGGCATGTAAAACTGAGAAAAAAAAGTGTACTTCTTTCTAGTCATATTCAGTTTTCTACAAAGGTCCATTATGTGTAACCTTTCTAAAATTCTATTCATCTCCTTAACTTCTTTCTTGTTTATTTTGTGGTTAGATTCATCTAGTTCTGATAGTGGAAAGCAAAGTCCTGCCACTAGTTTGGTTTGGTTGTCTGTTTCTTCCTATAGCTTATTTAACTTTTCCTTTAAGAATTTGGATGTTATGCCATTTGGTGCATATATGTATAGTATTTATAGTATTTCATTGGTGTTATCCAGTCATGTCTGACTTTTTGTGATCTCATGGGCCACAGCACACCAATGCTATCCATGGGGTTTTCTAGGCAAAGATACCAGAGTCCTTTGCCATTTCCTTCTCTGTGAGATTAAACCAAACAGAAATTAACTGATTTGCCCAAAGTAACAGAGCTACTAAGTATCTGAGGTTGGATTTGAACTAGCCTTCCTGATTCCAGGCCCATCACTCTATCCTCTCAGCCATTCAACTACCTTTGTCTACATGGTATCTTTTAATAAGATGCAGTTTCCTTACTTTTCTTTTTAAAATAAGATTTGTTTTCTCTTTTGTTTTGTCTGAGATCATGTTTTCTCCTCCTGTTTTTTTCTTTTTCTTTTTTCCCCCTCATCTGAAGCATAATAGATTCTGCTGCGACATATTATTTTTACTGTATGTCTGTTTCACACATTTTTAAAAAATAAACAACATATTGTTGGATTGTGGTTTGTAATCCATTTTGCAGTCTGCTTCCATTTTATGAGTTCATTTGAATCACATTCACAGTTATGATTAATAATTGTGAATTCCCCTCCATCATTTTCTTTCTTGTTTATCTTTTCTTCTCTTTCTTTTTACCCTTTCTCTCCTCAAAGGTCTGCTTTGCTTCTGACTTCTCCCTCCCTTTATTTGACCTCTTTTCTATAACCTCCTCCTCTTTTTATTCCCTTTTCTTCCTATTTCCCTGTAGGATAAGATAACTATATATACCTGAGTGCTTATGTCACTTCCTCTTTGATCTAATTTTGATGGGAGTAAGCTTTGAGCATTTTTTGCCACTCCTATCTTCTTGATTCACTGGAAAAACTATTCCTTTTATTCATCATTAATATTAGATAATTTTTCCTATTTATTCTCTCCCTTTTTCTGTTCATCCCTTTTCCTCACCCCTTTTTTAATCTTTTGAAATCATCCCCTCATAATCAATGTAGCCTGCTTTCTGTCTATGTATACTCCTATATTGCCTCAAAAATGAGAAAATTGTTACAAATTAAAATGTCATCCTACCATGTAGGAATGTAAAACATTTAACCTTATGAAAGCCCTTATGATTCCTCTTTCATATTTATCTTCTTATGCTTCTCTTGAGCCTTGTATTTAAAGTCAAATCTTCTATTCATCTATTCATGATCTTTCCCTCAGAAATTTTTGAAAGTCTTCTTTCTCATTAAATGCCATTTATTTTTTTTTTACTTGAAGAAGTATATTCGGTTTATCTCATTGAGTTATTCTTGGTTATTATCTTAACTCATTTATCTTCCAAAATATTATATTACGAACCCTCTAATGCTTTGATGTAGAAGCAACTAAATCTTATGTGATTCTAACTGTGGCTCCACAATATTTGTATTATTTCTTTTTGCCTGCTTACACTATATTTTCCTTGACCCAGAGGCTCTGGAATTTGGCTAAATTATTCCTGGGAATTTTCACTTGGGGATCTCTTCCAGGAGATGATCAGTAGATTTTTCACTTAGAATTTTACATTCTGATTCTAGGATACCAGTCAGGAAAGTTTTGCTTGATAATTGTTTTGAAACATGATATGTATGCTCCTCTTTGATTGTGTCTAGTTAGTCTAATAATTCTTAAATTGCCTCTCCTCAAGATATTTTCCTGATTAGTTGTTTTTACAGTGAAATATTTCATGTGTTTCTTTTGTTTTCATTATTTTTATTTTTACTGTTTTTTAATCTCTCATAGAGTCATTAACTTACACTTGCCCATTTCAAAATTTTGAGAAATTATTTTTTCCAGTGAACTTTTCCACCTCTTTTCCTATTTTATCTTTTATACTTTTGAAGTTCTCTCCAGTAGATTTTTTGCCTTTTTTACCCAGCTGTAGAGTGTCTTTTTATAATTATCTTGTTTCTCTCTCATTTTTTAAAATTTTTCCCCTACTTCTTTTATTAGATTTTTAAAATTATTTTTCTGTGCCTCCAGGAATTTTGTTGGATTTGTGTCCAATTTACTTTTTTCCCCTTTAAGGCTTTGCTTCTGACTGTTTTGACATTGTAGCCTTCTTCTGAGTTTGTGTCTTGATCTTCCCTGTCACCTGAAACTTTTTCTCTTGTTTTGTTTTCTCGTAAAGGCCAGCCTTAATCCCAAATCACTCTGGTCCTAGACGAAGCCTTACTTGGACACTTTATGTAAGAAGGGACTTTCTTCCCCTGTAGCTTCAAGCACTAGCACTACTCAATCCTGCAACTCTGATCAGGTTACTGCTCGCCTGTAGTCACAATAGCTACTGTTCCCTTATGCCTTGGAAATGTGAACAGGTCCCCTGTTCTCCTGTGTTGGGCCCTCTTCACCCTGAGACTTGGACCTGGAATAATGCAACAGGGTGCTGAACCCAGCAACAACAAAGGATCCCCTGTTATCTTTTTCTGATCCACTGCCTGATCCTCATCCTCTTACTAACTATGGGCTGAGAACTACCAAAACTACTCCTGCTGCTTATGCAGCTGCCTTCAAGGCCTGGTGCTTACAATACAGTTTGAGACACCCACTACTCTAATAAGATAGACCTTTCTTGATAATCTTCTAGGTTGTTTAGGATGGAAAATTGTTTCACTTAAATTTTTTGTTGTTATTGTTCTGTTGCTCCATAATTTATTTTGAAGTGTACTTTAGAAGTTGTTTGGAGGGGAATTTGGGAGAATTCATTTGAGGGCTTGTTAATAGTTTACCATCTTGGTTCCACCCCAATATGCTTATTTATTCAGAAAATTTGTAGTTTTTCATAGAGTTTAGTGTCATAATTAAACACAGCCTATGTCAAGATCTCATCTTTTCTTTATTTCTTGAATCACCATTTTAGTTGGGTGGATATTCTTTTATTTTATTTTTCTTTCTCTTGACAGTGTTGGGATATCTGCTTAGAAATAAATTAAAGGTCTTTACTGATCTGATGGCTGGGCCTGCCTGTGCAAGTGCTTGGAAAAGACCCTTGGCAGAAGGAAGGTAAACCCTCTATTGAACTGAGGACACACCGTATGGGTTAGTCAATGAATAATTCTAAAATATAAGAAATACTGGATGGATATCACAATTCTAGAAAATAAAAAAATGGCTGAGAATAAAATTTCAAACAAGAACACAGATTCAGAGTTTGAGACATATATAGGGCCAGCATCTTGTAGTACACAGAGTATTGATATTGGAGACAGGAACATGGTTTCAAATCCTGTATCTGACACACAGTAGCAGTATAACTGTAGAGAAGTCACTTTACCTTAATAAATCTTAGTTTCTTCATATGTATAATAAAACTATTGATTCCAAAGACCTTTAAAATGTCTTTCAGTTTGAAATTTATCATTGTTTTTTTTTTTATTTTTAGAGGGCAATTTGGGTTAAGTGATTTGCCCTAAGTCACATGGCTGGTGTGTGTGTGTGTGTGTGTGTGTGTGTGTGTGTGTGTGTGAAGTGTCTGAGGTTGGATTTGAACTCAGGTCCTCCTGACTCCAGGGACAGTGCTATAATCACTGCACCACCTAGCTGCCCCAGTGTGCCACCTAGCCACCCCTATCATTTTTTATTATGAAGGAATGCACTACCTCCTTTTATTTACTGTATAGAATCCCTGCCTTCCTAAGATATTTAGCTGAAGTATTGCCTCCTGTAGAGTCCTGCCCCATTTGGAAATTGTTTTTTATTTACTATCCATAATTTTACATTTCAGTATTTTATATGTTTTTAATTAAAGAGAAAAGATGACATTTTTAGCACATTGCTCAAATCCCAACTCCAATACTTTAGCTATCAATCTATCTATCTGCCTATGCACAAGTCACTTAACCTTTCAGTTCCTGGCAGTTTCTTCATTTATAGCATGAAGAATTTGTGAAAGAATGCCTATGAGTGTCCTTCCAATCTAATATGTATGAATTTCAACTCCCTGGGAACAGATGCTATTTCATTGTTGTTTTTGTATCACCTAAGAATTTGACACATTGTAGGCACATAAGAAATGACTATTGGATGGATGGATGAATGGATAAGTGAATGAATGAACAAATGGATGGATGAATGGATGGACAAATGAATGAATGGACGGATGGATGGATAGATGGATGAAAAAAGATAAAATAAATGCAATGCTTGGGGGTTGTGTATTTGTATAGATTTCTCTGATTCTGAAAGCTTTGATCACTTTATTGTGGCTTCTCCAACATATTGATATGACAGAAGCAGCTGTAAATTGCGTCTCTTTCTGAATCAGCTGCCCCATGAAACCTGTGGATATGGATATATAATAGAGGTTTGGGAATTTGCTGGCATCCTGGTATGTGTAGTGCTTGGGAATAAATATTCTCCTAGCCCAGAGAATGATTCATGTTAATTGTTTCTTTGAGATAGAAGGCAGACTTGAATATCCTTGGGCATTTAAGGAGGGCTATACAGCATGCAAGAGAGCAAATGGAGAGAAAGGAGCAAGGATCCCAAGATCTGAGAAGCTGCAACATTTTGGATTTAACAAGCTCAGCTGTAAAGATTTGGCAGGACAGGGCCAGCAGTAGGCTAAAAGAATAATAGAAAGGAGGTCTGATCTGTGACCTACAAGGTGTATCACAAGGTTCATCTTTGAGTCCCTATAGATATTTCATAGAAGAAGATGCACTGAAGCTACTTGTTGTACTCACCTCTTCTAGGCCTGAGATAAATTTGAAAAGTCTCTCCCGACCCTTAACATGCTCCTCACAATATCTATCCAGTAACTTGTATTCTAATATATTCACTTTACTGATTTTGTATGTCTATAACGTACACTGATTCTACCTCAATTATACAGAATGTATTAGTTAATTGGAAATAGGCAAAACTTAAATTGCTTCAGAGATAAACCTCTCTGGTGATTGGAGTTTTCCTGATTGGATGATTCTGAGGTATGATGATTGTGTTAATAATTTCTTACCTACTATCAACTCTATAAAGTACCAGAGAAAGTGACCCTGTGAACTCGGTGTCCATTGTAATGCCCCTAAACTAAAAGAGAAGTAATTCCTGTAGTTTTGCATGACTCCTAACTCTCTAGAGAGGAGGTGGAGAGGAGAAGACACTGACCATAGAAATGATCACACCTTAAAGCAGTCAATTTATGGAGAGAATAGGTAAGACCTATGAAGAATTCAGCTGGACACTCTTCTAAAAAGGTGGAGTAAGTAAATTGGAATGACCACCGGACAAATTCACTCTTCACAGAGAAATCCATGGCAATTACATATAACATTCCTGGATTGGTGGTTACATTCTTATACGTAATTAAAAACTGACAAAAAGAGAGTTGTATCTTTGACAAGTGCTGTGTGTGCATGCATGCATGTGTGTATGTGTGTCTAATATTACTAATCAAGTAGTATTTTATACATGAAAAAAGAAAAAGTAACTCAAATATCTTCACCCATAACTTTGAAAATGGGATGTAAAAAGGTTGTCAGTCCACCAGAAGTATCTAGAAGACATAATATGTTACACAGACTCAACACTAAAGACTCTTGATCTGAAAGAAAAAAAAATCGGTTTATTCTCCGATGGACCAATATAATAGCATATGCTCTCTTTTCTCATTCTTGTGCTCTGCTTCCTAATGCAATGTAGCAGTGCATCTTCTATCCTATGAAAATCAGTGAAAAGAAATTTTACTGGACAAGAAACAGCCCCTTTTGACCTGTCAGGGATTTGTCTTTTTACTCTTCCTTCTGTTAAGACAGGAACAATAGACCCTTAAAGATAACTTAGTATTTTGTGGTTGTTGTTGTTGTTTGCTTTTTTGAGAGGGGAAGAAAGGCAAGTGGGTTAAGTGACTTGCCCAAGTTCACACAGCTAGTAAGTGTGTCAGGTGTCTGAGGCTGAATTTGAACTCAGGTCCTCCTGACTCCAGGGCTGGTGCTCTATTTACTGTATCACCTAGCTGCCCCCAACAACTTAATTTTGATACAGTGTTGCTTCCAATGGAAAAGCTTAATATATTCTCATTCTGAAATATTTTTTTATCTGAGAGAGGGCCAAATAGTGCACAGAAAAGAAGTCTTTAAGAACCGGATTCAATTTGGGACATGTACTGACTCTATGATTATGGAAAGTTACTTAATCCATCAACACCCCAAATATTCGAAGATTATAAACTGCCCAGAAGGTGTGCCCCATATTGGTAGAGAAAGTTTCCTGACTGGAAGGTCCCTATAATAAATCACAGAGCCAGGTCCACCTTTAGTACATGCTTTTGTTTTTGATTTGTTTCCTTTTAGTAAAGCATAACTTATTTCAAGGAAAGAAAAAAAAATCCTAGCTAGGATTGACCTTTGTCCCCATGTCATGGAGACACCATGGTATAGTAACAGTAGTACTATTATCTGGGATCAGACAATCTGACATGAAATTCCTGCTCCTGCTATTTTGTCAGGCAGGAAGTATTTATTAAGCACCTACTGCATGCCAGCAACTCTATTAAGCATTGAGAAAGTCAAAGATAGACTCTACTATTAGAGATAGGAGAGATAATATCAATGTGCCTATATATAAATAAGACATATATAGGACAAATTGGAGCCAACCACAGAGGGAAAACACTAGCATTAAGGGTATCAGGAAAGATTTCTTGTAAAAGGTGGGATTTTTGATGAGACTTGAAGGAAGTCAAGGGTGGCAGAAGGTGAAGATGAAGAGGGAGAGTATTGCAGGCATGGGGAATAGCTGATAAAAATGCCTAGAGGTCAGAGACAAAGAGTCTTATATGAAGAACAGCAAGGAGACCAATATTACAGGATTACAGCATATATGCGGGAGAATAAAGTACAGGAATATTGGAAAAGTAGAGGAGAGCCAAGTTGTGAAATGTTTTGAATACTGAAGACATTTTAAATTTGAGTATGTAGGTGACAGAAAGCCACTGGAGTTTATCGAATAGGAAAGTATAATGGTTAGATCTATATTTTAGGAAGATGAATTTGACAACTGAGTGGATGATTGAGTGGTGAAAGGTTTTAAGCAGG
>CM053599.1:33820083-33850607 GCA_028646575.1 Pseudocheirus occidentalis | reverse complement strand
AAAAAAATAGAAACCTTGGTAACTGGTCCAATCACCTCTTGGCAAAGAGAGGGAGTGACAGATTTTATGTTCTTGTTCTCAAAGATCACTGAAGATGACTATAGTGATGAAATTAAAAGATGTTTGCTCCTTCAAAGGAAAAGTGTAGTAAATCTGTACAACATGCTAAAAGACAGATTATCACCTTGCTTGGGTCTGTATAGTTAAAACTATGGTTTTTCCAGCAGCAATACATGCTGTGAGAGTTAGATTATAAGAAAAACTGAGTATCACAGAATAAACACTTTCAAATTACAGTGCTGGAAAAGGTTTTTGAAAGTTCCTTGTATAGCAAGAAAATCAAATCACTTGATAGTTAAAGAAATTAAATCAAGGGCAGAGTAAAAGCAGGAACTTGCATGAGCTCCCCCACCAGCCACCTCCAAAACCTGTAAAATATGCCTCTAAACAAATTTTAGAGCTACAGAACCCACAAAGTAACAGGGAAAAACAAATCTCCCACTGAAGGCAGTGTGGCAGGCCAACAGGAAGGCTGTATCACACCAAGGTGGGGGCTAAGTAGTCCTCCATGAGCAATGTGGATCCAGACCCAGGGAGGCCCCAACCAGTGGCACAGACTGGGTGAAGCAGACTTCAAGAGAGTGAAACACCAGTAGCTGTGGTGGTTTCCAGATTTGTCAACCCATAAATGCCAAAGAGAAAGTAAAAGGTCAGTAGGTAACTCTGTTGGAACTGGGTAGCGAAGAGTATGTTCAACCCCCAAGGCAAGAGGTGGTGCAGCATCTGCAGATACTGCCCTGTGGCTGCCTGTAGAGCTCCTGGCCTGCAGAACATGGGGGACCAAGTGATCATTCAGAGGGTTTGCCTCTTCAGATATTGGTTGCAGTCTTGGGCAGTGGTCATGGGGTGATGAACGCTAGCTGACAGAACTTCTGGTATCTATAGAGAAGGCATCCTCCTCATAGCTCTGGAAACTGTGAAAACCCCAGGAATTTGGGAAACAGATCTCTCTACTCTGGAAGCAGAGTTGTACTGTGCCAAAGTGCTCAAAAGTCAAGTAATAGACTGGCCAGGTAAGGAAGTAGAGGTAGCACAATCAAACTATACAATCTTTTTTGGGGGGGGACAAAAAGGATAAAAACCAGAACCATAAGAAGATGACAAAGTCCAAACTCCTGCATCAGAAGCTTCCAAGAAAAATATGATCTGGTTACAGGCCATGGAGTAGCTCAAGAAGGATTTTGAAAATCAAGTAAGAGAAGTGGAGGAAAAATTGGGAAGAGAAATGAGAATGATGCAAGAAAATCATGAAAAACCAGTCAACAGCCTGTTATAGATGACCCCCCAAAAAAGAAGAAAATAACACTTTAAAAAATAGACTAACTCAAATGCAAAAAAGATCCAAAAAGCCAATGAGAAGAAGAATGCCTTAAAAAGCGAAACTGGCCAGATGGAAAAGGGATTTCAAAAACTCACTAAAGAGAATAATTCCTTCACAATTAGATTGGAGCAAATTGAAGCTCAAGACTTTTTTTTTTTTGCTTTTTGGAGGGCAATCGGGGTTAAGTGACTTGTCCAAAGTCACATGGCTAGTAAATGTGTCAAGTGTCTGAAGCCGGATTGGAACTCAGGTCCTCCTGACTTGAGGGCTGCTGCTCTATTTATTGCACCACCTAGGTGCCACAAAGCTAAAGACTTTATGAGAAATGAAGATACTATAAAACAGATCCAAACAATTGAAAAAAAAATAGAAGGCAATGTGAAATATCTCGATGGAAAAACCACTGACCTGGAAAATAGATCCAGGAGAGGCAAATTGAAAATTATTTGACTACCTGAAAGCCATAATCAGCAAAAGAGCAGAGAAATCATCCTTCAAGAAATTCTCAAAGAAAATTTCCCTGATATTCTAGAACCAGAGGGCAAAACAGAAATTGAAAGAATTCACCAATTACCTCCTGAAAAACATCCCCAAAAGAAAACTCCTAGGAATATTATAGCCAAATTCCTGAGTCACCAGGTGAAGAAGAAAATATTGCAAACCATCAGAAAGAAACAATTTGAGCACTGTGGAAACACAAGCAGGATGTGATATTCAAAGCTCAAAGGATTAAAACCAAGATTCACCTACCCAGCAAAACCAAATACAATGCTAAAGAGGAAAATACGGTCATTCAATTAAACAGAGGATTTTCAAGCATTCTTGATGAAAAAAAAACAGCTGAACAGAACATTTGACTTTCAAATACAAGAAGCATAAGAAGGAAAACAGGAAAAAGGAATCATAAGAAACTTATTAAAGTCAAACTATTTATAATCCTATATGAAAAAATGATAATTGTCACTCATGAGACTTTTCTCAGTATGAGTATAATTGAAGGGAATAAAAATGTCCGTCTGTGTGTCTGAGCATATGAGTATGTGTATGTGCATATGTATATGTATGCATACATATATATGTATGTAGAGGAGGGTGTGTGTATGAATACATGTGTGAGCCTGTGTAGATGTGTGTAGATGTATATGAAGAGGGCATAGGATCAGTTGAATAGGAAGGGATGATATCTAAAAAATAAAAGTAAGTGGTGAGAGGAATATAATGAGAGAAAGACGAGAGAGTAGAATAGTGTAAATTATCTCTTATAAAAGAGGCAATAGAAAACTGTTACAATTAAGAGAAGAGCAGGAAGGTGAAAGGGAATGGGTGAAATTTATACTCATTGAATTTGGCTTAAGGAGGGAATAACATACACACTCAATTGGGTACCTTAGCCTACAGGAAAGTAGGGGAGAAGGGCATAAGAGGAGGGATGGCAGAGGCAAGGGTAGACTGGGGAAGAGGGTAATTAGAAGCACATACTTTTGTAAAGGAACAGGTTCAAAATAGAAAATAGAATAAGTAGGGGGTTGGATAGGATGGAGGGAAATATAGTCAATCTTTTACAATATAGCTACTATGGAAATGTTTTGTATAACTACACATGTGCAACCTATATTGAACTTAGTGGAAGCAGGTGATGAGAGAAGAAGGAAAAGAATCTGGAAATCAAAATTTTAAAAACAAATGTTTAAAAAAATGTCTTTTACATGCAACTGGGAAATAAGATACACAGGCACTGGGGTACAGAAATCCATCTTGCCCTGCTAGAAAGTTGGGGGCTGCAGGGGAAGATATAAGAGACAGCAGATTGGAGCAAGGGGTATTCAGGAGGCTTGATATCTTAGGGTGGGGGTAAGGGAAAGACAGAGAGAAAATTTGCAACTCAAAATCTTTGGAAATGAATATTTAAAGCTAAAAATAAATAAATAAAAGACACAAAAGAAAAAATATATATTCAGATTACTCACTGGAAGGTCAAATACTGAACCATAAACCTAAATATCTCGGCAACATGAGAAGGCAGGACTCATTGGAAAAAGTCCCTGATAATGGTAAAGAATGAAAGCTAAAGGAAAAGGGGATAGCAGAGGATGAAATCAACAATTAGTGTCATTGAAACAGTGCACATGAGCATGGACAGATTTTGAGAAATAATGGAAAATAGAAGGGTCTAGTGTTCAATGGTCCACTGGGTCACAAAGAGTTTGACAAGAATGAATGACTGAGCAACAATTTACTGAATCCAAATTCAGCATAGAATTTCAAAATACTCTAGGACAGGAAATTAAGACATGCATACCTACGTATGTATAAATATGAGTACTGGAAAATTCGACCAGTAAAAATTAATTGCATTCTCTTGGGGACCACATGAAGACAGGCTGAATAATTAGTAATTAGGCAAATGAGTAGTCATGTTTTAAGAAGTTCAACATTTTCTATGTATTCTCTAGGTGACTTTGAACTCCATTTGAATGTTCTAGATCTCACAGTTTTCATTAGAGCATTGAGTAGGCTAGATTAGATTATCTAATTCTGAATCAATATCAAAGAGCAACAAAAAACAGAAAAAAAATAAAGGAAGATAAGCAAGAAGAAAGGAAAAGAGGGAGGAAGGGCAGGAGGGAGGGAGGAAGGAAGGAAGGAAGGAAAGAAAGAATGAAGGAACGAAGGAACGAAGGAAAGGAGGGAGGGAAGAAGCACATATTTAAGCATTTATTAAGCACTTACTATGTGTCAAGCACTATACTAGTGCAAGAAATAGGACATCTGTGCCTTTATAAAACTTAAAATAGAAATAGAGGACAAATTTAGGGTAGAAGTAGTTAGAATAATTGTGTCTAAGGACAGAGGATGGGTTCATTGGACCTTAGGTTGATAGACTTTTTTAAGAAAGAACATAAAAAGTGAATGTCATCATTGTTCTAGAACTGGAAGAAGTGTGTATGTGTTTGTGTTTGTGGGGAGTGTTGCTAGCCCTTGTGAAGAACTATTTTTTTATTGAAAATTGGGAAGAGAAGTAGGGCATGAATTTAGCTTTTAAAAAGCGGTGCTACAGGATATATCCCTAAACTTTGAAAACAGTGGCACTTCTAGGGACCCAGACTCAAAGTGCAAGACAAATTTGCAGAAGTATTTGGGGGAGAAGGAAGCTTCACTGAAGAAACTTGGTCTAAGAGAAGAGTTCAGAAAATGCACACCCTTCCTTTCATTGCAGCAATAGGGCACTAAAAATGTAATATATTGTGTGCATTGTCAGATGTGGTGAAGTTTTGTTGAACTATTTTTTCACACTTTCTTGAATCTGTGTTAAAAAATGGAGCCCTCTGAAAATGGGAAGGGGAAGGAATATATTTGAAATCAATACAGAGAAAAACAAAAGTCATGCATAAAAGGTATATGATTTTTGAAAGTTGAGTCATTTCCAGGCCACACTTGCCCATTATGCTGCACTGCCCTGCACTCTAGACCATTTGAAGACTGTAACCATTTTATAAAGCTTTATGGATTGGAATGGAAAAAAAAAGCTCTTCTCCTCTAGCCAGATCCATGTGTCTGCTCAAAGTTATGACGGCAATAATACATAACTCTCCTAGCCATACATTCCCTTTGGCACTGAGCAATTATACAGAAGCATGTTTTCCTACCAAAGATGGAAAATTAGGCTTCTGGAATTAAATTTTCTTGAACCTTAGGAGTAAGATTCTCCCAACATAATAGGCAAAATGTTCATTAAACTGTAAACAACTCTACATGAATTTCATATGAACTGCTTTGTGCATTAAAGCCAACATTTCCTAAATAATATCATTAGTAGCCAAGAAGAGTCAAGTCCCTTTCCTTTCAAAAGGACCTAACATGACCTGGAAGTTACTGCCACTAAGAAATCTTCACTGATTGCTTACAACTTTGTAATGAATTTGACTTGGTTTTTGCCTCCAATAAATATGAATTTTTAAACGCATGAGTCTGGTTTAGCCCCTGAGCCAAGTCTGAAGACATTATTTAGGAATTAAAGATTTTGGGGAAAATATATATTTTTATTACCAATTTATTTTCAGTTCTCAGGCCAGTCAAAACCCAAACCCAATAGATTCACTCCCAACTGGCATCTCCAGTCAACTCTATAATATGCTTACTAATTTCATACCAGTAGGCATGAAATTTCCAGTAGGAAAGAAAGCAGCTATTTACTAGTTTCTTGAACTGAAAGCATTAAAAAGGAGCTCACTGCTATATTTATCATTACATCCTTTACAGGAAATGCAGGGCCATTTAAGACAGACAATGAATGAATAGGTTCATAAAAGGCATTGCAAATGTCATAAGCAAGGTTGGCATTGGGTAATTCCTGTTTACTATTCATGGGTTTGAATGAATAGTAATGAGCTTCTCTCATTTCATCTTCTAAAGGAGATTTCAATAAAATGAATGGGAGGGGGGCGGAGTCAAGATGGTGGAGTAGAAACAGGAAAACTCCACAAGCTTCCCCCATAACCACCTCAAAAACTTATAAAATATGACTATAAACAAATTTTAGAGCTCCAGAATCCACAGAAATGACAGAGTAACAAAGTCTTGCTGAAGGCCGCCCAGCAGACAGATGAAAAGGGTTCATCACAGCACCCTGGGAACAAAGCCAAGTCCCATGTGGTTTCAGACCTAGGGCATCCAGGAGAAGCCTTGGCTGGATCATGCATGAGAGCAGATCATCAGCAGCTGTGGTGATTTCCAGAATTACCAACCCATAAGAGCCAAGAACAAAGGGAAAAGGTCAGTGAAACTCAGCTAAATTTGGGGGAGAGGGTCTGGCCAAACTGCCTCCAGAGCTAGAAGCAGTCTGAAATGGCAGCCTTGCAGCTGCCTCCACATTGTTCCTTCAGAAATTCTCGGCCTGCCAATTGCAGGGGGGCCAAGCAATCATTCAAAGACTAAGTGCTCTTGCCTTGATCTGCCTGGATTGGGATCACAGTGTTGGGTGGTGGTCCTGAGGCATGTTTTCAGTAAGCCAAACATGGTGGGGGCCACAGAAACATCAGCCTCCCAATAGCTCTGGCAGCTGCAAAAATCCCAGCAATTTGGGACAGAGCTCTCCTCTCTGAAAGCAGAGTTGTACAGAACCCAAAAGCCAAGTAATTGACTGGCAACATGAGCAGGCAAAGGGTGCAAAGCAAACCCAGCAATCCAAGTTTAGATTACTTTTCTGGGGACAAAAAGGACCAAAGCATGGAACAGGAGGAAGATAACACAGTCAGAACTCCCACATCAGAAGCTTCCAAGAAATATATGAACTAGACACAGGCCATAGAGGAGTTTAAAAAGGATTTTGAAAGCCAAATAAGAAGAGGAAAAAATGGGGAGAGAAAAGAGAATGATGCAAGAAAATCATGATAAGAGAGTCAACAACTTAACTGAAGAAAATAACACCTTAAAAATAGACTAAGTCAAATGGCAAAGGAGGCCCAAAAAGCCAATGAGCAGAGGAATACCTTAAAAAGTCGAATTTGTCAGATGGTAAAAGAATAACCTCTTGAAAAAGATCCCAAAAAGAAAACTCCTAGGAATGTAATAGCCAGGTTCCAGAGTTCCCAGATCAAGGAGCAAATATTACAGGCTGCCAAGAAGAAACAATTTGAATACTGTGGAAACACAATCAGGATAACACAGGATCTAGCAACTTCTAAATTAAGGAACCAAATGGCCTGGAATATGATATTCTGGAGATCAAAGGAGCTAGGATTAAAACCAAGACTCACCTATCCAGGAAAATTGAGTATAATGTTTCAGGGGAAATATGGTCATTCAATGAGGTGGAGGACTTTCAAGCATTCTTAAGAAAAAAACAGAACTGAACAGAAAATTTAACATTCAAACAGAAGAAACATGAGAAGGTAAACATGCAAAAATAATGATAAGGAACTTATCAAAGTTGAACTATTTACATGCCAACATGGAAAAACGAGAATCGTAACTTGTGAAACTTTTCTCAGTGTGAGGATAGGTGAAGGGAATATGAATGTGTGTGTGTATGTGTGTGTATATGTATATATGTATGTATATATGTATATATATATGTGTGTATTCAAACACATATATATACATATGAATACTTATGTGAGTGTGTATATTTATGTGTATGTAGACAGAAGGCACATGATCAATTGAATAGGAAGGGATGATATTTTAAAAGGTGTAATTAAAAGGTGGAAGAGGAACAGAATGAGAGGAGACAGGGAGAGAGAGAATGGGGTTACTTATCTCATATAGAAGAAGCAAAGGATAACTGTTGCAATGGAGGGGAAGAACAGGAAGGCAAAAGAGAATGGGTCACCCTTACTCTCATTGATTTTGGCATAGGGAGGGAATCAGATAACAAAACTTTGTGTTTTTGAGAATGAGCAGATTTCCTTTGTAACTGAATAGTGTAGGGGGTAGGTGGGAAATTACAATTATACCTAGACTCTGTGGTGTGTGTGTGTGTGTGTGTGTGTGTGTGTGTGTGTTGATTTTTTTCCCAAAGGGATAAAAAAAAATAACTTTTGTCTGGCATACAACATACATATCACCTCTATATATAATATCCTTCAGTCATACTGAGGCTTTCCTTCAGGGTCCAAGTTATTCCCTGGTTATTTGTCACCCTTACAACTCATGAAGTTAATTGAATTTCCAAAGATTTCTGACTTATGACTTGGGAGTAGTTAAAGAAAGGGAGACTCCAGCTCCATATGAGTAAATATTCAATTCCTAACAATTCATACCCTATTTATATTTTAGCATGCAGCATTTTACTTCCTGTTTGATCTTTCCTCCTTGCAAGGAAGTTGGCAGTTTTACTAGAGGCTCTCCTAAGATGCTTAACCCCCTCTCCCTTTCTCTGCCACTTCTATATCTCTCATCTCTCCACCTCCAACCCACACACATTTTAATGGCCTTGTTTGGTATATCTCCTGAAATTCCTGACAGACTTCAGATCAACTATTTTCATCAAATTTGTTTTTCCTATTCTAGAATATATCAGACTCATCTTTCCAATGAAAAACATTCAGTTGGAAACATCCTTTATTTCACTTTTTTATTTGTTGCTTTAAAAAAATGGAACCATAGACATTATGGAATGAGAGCAAGACAAATTCAATAAAACATATGCAGCTTCTCTCATACTTGGGAATGGAATCCAAATGCAATCCCAATGTTTTGCTCTTTTTCATCTAATTTGCTGATTGAGTTTAAAATCATAAAAAGTCACCAATCAAGGCAACCTATTCTATAGTAAAAAAAAATAATTGACTCAATTGAGGCAAAGAAGGTAAGAGATTATGGTTCAATTAGGTTACCCTGGTGAATATTAATATGAATGGCAATTTTGGACCACAGTACAGGAGCCTGAAAATTCACCCCTTTCTGATTAAACAAAAGAGGCAATGGTGTAATTATCATAATTAGTAGCTCTTTAAACTAATTACTTCTATTTTGTTTATATAGCACTTTTATTGACTGGGATGCTTTAGGAAAACAGGGCTTCTGTTAATTAATTTTTTTTAAAATGACAATCCCTGTTGTAGGTGAAGAGGGAGTCAGTCAGCAGGTGGTCAAATATTAAGAATTTTATGTGAAGGTATTCCCTGAGTTTCAGTCATTCTGATGTGTTCTTGCTTTAATCATCTGAAAAGGGAAATGTGATAATGAGAGTAAGAGAGCTGGATGAAGAAATTGACCAAGATCCGAAAAGTGTTTCATCACACAGCTAGGATCTGAACTCAAATCCTCCTTCCCTAACTAAATCTTTTAATTTTAAATGTTTTCTTTTTTAAATTATAGTATGTTACCTTATCTATGAATCCCATCAGCATATAGATAAAAGAGACTATTCTTTATATCCTGGAATAGTGTTTTCAGAAAGCTGGGAAGATATTGAAGCTACACTTTGCCTTTAATGAATGAAGACTTCAATCATTAGTAGTTTGGTCAGTAACAGTCATTTGATAAAATAGAGTAAAAGTGATTCTCCTGGCCTCCACTGCGTGATGGTGAATCATATTATATTTCACCTTTCCTCCAGGGTTCTCCAATAACATTAAAGGAGTGTTTGAGGGAATCCAGACTGTCTGCCATTTGTTTGGCCCTCGCTAATGGTGGTCCCCTAATCGAAGGTATTCTCTGCACTCCAGATTTATTCAGCCACTTAATATCCAGATTAAATTTTGTAAAAGAATATTTACTTCAAAGGTATAGCAAGAAAGGAAGGCAGGAAAAGGAATAAGTATTTATTCGTTGTGCCCTATGTGCCAGGCACTGTGCTCAATGCCTGAACAAATGTCATCTTGTTTGATCCTTCCAGAAACCCTGGGAGGTAGGAGCTATCATGAAGCCCATTTTATAATTAAGGTAATTGAGGCAAACAGAGGTTAAATGTCTTCCCTGGAGTCACAAAGAATGTCCCCTTCTGTTAGCAAATCCTTAATATTTCCTACATGAATGACTGCATTTAATTTATCAGGGCAAGAGAAAATTAAAGCCCTAGTTACAACCAGAAACCTCCCAAACTCACCACTGCAGCCTTCACCCAAATAAAATCTAGTGTCCTACAATCTCTTCACAGTCCTTCATCACTAACTGGAAATGTGTTTCATTTTACTTTTCATGGTACAATGTGTAATCCTCCTGCTGGGGGAAAAAAATCCTAGTTACTTTTAGTTGGTGTTCTTCTGGGACCATATTGTCCAATAGGCAGCAAGATGCCACAATGGCTACAGCACACGTCTGGAGACAGGAAGAACCGAGTTTAAATCCAGCCTCGGACATTTACTAGCTGTGCCATCCTGGGCAAGTCACTTAGCCCTCTGTGCCTCAGTTTCCTCATCTATAAAATGAGCCAGAAAAAGAAATATCAATATCACACAGGCATTGAGGGACAGAGCTAGGATACAAACTCAAGTCCTGAGAGGTCATGTTCAAAACTCTTTCAGCACTGTGACATAAAACAAGTTCCTTCCAATGAATGATGTTTGAAAGGAATAAAGATAAATCTCTAGTAAACAATTCATAGCACTCATAAAATAGTCATTTAAAATATTTTGAAAACAGACATTAAGAACAAAGGTGAGAAACAGAATGTGTTCATAAATAATCTCTGAGGCTTTTTGCAGCCATGGACAATCATATTTTTTTTCTAAGAAGATAAACTACTGAGACAGAAACTTCCTGTTAAAGGAACCTATTTAGTCAGAACTCTTGAATTGATTAAAACAAACTCAGTACCCACAGAGCTTTTAAACAATGAGTAATCATCCTTTTAATAAGAGGTCTCTCTTTTTACTACCAACAGAAATGACCCACAAATCACCCTGTTTGGGCATGGTAAGACATTTTATACTCAACATTTCAAAGCCACACCAATCTTTCTCCAACTTCCACAATATTTCACCTGTATCAGAAGAATTTTGTGTGGCTCAATGGAAAATTAACCATTTGAATACAGTAGGGACTATTTACCATTAGATGAATGATGAAATTAACCTGTGACCATTACTGTTCTAGTGATAGCTGACAGCATCTTTTATAACAAAAAGATAGAGCAAAATATCAGGCAACATAATTGTCTTTTTCTAACTGACTACCAGTGAAAGTTAGAATTGATTTTACATCATTTGGACCTCCCCTTTCTAAAAACCCTTACCTTAGCCAAGATGAGAGATTCCAGTAAGAAGACAAACATTTGCAGGCAATGGGAGTAGTCTTCAGGTGATGAGGATTGCTATAATAGTTTAAATTGATGAGTTATGACTTTTAGGTTAGCCAAGTTTTTCTGAAAAGCTGGAAGTGGGAGGTGACAAAGGTGGAGGTAATTACAAGACAAAAGCTTCACTTTAGTCAAGTTCAGTGGTTCTCAACCTGTGGGTTATGTTCAATTTAAATACATCCTGCATATCAGATATTTAGATTACTATTCATAACAGTAGCAAAATTACAGTTATAAAGTATCAAGGAAAACAATTTTATGGTTGGGGGTCGCCACGACATGAAGAACGGTATTGAAGGATCACAACATTAGGAATGCTGAAAACCACTGGTCAAGTTTCTCTGGAATGTGGTTAGTGGGTAAAGTTCACAAAGGAAAGGAACTGGGAACTGGTATATTAAATCTAACTTGAGTAAGCCTTAGCAAAATACAATTAAAATAAATTTTACAATTCCCCCCTCTAATTCTAGGAGGCCATACCTTTCATGAATCATTTAGCCCTATTAAAGTTACAAATCAAAGTAAAATAGAAGTCATGTATATGTTTGGTTGTTTGTCTTTCATTCTAGAAGAGGACCATGACACTAGGAGTGATATCATGACTTGCAAATGAATTGAATTTAAGTGAGAGAGAATTATACAAAATCACCAGCCTCACTTTCTCTTCTGGGGCCATCTTGGTCCCATGGCAAGATATAGCTCAGGATGACCTGAGATGGCCCCCTAACATATAATACAACTGAATCAGCAATTATAGAAAGAAAAAAAAGTATTGAAAATGTGCCTAATATTTTTTGCTTGTTCTGATGCTGCAACTCTAATACATGGGAAAAGGGACTAAAAGAAGTTTTATCCTAGATAATCTACATTAGTAGCGCTAACTTAAAATGGCATGGTCCCCAAACCATCAGGTTTAGTCTGATAATATTTGATCCTTTGGTCTTGGTGGATGATCAACACATTGACAAATTTCCATCAAAGAAATAAATACTATTTTATTTATCCTCTTTGGTTAGTGAGCCTTGCAGACACAGTGATATATGAGGAAAGGATGAGAAGGAAGGGTGAAATTCAGTCTCTTTGCTAGTAACCCATGTCCATTTCATCAGTACAGCATTTGTTAGGGGTCAAATGTCTCATGCTATCACCTAGTTTCTAAAAATATCTCCTCTTGGTCATTCTGGAATGGGCCTATTCAAAGAGCAGCTCGAAAAGAAAGGATTTCACCTAGAAGATGAACCTCTGGTTTGGGTTACTTGTAGATATGCTTAGATGACTCTGCTAAAACCTGACATTTAAAGACTCAATATAATTTAGTACAGCTTTGTAAACTTTGGTTTTCCAATAACAAGTTCATGTGTTGAAAATAGCTCAAACTTTACAGTTCTAATACTATTAATTACAGAGTTAAAAGGACACCAAATTAGGATGAAGACTTCACTTGAAACTTCAAAGTATTTAAGTTTTTTGTATAACCCTTCTTGTTTCTGTCTTTATGTAAATGCTATATCTGGCATAGGCATTACCAACAATAGGCCAGAAGAAGAATCTTGAATTTATGAGAATCTTATTTGTAAAATGAGCTCATCTGGTGAAAGATTTTATATACATATGTATTTTATATACATATATATGAATATATGTATATTATATTTATATATACATATGTATATATTTTATATACATATATGGTGTGTGCATGTATGAATATGTATGTATTTGTGTGCATACACACATACACACATGTATATATGTGTATACATACATGCACACATGCATGCATACATACACACATGCATGCATACATACATGCATATACACATATATATTCTCAGTTTTTAAGCACAATGCCCCAATGTCAAATATGGGTGGAAACATGAAAATTAAGCTTATGAGTAATAATTTGCATCTAATGTTCACCAGAGTTAGTGCTATCTTAAAGGTTGTCTTTATTTCTCAAATTCTTGTTTATGCAATACCTATTCCACTCATATCCCCATCTCTTCTTTTAAAATTGTTAAAAACTTGTCCTTCTTTCAGATCATAGAACCATCAAACCTGGGCCCTGTACTTAGATTTTTCTTTTACCTTATTTTTTTCCCCTCATAAACACCTTGACCTGTAACTTTTAACTCATCAATTCCTTTCTCATGTCACCTTGGGCAAATAAAAAAATGCTTCCTAATTTGTGGTTGAGACCAGTAAACAAAGCTATATCAGTTATTTGAGCATCACATTGGGTTATTCAAATTTAGACTTGCTTAAAGTTTAGCATTTTAGCAAAATTTAAAATTAAAAAAGGAGGTTCTTTTAAAAATTGAAAAAAAAACACTCCAAATCCTGGGCTAGACAGTACAAGTGACCATATTCTGCAAAATTTGATTTCAGAAATCAATATTTTTCAATTATAATTTCTGATATTAAAATCAATATTACATAAACTACTTAAAAATAAGGATTAAGTTTTACTCATCCTCAAATCAAGCCTTGATTTAAACAAAATTTACTCCTTTTAGAGTAAAAAAGAAAGTTAAAAATTTAAACTATCTTTGAAATTTTACTGAAGCTGACTTTTAGCAATCTGACACTTTCAAAACTAGAATAAAAGAAAGAAAACATCCCTCTCTAAAACAATAAAAGCAATCTGTATGTAATCTTTTCTTCTCCTAAAACAAACTATGATTTTGAGGTATCACAAAGGCACACCATCCACAAACACATCCAATCCCTGTGTAGTTTAGGTTTAAGGTTGATTATGTTCTTTATTTATGGTACACTTACTTTACAAAGACAAAAGAAAAGTTAGCTTACTTTATCCCAACAAAAAAACACAAAAAAACCCCATAGAAGTACAAATAAACTGGAACATCTTCTGTGAGTACCAGCTAAGGCAATGAATGTGAAGATTTTTCACTGGTGACAGTTTGAAGCTTCAGTAGAAGTTTCTGTTTTTCCTTTATAAATTTTCCTCTCCTAGCTAGGTATGGCACATTTTCAATTTGTTAAAGTTAGAAAGACCTTTGACCAATCTAATATCCTATTAAGATATTTACGTGATTACACACATGCACACATGTGTGTGTGTGTGTGTGTGTGTATCCAAGAATGCCCATCTAAATTTTTCTAAGATTTTAATCCTTTTTCAGGAGTCCCTTCCTGAGAGGCCACATGGTTCAAGTTAGTAGCTTAGTCACGGGTCTGGTCCTCAGTTCATGGGTCTAATAAAGGTTTAAGAGTCCCTAACAGGAGTCTCTCTAACAGCTCATGGCATTCAAACTGGAGGCGAGGTTTAGTAATAAAATGGGTAGTCACTTTATGGCTAAGGGAAAACTCATGGGTGGACCAGAGACTTTGGTGCTTCTGGTACAAGTGAATTCCTCCTGGGAAGAGCCAGGGAAGATGTACAGTTCCCCACTGACCTTTCTTTGTGCTTATCAATAAGTTGAGTCCTTTTTCTGGGGACCCAGTTAATAGAGAACAGTATTTAGAAAAAAAAAAACCTTGTAGACTATTTCTCTCTTATCAGTAATTTAAATTTAATGAAATGAGAATAGCAAGACAAATACCCAGACAAGAATTCACTTTCTGGGACAGTTTTGGTACTTATATATCTTAGGCTAGCTGTGCACTATATAATTTGGTTCTACTCTCTTTCTCACTTTTTTTTTTACAGTGAGGAGTATGCATCCCTCCTGGTTTCAAAACAAATATGCTGCTTTGATACAGAATGCTTCAAAGTTAGATCCCCAACGTGGCCTGATCCAGGGACCACCTTGGGGAAAATAATTTTTTTTAATTAAAAAAAATCCTGAATGGGGAGTAATCCCTCTTGTCATAAGCCAAGGCTCCTTCTTACCCCCTTCCCCCAATTAAAAGGAAAAGATTTATCAAGGGCTTAAGGATATTACAGAAATTTCATGGACTTTATTTTATGTTGTTAATTGCCAACCAAAAGCACTAAATACAGATAACACATTAAGACAGATGAGAAAACTGTGATATCCCACCAAGGTAAAGCTTTCACTTGACTCAGAGGAGTTAGGACTGAACTAGGACTGAGGCAGCAAGAACAGTCTCCTGTGCAATCCTCCTTGGAAAAATCTCTCAGGGAAAAGTTTCTGCAGAGTACAATAAGGGTTTCCCCTTAAAAGATTGCCTCCAGACAAACCTCATTCCCTTAATCACTTCATAGTTACCAATCTGTTAGGACTGAAAATGAAGGGAAACTTGCACAATGCATAGGATGATGGACCTGGAGTCAGGAAGGCCTGAATTCAAATCCAGTCTCAGACATTTACTAACAGTGTGACCCTGGGCAAGGAACTTAGCCTTGTTTATCTAAGTTTCCTCACCTGTAAAAAGAGCTGAAGAAATGGCAAACAACTCCAATATCTTAGACAAGAAAACCCCAAATGGGATCCCAAAGACTCAGACAGGAATGAAATGTGTAAAATGACAACAGAGACTTTCTAAAGATGATCCATCTATTAGTTAGGCGAGCAGTAACCAATAAAATGTGTCATTGGTATCCTTCAATGACCAAAGACTTCGAGTGTTAGCTGACAGCATCTTTTATAACACTTAATATGATGACAGGGAAAAATTTCAAGCAACACAGGTGTCTTCTGATTGACAATTGATGACATAGAATTGAGATGGCATCACTTGGAGGTCCCCTCCTTCTGCAACCTCATTGACTACAGTCATGACTCCTGACTCCAGTCACAAAAGAAAGGTTCCCAGGCAACGGGGAGTAGTGTTCAAGTGATAAGGATTGCTATACTAGTTTAAACTGGTGAGATTTTACCTCTTAGGTTAAATTTCTCTGGAAAGTAGATAATGGGTGGGATTACAAAGGTGGAGGTAATTAAAAGAAAAAAGCTTGTTTTTTAGGTACATTCCTTTGGCAGGTGAACTTTACTAGGGGAAGGAAATGAAGGGGGATATTGAATCTAGTTTGATTTAGTCTTAGCAAAATAAAATAAAAATCAAATTTCAATTTTACAACAGCCTCAAATCCTGTAACTTCCCTAATAATTGTATCACTGATTCCTTCAACATCTGCCTGTGGAGGACCAGTGTTCTTGAGTCCCTGCTTCCATTTCATCAAATGGTAATATCCAAAAGTATCTCCTCTGCCAAACTGAATTTGCTTCAGAAGGTGATTTAAAGCAGCATTTGGTGCCATTTGCAATACATAGAAAAATTGATAGTCATGTTTCAACATTGCATAAGATGCAATGGAGTACAGTGGAGAAAGTGCTGTATTTGGAGAGAGACAGAGCATCATGGTTCAAATCTCATCTATTCTTTCTATCTATGTGAACTTTGGCAAATAACATCTTAGACTCAGTTTCTTTATCAATAAAAGGAGAGGTGTTTGACTACATTTCTTGTATGGTCTCTGATATATTCTGGATTTTCACATGTAGAATGTTAAACTGACTTATTTTGAGTGAATACAGATGTATGATGTTCTGAGAGTTAATGAAATCAACACAAGCCATTAGCAACCACAAGTATCTGAAAGTAATCATATTCTGTAAGGAAGCCTTTTTTCATTCAGACTCTATACTGAACATCCTCAACAAATATGGTATAGTGCAAAGGCTGTTTTTGAGTAAATATGTCATTGGAGGGAAGTGTTTTTAAATAGCATTTTATTTTTTCTTCAATTAGAAATCAAGAAAATGTTAGCATTCCTTTTCAAAAGATTTTGAATTCCATTTTTTTTGCTCTTCCCCTCCTCTCTTCTGAAAATGATGGACAATTTGATATAGTTTACACATTATTATATTTCCTTATTTGTTACAGTTGTGAAAGAAGAAACATATCAAAATGAAAAAAGAATCACAAAAAAGAATAAAGGAAGTTTAAAAAAAAACATGCTTTAGTCCGAATTGTGAGTACATCAGTTCTTTTTTAAAATTTTTAATTAATTTATTTTCTTGTTTACATCATTCATTTCCACAAGATTTTGAGTTACAAATTTTCTCCCCATATTTCCCCTACCCACCACACCAAAACAGCCATCCCACTGTATAACCCCTTCCCAATCTGCTCTCTCCTATGCCCTCCCCCATCACACCTCTGACTTTCCGGTAGGGCAGGATGGGTCTCCCTACCTCAGTACCTGTATATCTTAATTCCTAGTTCCATGTAGTTAATAATAATAATTATATATATATATATATGTATATTTCTAATTGAAGAAATATATATATATATATATATACATATTTAACATTTGATTATAGAACTTTAAATTCTAGATTCTTTCCCTCCCTCCCTCATCACCTACCCCACTGGAAAGACAAACAATTCAATACAGACTGTACATGTGCAGTTAAGCAGAACATCTCCACAATGGAGTCCATCAGTTCTTTATCTGGATATGGATAGCATTTTCCTTCATGGGTCCTCTGTATTTGTTTTAGATTATTGCATTGCTGAGAAGAGACTAATAAAAATCTATTATTCATAGCTGACCATTCCACAATATTGCTGATACTGTTTACAATGATTTCCTGGTTCTGTCCATTTTACTTTGCTTTAGTTTGTACAAGTCTTTCAAGGTTTTTCTGAATAGTATTTAATTACATTCACATACCACAGCTTGTTCAATCATTCTATTGATGGCCATGCCCTCAATTTCCAATATTTTGCCATCATGAAAAGAAACGCAATAAATATTTTTACACACGTATATACTTTCCCTTTTATTCTCTTTTTAGGATACAGACTTAGTAGTGGTATTGCTAGATCAAATGATATGAACAGTTTGGTTGCACTTTGAACACAGTTCCAAATTTCTCTCCAGAATGGTTAGATTAGTTCTCAACTCCACCAACAGTTTATTAATGTCCTAATTTCCCCACATCCTCTCTGATATTTATCATTTTCCTTTTTTTATATTAGTCAATCTGATAGGTATGAGGTGATATTGCAGTGTTGTTTTAATTTGCATTTCTCTAATCAGAAATTACTTAGAGCAATTCTTCATATGCCTAAAGATAGTTTTCATTTTTCATTTGAAAACTGCCTATTCTTATCCTTTGATCATTTATCAGTTGTGGAACAGGTTACATTCTTTATGTTTGACTCAATTCCCTGCACATTTGAGAAATGAGGCCTTTATCAGAGATATTTGTTGGAAAGATTGTTTCCCAGCTCTCTATTTTACTTATAATTTTGGTTCCCTTGGTTTTGCTTTGCAACATTCTTTTTTTTATTTTATGTAATCAAAATTATCTATTTTATATTTTGTAATGCTCTCTATACCGTTTTGGTCCTAAATTCTTCCCTTCCTTGTAGATCTAACAGGTAGACTATTCCTTGCTCTTCTAATTTGCTTGTTTCGTTGTTTTGTTACCCTTTAACAAGATTCAGTTTCCTTCCTTATCTCTGTTAATTAGACCTATTTTTGCTTTTTCATTGTCTAAGATCAGGATAACCAACCTTGCTTTTTTTTTAACTTCAGCTAAAGTATGATAGATTCTGTTTCAGTCCCTTACCTTTACTCTATATGTGTCTCTCTGCTTCAGGTGTGCTTCTTGTAAGCAACATATTGTAGGATTCAATTTTTCGATACATTCTGTTATCTGCTTCCATTTTATGGGAGAGTTCATCCCATTCACATTCACAGTTATGATTACTACTTCTGTCTTTCCCTCCATTCTATTCTTCTTCCTATTTGTCCCCTCTCTGTTGTCACCCTTTCCCACCTCACCAGTGTTTTGCTCCTGCTTACTACATTCCCTGATCTGCTCTCCTTTATATCAGTCCCCACACACCCCTTTTACTAATCACTTCCCCTCCTACTTCCCTATTAGGTAAGATGGATTTCTATATTCAACAGATTGCATATATCATTCCCTCTGTGAGCCAATATTGATGAGAATAAGGTTCAAACAATGCCGATCACATCCAATTCATCTTCCCCTCCATTGTTATAAGTCTTTCTCATCACTTCATGTGAGATAATTGACCCCATTCTATCACTCCCTTCCTTCTGCAGTCACTGTACTCCTTTTTCTGATCCCTTATTTTTTATGTTATTCCCTCAAATTTACCTTGTATCTGTACTCTCTCTGTCTATGTATATTCCGTCTATCTGTACTGTTGGTGATATAGTTTTAAGAGTTACAAATATCATCTTCTTCTGTAAGGATGTAAAAATAAAAGTCTGACCTCATTGAATCTTTTGTTTTCCTTTCCCTTTTTGCCTGTCTAGGGTTCTCTTAGGTCTTGATATTAGAAGTCAGATTTTTTTGGTTTAATTCTGATCTCCTTACAAAGGCTTGAAATCCTTCTATTTCATTAAATTACCATTATTTTTTTCCTTTTAGGTTTTCTAAGTGATTCCTTATTATAGTCTTAGCTCCTTTGCCCTCCAGAATACCATGTTCCATGAACCCAGATCCCTTCATGTTGCTGCTGCCATTTCTTGTGTGATATTTATTGTGACTCCCTGATATTTGAATTATTTATTTCTAGCTAACTGTAGCATTTTCTCATTAACCTGATAATTCTGAAATTTGGCTATCATGTTCCTTGGGGGGTTTTAATTTTGAGGTCGCTTTCCTGAGGTGATTGGAGGATTCTTTCAATTCCTATTCTGCCCTCTCATTCCCAAAAATCAGGACAGTTTTCCTTGATAATTTCTTGAAAGACACTGTCCAGGTACTCCTTTTGATTATGGGTTTCAGGTAATTCAATGAATCTGATATTGTCACTCCTGAATGTATTTTCCAGATCAATTGTTTTTCTGATGAAGTATTTTACATTTTTCCCAATTTTATTATTATTTTTAATTTGTTTGACTGATTCTTGATGTCTCAATAGAGTCATTTGTTTCCACTTGCCCAATTCTAACTTTTTTAAGGTATTGTTTTTCATTAATTAGCTTTTGTATTTCTTTTTTCCATTTGGCCAATTGTAGTCTTTAAGGAATTTTCTTCAGTGATTTTTTGTATCATTTCTTCAATTTGGCCAATTCTATTTTTAAACAGTTTTCCAAGCTGTTGACTCTTTTTCCATAATTCTTTTGCATTACTCATTTATTTTCCCATTTTTATGATGTTTAAGCTCCTTTTTAAGTTCTTCCTTGAGTTCTTTATGGGTTTTAGATGCTTTATGGGTTTAAGATGCTTCACATTTTTCTTTGGGATTTTAACTATAGGTGTTTTGACATTGCTGTTCTCTTCCAAATTTGTGTCTTGTTCTTCCTTGTCATCATAACAACTTTCTGTGATCAGATTCTTTGTTGTTGTGTTTGCTCACATTTGGGGGATGAGGGTGGGAGGGTTATCTTTCCTTCTTGTTTTAATTTGATTCCTGCTTCTATAGTGGAAGGAGCACTGTCTCAGGTTTCTTGTACTAGTGTCTTCACACCCTGTCTGTTTACCTGGTGCAGTAGAGATGTTGTCCTGAGGCCCCACAGGGGACCGTCATATCTGGAAGGGATAGGTGGGGATTAGCTAGTACTGCTGAAGGCTGTGGGGGCCTGACAGCTGACCAGGTGTTGAGCTGGTGTTCCAGTGGTGGTTTCTAGCATGTGCTGAGACCTGGAGATGTTTCTGTTTTCCCATGTAGTTACACTGAAGAACATGGAAGTCTTACCTCCAAAGGCTGCCTGCCTATTTGCCTGGGGTTATGGTGAAGCCACAAGGCCAGTTCTGGCTCATCGTTGCTGTTTGCTTAGGCACCCAGACACTTGCCATCTACCTGTTTGCCTGGGGCTGTGCTGTAGCATGTGATGGTCTGCTCACTAGAAGATTTTTTGTTTTGTTTTTTTTTTGCCTGGAGCTAAACTGAGACAAGTGGCAGTTCTAGGAACTGGAGTGTACTGGTTTTCTTGTCTTTGCTAAGGTACAAGATTTTTGAGAGGACATGGCTAAGATTCCAAGAGGGTGAGGAGACATGGATGTGTTACAAACAGCTCCATTGGACAGAGTATCAGTATTAATGAGATTAAAATCCATTGAAGAAAAAATATAATTTTAAGTGTAAAGTTTTTTTCTTATAAACAGAAAATTGGGGGATTCTGTATCAGTCCATTCTGAACCTCTTATTTTAAGGCAATATTTTATCATTTAACCTTCTAAGTTATAACTATTTTCTATTTTTCCCCATCTCACACATCATTTTATTTCTTTTTAAAGCAACTAAGAATCAAACTAACTGGGATTACCTTTTAGCTATTTTTCTTTATTATGTCATCCATTTCATACTCATGGTCAGAATTTTAAAAGATAGCAATTTTGTCTACTTTTTTACAACATGGATCACTATCTAATTTTTTTCATTTTATATGGATTTGTTTACCCTTTCATACTCTCTTTTGTCTGCCAAGTTTGCAGTTTAAAGAACCTAATCATCTCTGTCTCCAGAGGAATAAAAAAAATTTAGTCATTTTTAAAGTTCATTGTATTTCTTGAAAGTAACAGGATCTGCAAAATCCATTTTAAGTCATTTTCCTCTACTATTTTTTCCCTTTTTTGTAAATAGTATTTTATTTTCTTTCCAATTATATTTAAGATCATTCATTTCCCATAAGATTTTGAGTATCACATTTCTCCCTCTCCTCTCTTTTTCCCTCCCCCAAATGGCAAGCAATCTGATTCATTTATTGTACTTTTGCATATGTTACTTCATCCTTTTATTATTTTATTATTCTTGGTGAAGGGTCCTATATTATTTGAACTGGTGTTCTTTGATGTATCAACTGCCTTTACTGACCAGTAAAAGTATCTCTGTGATGCAAAGCTCTGAAGTTATGCATCACCTTTTATAGGTAAATTAAAATTAGATTTTGTCTCTGCTGAGGCCCTGTGGATTATACTGATCTGTATTTTTGTCTCTGACTTAATAATTTCTGGGCAATCTGTGCTTTCTGAGGAGCCAATGATTTTTCACATTCTCTCACTGAGCTCTCTTCAAGGTGAATTGTTTTTGTTTGATATCAAATCAATTCTTCTTCCACTTTCTCTTATCTTTTAAGTTTTCTCCAATTTTCTTATAATTATGCATTTTAGATTATTATTTGCATCCTTACTTACAGTGGCTGTGTAGTTTTATTCATATTTTCAACATTCTGTTCTCAATCATTGTTACACATTTGTCTTCTTAAATACTCCCATTCCAAACATGCTTTCTTGGAATTCCTGCCTCCGCAGTTTATTTTCAGCAATCACCCCAAAGACTTTCTGATGCTGGGGATGGCTCAGGTCCTGCAGCCTCTTCCTCTCTTGGGTGAAGTTCTCTGGCCAAGCTTCATCTCAACAATCAAGCTTACCTCTAACTCATCTAAGCTTCTCTTTCTCTGGAATAATTCTTCATTTTAATAGGTATTTCTCCCTCCCCCCTTTAGAATATAAGCTCTTTGAGGATATAAACTAGTTTTAAATTTTATTTCTCTTGCACCTTATTCCCAATGCTCAGTACAGCTCTTGGAAAAAACATAAATGCTTCATTTAATTTAATCAAATCTAAGATAAAATATTGTCTTTATATTAAATTTAATTAACTAAATTTGATTTAATTCTCTTCCAATGAAACTTCTAGACAACTTTGGGAGACCCTATCATAGTCCCATTCTCACTTCTGGAGGTCTAGTTTAATTATTATATTTAATTATAAATTATATTTAAATATATTTGTATGTATATATATATTCATATATAATTATATTTCTATATTAATTATATCATAACATTTTGTATAGCATAATATTAATTTATATTATATTATATTTCATTATATTGCATCACATTATATTATATATCTTATCATATTCTATTATATTCCTTCTATGTATCTTTCAAATACTTTACCTGAAATTATTTGTGGATTTTATTATGATTTTATTCTTATTTACTTCCCCCACCCCCTTCATTTTGGTGAATTCAATGCAAGAATATTGCCATGGGTAGTGTTTTCCTATTCTTACCATTAGAAAAAAAACTAAAAAAAAATACTTTGATGTATTTCTTGGCATTTTCAGCCTCAGAAAAGAATCACTGTTCCAGCCATTTTTGCCCTATAATTCCATCTTATGTCATCCTTTTTCTCCCCATATATTCAAAATGAAATTTACCTTTTCTGCATCTCATTCTCCCAGCAACTAAATGAGAGATCTGGAATAGATGACCTATAAGTTCTCTTAATGCTGTAAATCCAAGATGTTTTACACATAACACAAATGATATTTTAATACACATGATAATTTTATATTTCCTTAATAGAGGTTATTTAACTGAAATCAAAATATGTCAAGTTCTATACCCCTAGTTTTCATTTTGCATCTAAATATGCTACTTTAAAATCCTTGAATAAAACTATTTAGTTTCCATTTAAAGGAGCTGTATAAAGAATAATATTCTCTATATCCCCATTTCAATATTATTTTTGATCTATTAGACTCATTAAAAAAAACATGTAAAGTGAAAAGGATATGTATTGCCAGATTGAAAGTCAGGTTTAGTTTATGATGGTAAAAATTTTAGAATGCAGAGTAACACATATTATAATATTTTACTGCTATCTGAAAAGAACCTCTCATTTCATAAGAGAAATAGAATTCCTGCCTCATAATTTGATGTGTTTTCCCTTGTTAGCTCATTGTGCCTGTGTTATTTCAATGACATCCAGTCCATTTGATGTAAATATTTTATAAAAGTGAATTTTGAGCCATTTGCCTGAAAATGATGCATTATAAGCTAAATTAGGATGCAACTAGAGAAACTGCTATGGATCTAGTAACAATATCATAAAATTAAGCAGAAATATGCCTAGTATACATTGAAGAAATGCGATCTAATATGGTGCATTAATATCTGGAAGAATCCCTGAACTGCAATGTATGATTTGGCTATTCATTTGGAATTTCAAAAGTTCCTTTTTCTTCCTTTTTTAAATTAATTTGTTTCAAACTTAAGTACTAAGACAAATACAGAGTAATACAAGAAAAAATAAAAAATAAAACATACATATGCATATAGAGAGAAATTTTTGTATACATATGCATATACATACAAACACACTCATATATACATGTATATATGTATGTGTGTGTATATACACACCCTCACACATACATTAATATGCATCTATGTAAGGACCATACTATAGTTGTTTACCTTCTGTTTCTCTGAGGGTGGATAACATCTTCTTTCATCAGTCCAAGTTGTTTCATATTTTTCTAAGTCCAATTTATTATTACCTGCACCGTAGCAATATATTAACATTATCCTGTGCAGTTATTTTAAATTGTCTAAAACAATAATGATTAATATGACTGACATATAGTGTTGTTTCCCTATTTTTCTCTTTTCCTGAAATCTATTTTAGCTTTAACTTTATCTCAGATCATGATTACTACCCCTGCTTTTCTCCCTAATAAATTCTATTCCTGATCTTTATTTTATGTTTGTGTGTATCTTATTTCCTATCCCTGCTGAATCCTGTACTTTTCTTCTACTACTTAACTTACCTACCTCTAAAGATGCCTCCCTTATCATCTTCCCCCTCTAAAGATCCCTCCCTTATCCTCTCCCCTCCTTATCTCCTAGCCTTTTATTTTTTTTTGAATTTAGAAGAGTTTGATACATACATCCAAACTTAATTGTTTCCTCTTTAACCCATTCCTAATGAGAGTGGATTTATAGAACCACCAGCCCTTCTCTGCTGTCCAATTTCCTATGTCAGTTCTTCCTCTAGCACCTAGTTTGTATAAGGTGGTTACTCTTTTTACCTTTTCCTCAATTGTTTCACTTTTTAGAAAAACATCATACTCAGGTCTACCCCACTCTTTCTTTCAAACTTCTCAGTTACTAGTAACAGTCTTAGAACTACATTTTACATTTCCTCATATAAAAATGTCCTCATTGAATCTATTGCAATTAGTTTTTGATATGTACCTTGTATTTCTCGTGGCTTTTGTATGTCAAATTTTCTATAAAGTTCAGGTTTTTTTTCTAACAAAATCCTGAGAGTCTGGCAGTTCATTAAGTGCCTCCCTTTTTTTTCCAATTCAAAATTATGCTTAACTGTTCCTGGTCATGATATTTTCTGCAACAACCCCAATTCCTTTGCTCTTTCATATATAGTGTTCTAAGACCTGTGGTCTTTTAGTGTTGCCACTGTAAAGTCTTGTACAATTCTATTTGTGGTCCTGCCGCAGCTGATTTTTTTTCTGTTTATAATATTTTCTCCTTGAGCTTGGGGTTTCAGAATTTTGCTATGATATTCCTGTAGATTTTGTTCGTAGGATCTTTTTCAGGTGGTCATTAGTGGATTTTTTTTCTATCTCTACTTTCCCTTCTTATACTAATACTTCAGAACATTTTTATTTAGTCATTTCTTGTATTATTGTATCAAGATTTGTTGTTGTTGTAGCTTTTATGTAGCCTGATTATTTGTATATTTTCTCTTCTTTATCTGTTCTCTAGATCAGTTGTTTTTCTTATGAGATGTTTCACATTGTCTTCTATTTTTTTTCATTCTTTTTATTTTGTTTTTTCTTAGTCTCTTATAACTTTTCTGGCTTCCCCTTTCACAATCCTAATTTTCAAGGAATCATTTTCTTCCTTGTTCTTTTCTAATTAGTTCACATTCTTTTCATAACCTTCTAGGTTTTTTCTTGGGTTGTTCCTTTTAAATTTTTTCCTCAATCTCTCTCATTTGATTTTTTAAGTCTTTTTAAATTTCTATCAATTCTTTTTGGGCAGGTGACCATTTGATGTTACTCTTTTGGGTAGGAGAGGTTTTTTTATGACTCAGTTTCCTCCTCCTCCAATGAATCTTGGTCTTCTCTATTCCCATTGTTACTTTCTCTATTTAGGTTCTTTCTTCTTCTTTGCCTGTTCATATTCTTTTTTATTTGTTACTACAAATATAATTGAATTCTTATTATTATAATCTTATTTTTGTAATAACCTCTAGTAATTGGGCATGGGGGTTGGTGCCTCTGGTCTTAGATTCTCCTTCATTACTCCCCTGTGACCTAGAACTAAAACCAAGACATCTTTCCTTCTGTAACTGCCTGCAGTCAGCAACAACCCTGCCCCACTGCTTCTGCACTCACTGGGTATATGCTGGTTCCTTCTTGCCTAGGGCTATATCCTATCAGCACAGCTGGGCCTGGTGTCCTTTATCAGTGGAGGTTCCCTCAATTTTCCCCTGCTCAGATACCCAACTCTCCACAATGTCCAGTAGGTGACTTCCTCTGGCTGGGCCAAGGTTACTTCCCAACCCAGCTGGCCCCAGAGCTTACTGCTTGCAGAATAAGCCTGAAGGTGTTTACACTTCACAGGGACCAAACCTTGGTCCTGGGATTTTTCTTTGGATATTCTCTGGTTATCCCAGGAGAACCATCATGCTGCCCCAACTCTTGTTTCCTTTTACCATTATATGTTCACCTTGAGGTATTTTTTTTTATCTTATTTGTGGTGGGAAATCTGGAGAGCTTAGAATTTTCTGAACTACTCCACTATCTTCCCAGAATACTCCCCAAAATAGTTTTAAAATTAAGTTCTCTTTTTTCAAATCTAGTGGGGAAAAAAAAGCTAAAACTATTTTTTTAAATCTTAATATGTTTATAGATTCCTTAGCAACTAATAATCACAACCATATTCCCATACTGTCAAATAATTTGACCACCTTAAAGGTAGAAGAGAGTAATTAATTATGTGAATTTAATGAAAATGAATAATAGCGAACAAAAAATTTTCCAAAAATATTTGCTTTTTATTTTTTAATTAAGGAAGCATTGAGATTTCTCAGTCACATATATTAATTACTATGCAATCCACAATTCATTTTCTAGGAGGTATTAGAGTTGAGCCTTTCTTAGCATAATTCAACACAATCTGGTAGAAGTACTAGAACTGGAGTCACATGACTAAGCTTCTATTCTAGCCTCTGACACTTACTTCCTCTTTATCCTGGGTCAAGTTATAGCCTCCTTGAGCCTTGTTTTATTCATATGCACAATGAGAGAATTGTCTTCAGAAATTTTATTTAACTGTAAATCTCTAATTAGTGTCACAGTGATAAATTGCAACATTCTTTTCACATAGTTTACATCTTTTCTTCCCTGATCTTATGCCTGGACATCCAGGGACAAGAAGTTCTTTTACTCCCATTTAATTCTTTTGTTGAGCAAGTAGGTGGCTTACTGGATAGAGTGTTGGGCCTGAAATCAAGAAGACATCTTCTTGAGTACAAATCTGGTCTAAGTCACTTACTAGCTATGTGACCCTGAGCAAGTCACTTAAAACTGCCTCAGTTCTTCATCTGTAAAATGATCTGGAGAAGGAAATGGCAAAGCACTCCACGGTTTTTGCTAAGAAAACCTCAGTGAAGTCCACAAAAAGTCAGACACGTATGATTAACTATAAATTATTTTTGTTAGACTTTTGCTACTACTGCAGCTAATCTTTTTCCTCCTCCTCCTCTTTCTTCCTCTCCTCTCTGTCTCTGTCTCTCTGTGTCTCTGTCTCTCGATGTCTGTCTCTGTCTCTCTTTGTCTCTCTCTGTTTCTGTCTCTCTGTCTCTTCTGTCTCTGTCTCTCTCTCTCTCTGTCTCTCTCTCTGTGTCTCTCACTCTCTGTCTGTCCCTCTCTGCCTCTCTCTCTCTCTTTCTCCATCAGGGTTATAACTAAGAATTCAAATATTGGAGCAATTTCAGATTAGTATCAGAATTTAGGTTCCAAGTGTTCCCTGGACTTAGAATAAGATTTATACTTCATCTTAATTTCACTCAGAAGGCTCAAATGCCTATAATTTTAATGAGTCAGCTCTGAAGATGGGTTCAATCTTGATGTTCTTACTGTCAGAATCTGATAAAAGGAACATCAAAGTTAGATTTGAGAAAATCTCATTTGAAGCTCAGCTATGTCCTTTCAGATTGCATAATCCTAGAAACAGTTTTATAAGACACTATGAATCTCTGACTTTAGAGATGAAGAACAGAGAATGAAGCTTCTTCCGTTTACTCAGTGGTAAAATGGGTATGATATTATTTTCCATCTACCTCAAAAAGATTTAAGGAATAAAGAATATAATGTCTTTAACCTTTAAGTGTTACATAAAAATAAATTATCACCACCATCTTGAATAACAATATTAAAAGTGTTCATTTTTATACCTAGAAAAAAATCTTTCTCTGAACCTTAGCTTCCTTGTGTATACCAGTGGTTCTCAACCTTCCTGATGCCACGACCCTTTAATACACTTTCTCATGTTGTGGTGACCCCCAACCATAAAATTATTTTCATTGCTACTTCACAACTGTAATTTTGCTATTGTTATGAATCATAATGTAAATATCCGATATGGAGGATGTATTTCCATTGTTACAAATTGAGCAGAACCCACAGGTTGAGAACGGCTGGTGTATACAGTGTTAATGTAGAGTCTTATCTAGAGAGGTACAATAGTCTCTTCTTCAGAACACTGAATTTTCAGTGAAGCAATTAAATGGTGCAGACATCACTTTAAGTCATTTAGCAATTTATAAATACCTAAGTGTAACACTCAGAAGGCTTAAAAACAAAATACTGAAATTGGGAAACCCTGAAATGGAGGACTGGGGTAAATTCCTCCCCAAATCCCATTCCAAATGTGTTCCCCAACACTGGCCAATTCTGGAGTCACTGGGTCTCTGTTTTACTCCAAAAGGGAAATGTGTAATCTCTTCTCCCCAGCTAAGGATGAACATAATTCTTATTATTCCAGGTAAAATTTTGAAACTTTGTATGAGTGTAAAACTCCCTAGTTACTGCTCAGAACATGAAATAATAGAATCCTATGAGCCCTGTTAAGGCTCCTTTGGAACTCTGAGATCACCTGCTTGCATTTTTCATGAATCACCACTAGATCATGAGTTTGCTTACAAGTCAAAACAGACCAGTAACACAGTTCTCTTTTGGTGAAAAGGGTTTAAAGGACCCAGATCTATATACATACATACATACATACATGTATGTGTATGTATGTGTGTATATGTGTGTGTATTTATTTATATATATCACTTGATGATAAAAATGATCTTTTGTAAAGTACTTTAAGGTTCCCAGGGTGCTTTAAAATATTATCTTGTTTTATCCTTTTCATTTTGGATATGAGAAAATTGAGACAAAGGTTAAGTGACTTGCCCAGAATAACATAGTTAACTAAGTGTCTAAGGCCAGATTTGATTTAAACCATCAAAATCCAGGCTCTCAGAGTTCTTTCCACTTTTCCTCCTAACTGCCTAAATAAAATCAAACTATTTTAATCAAATTAAAATCTTTTAAAAATATAATCATGCATATCAATAATCAGATTAACCACCAATCAATAAACATTCCAAGTATATACAATTGGTGTCATCATGTTAGGTGGTATAGCAACAAAGTTAAGACAATACTTGCCCTAAAGAACCTACATTCTATCAGGGAAAAAAATAAATTGCATAAGTAAGTACAAATATGAAATACACTTCTTTCTAGAGATTACAGAAGTGCAACCTTAGTTATAGATCTCATCAGCTTTTGTCTAGATTCTTAATTGAGGCAACAGAACTTGAGAAAGAAGCATGCTGAAGATACTATTTGAGGGCAGAAAGAAAAGACTACAAAAACATTTTTTTTCCTGAAGTATTGAGCTTAGCTTAACCCATGGAGCAAATATTCTACAGAAATGTTATTCTGAGCAACATTCTTCAGAGACTGTGATTACTATCTTGAGATAAGTAGGTGGAAGGGCTGCATTTTCAATATTTAAAAAATCATTTAACTTGATTGTTATAGGTGGTTCTAATTGTCATCAATTTTCTCAAAGCAAAATGTTATTAAAATTTATATGTAACTTTGCTGAACTATTGGTAAATTAAATTTATTAAAGCCTCTGAGAAAATGGGAAATTTAACAGAGAACTATTAATGCAAGCTTAAGGGGAAAAATTTTTTTTCCACATATTCAATGAACTGGGATGGTGTATAAGAGCTAGTTTATTCATTGAGAATTTATCCATTTCTCTAATTTTGTTTTAACTATTAGAACATTTCTCTTTGTGCACAAACAAGATATAAAGGCTGATACTGTAAATAATCTGGAGAAGCAAGGAATAGTTTACCTGTCAGATTTATGAAGTAGGGAAGACTTTATGACCAAAGAAAAGTTGGAGAGCATTATAAAATGGAAAATAGATAATCTTGATTACATCAAATTGAAATGTTTCTGTACAAACAAAGCCAATGAAACTAAGATTAAGAGGGAAGTGGGAAACTGGGAAAGAATGTTTACAACCAGTGTCTCTGATAAGTGCCTCATTTCTAAAATATACAGGGAATTAAATAAAATTTACAAGAATGCCAGTCATTCCCCAATTGATAAGTGGTCCAAGGACATGAACAGGC
>CM053599.1:33798070-33812395 GCA_028646575.1 Pseudocheirus occidentalis | reverse complement strand
TGTTTGCTGGGGAATTGTTTTCATGTGGATTTGATTATAAATTGCTGCAAAAATCACTTCCATCTCTGAAACTAATCACAGACCCAGACCTTCCCACTCGATACTCCCTATCTTCAATAAAGTTGTCGATCTCCACAGTTCAAAAAATCAACTTCAAGAGTATATCATGGGAAGAGACATGGTTAGAAATCATTTAAAGCAAAAAAAAGTGGGTTTTTAGTGGCCTGTCACCTCAATATATAAAACAAAAATGGGGTGGAAGTCAAGAAAGGTTAATGGCATCTTAGGCTTCATGAAGATAAGTATATTGGCCAGATTGAAGAAAGTAATCAGTCTCCAACCTTGTCATGTCAGATGTGGGATATTATGTCCAATTCTGGGCACATCCAGAGGAGGATGAGGAACTAAGAAGTGTTCCCTTCAAAGATTTGTCATAGAAATGGAGATTTTCTAACCTGAAAAAGAGAAATGGTAGTGTATGATAGAGTCTTATCATACAGAAATATGGTATATTTCTTCCTAGAAGACCTAGGTAGAAATTATAAAGTGGGAAATTTTGGCTCACAAAGAAAAAAACCCTCTTAATAATTAGAGGTGTCCAAAAATGTAATGGTCTTCTAGTGATGGTGAGTTCCTTGTCAATGGAGAGGGTTTCAAGTAGAGCCTGAATGACCAACTGTTGGGTCTACTGAAAAGGGTAGGAGTTTTAGGTAAAGCCTAAAACTATATTACTTCTGAGGTTCTTTAAAATTCTAAGATTTTATGATTCTACTTGCCAATGGACATATTGAACATCTCAGTGATTCAATGTTTTATAAAATGTCAAAAGACTCAATTCTACAACATCTTACAAGACAGCAGAAACACTTTCTATGTTTTTACATGCTTATTCAATCATGGGAAGTCCCACGTTTACTTTAAAAATAATAATTGTTCTTTCAAAAACCTTTAAGCATAAACATTGCTGGAATGAAACAAATATATATATATATATATTCACATATATACAAATATATATTCCTCCTCCTCCTCCTCCTCCTCGTCTTCCTACTACTACTACTGCTACTACTACTACTTTTGTGTATGTAAATAATAATTCACTTTATGTGTCGGTGTAAAAGACCAGTGAATGTGAAATTTTCTAAAATATTAAAGGCATCATGGTGTTGTCAACAGAGATTCATGTGTGGAAAAAGAATGATGTCAGTTCCAACACCACTGAGACACTACTTGGTAATCTTGATCAAATCACATTTGATTCTTGATTTCTTCATCTATAGAATGGAGCATTTGGACTCAATGACCTTTAAGTCTCTTCTAAGTCAGTCAGTTTTAGGGAAATATAACTATTATTTTATAACATATTTCCTATAAAATTAATAGAGAAAATGTTGAGGAAAATCCCTTTATTATTAAGTACTTTGGGGTTTTATTGGCTAAAATATATTTGAACAACTTAATCTTAAGTATCATGGTAGCTCAATTTATTTATATTCTCATATTTCAGGACTTTTTTTTCTCCTTTTTGTCACTTCCTGGCATAGATCCTAGATATTGTGAAGAGAGGTTGACAGTTTTCCAAAAGAACACTAAAAGGATTAGGATGCTAATAAGTTCAATGGATCAATTAGGGTCACAAGAAAATAGAGTCACTTTTCCCCCCATCCAATCCTGACATCATCAATTCTAATGTTGTGAGACATGATGTTCTAAAAAAATGATGCCTATGTATGGAAAAAAAATTGAATGTTGTAATATGTAGACTAATATGTTTTAGTTTAGGCTAACTTTATTGTTGAAAGATGAAAGAATTTGATAGATTCATCCAGTGTTGGAACTAAAGATAATATAGAGATTATGTGGTTTTATGGCCTTATTTCATAGGGGAGAAAACTGGGACCTAGAGAAGTGATTTATACAAAACCATAAAAGTATCAGGTTAAAAAAAGAGAATTGATTTTAGCCAATATCTCTGCTTCCCACTATAATGCCTGTTCCACCAACTCTCAGCTTCCTTTTATAAAATTACGTGATCAAGACAACATATTGAATCCATTTAATGTGTATATATTATTTTCCCTTAGGAACTACTAGAGCATGAAGATATCTCCACATCTACAAGGGTCCCAGCTGCACAAGCCTAATGTATATGTTTGATACCTATCTTGACTCCTAAGGACACATAGGCAGTCCAGTTTGGATACAAACAATACATTATTTCAGGTGGAGGATGCAGGCCTTCATTTTTCACATATTCAGGGCCTCTTGCCTGCTCTGGGTCCAGTGTCTCTGGAAAATATAGCAGCTCTAAAAGACAAGTTCAGAAGATCCCTTAACATTCCTTAAAGGTACATACCTGTGTGATAACACAGTGTAATGTTAATCAAATCACTTCTCAGTATTCTAAGGAACCTTATAAGACTTCAAGGTGCAGTTGAATTGTCAATATGCATCAGTGAAGGAAGTTTCCACACTGGGAACCTATTATGTGGATGTAATTGTGTGTGTCTAGACTGTATATGCTCAAATGGAATCTAGTATTGTATGCAATCTGAGGCACTGTTCTACCTGAAGGTGAAGATAAGATGCCTTTAGAGGCAATTTGATATTGGGGAAGGATCACTGAGTGTGAAATCAGCAGTCCTGGTTCTGCATCTTGATTACAGAATTGTAACTATGTGAGTCACTTAACCCTTCTGAGTCTCATTTACCTGATACATAAAAATGAGGATCTAAATACACATGCACAAACACACACAGAGACACATGTGTACATTATACATGTATATACACAACACACATAATATATATGTACACACATGTGTGCACACATACATGTATACATACAGGCATATACCAAAATTTGTGTACATATATGTATGTACATGTATGTCTGTATAGTTAGCTAACACTATATAGTTAGTTGTGAGAATTGAAAGGAATGATCTATATTAAAGTGTTCTGTTATCATAAAATGGTAGAAAAAGAAAGTTATTAATATCCTTTTATTGATTCAAAATAAACTGTTTCCAAGACCACATGATGAACCAGTCTATTCTGGATAATATTTATAAACAGCATTTATACAGCACTTTCAGCTTGCAAAGTACTTTAAAGGTCTATTTGGTCTTCATAAAAATCTTGACAGGAAGGTGTTGTTATTATTCACAGTTCTTCGATGAGCTTAATGAGGCTATTAGAGATGACGTGACTTTCCTCTGATCCCAAAGCAACTAAGTATCTGAGTCAGGATTTGAACTCTGGCTGCATGAACTGAAGGATAACATTCCACCTCCTGCACTTCCTACCCCTGAATTTCCAAGGAGATCTTGGGCTTTTATCAAATTTCCCAAAATTACCCTTAAGAGTATTGAAAGAATATAGATCATCCAAGTGATTTCTGTCATTTAGTACCACTTTTCCCTCCCTTAATGCTCCTCTAAAGATGACCCAAATAAATGAAGTGAGCAAAAG
Source organism: Pseudocheirus occidentalis (assembly GCA_028646575.1). Lineage (NCBI taxonomy): Eukaryota > Metazoa > Chordata > Mammalia > Diprotodontia > Pseudocheiridae > Pseudocheirus > Pseudocheirus occidentalis. The sequence continues at coordinate 33,808,921 of CM053599.1, read as the reverse complement.
AACGTTTTTTGTGGGAAGTCTTATCTATTCCCTATGCAGTTCCTAGATACAGACTTTCTACAAACGCTTTGCTCTTAGCTTCTTATCTAAGAGGATACAAAAGGGCTGGAGAGACCTGGCTCCAGGCAAGGCTTAAAATTTAACTCTGCACAACAGAAATAGGAATTTGGAGATAAAGTGCTGTCATCCCTAAAGGTATTATCTTCCAGACCAAAAGTTTTTGATGCATACATAAACTCCAAATGATAATTTATTACAACTCCTTTGTGTTTAGAAATCTTTCATTATAATCCATAAACACAAAAGTCAGGATCTCTCTGGATCTTTCAGACAAAGCTCAGTGTTTCTAAACATTCCTTGGAATCAAGATAGACATAGCTATAGACTGCTTTGTAATCCACTGCAGGATAACATGCATCAAAGGGTGAGTTTTACACTTTCTACTTCCTTTCTCAAAGCACATTCTTTGTTGAGTTTTCAGAAAAACACATGAAGGCAAATGATTGAACTAATGCAGCTTTGGTCTTGTGAATCAAAACCTAACCAGTAAGAGCTGAAGAGGAGGAAGCTGATTTAACATATCAACCAAGAATAACTAGGGTGTCAGAAGAATGATGGTTTAGAGTCTAGTGGGGCAATGAGTGATGGATTGCTGTATTTCATCTCCTGGATGTGGGTGCCAATAGAATGCAGGTCAAAACCAGGAAAATGTTCCCAGTAAGTATTCACTGTGATCCAGTTGGACAAGAGATTCTGTGAAGGTAGTTTGGTCATACTTTGAGATTGTAATGATTTCCTTCCTTAAAGGAAATCAGGAATGTTATCCCACTTGGTTGAAGACAGTTTTAGCTGAAGAAATTATGAACTGTAGGAGAAATTCATGAAATGTGAAGCTGAGCAGCAAACAAGAAATCAGTGGGTGCAAGGTAACCATTAGAGGAATGTGATCATGAATGAAGTGAAGAACAATGTTGGCAAAATGGAGAAACCATCTCCTTACCTAACCAAACTCATGTTATTGTCATCTCACTCAGATCTTTCTTCTTTATTCAGTTTTTTTCATCTAGTGTAAAAACAGTTTCAATAGGCCTTCCCACAAGGATTATTGTTATTATTACACTATATTTAAATGGGAATGGAATCATTGGGAGTTAAAATCAAGACTTTTTGAAGAGGTTCATTTGTTAGCAATCTGTAAGAAGACTGGGATTTGACTCTATCTCCTGAAATTTTCATTCTATCTTAAAGATACAGTATGTTTAGCCATACAGTAAAAGTATCTTAAATTGAGAGTGGAATTTTATGGAATTTTAATTAAACTGACAATCCTCAATGAGAGGGATGTTGAAGTAATTGTTACACTCATTATCCCCCCCTTCTGTAAAATCCAAAGAATGACATAGGATTAGAGATATAATTTGTAATACAATGAAAACTTTATAAGCCACAGAGTGAGTAATGGAAAAGAGGAAGGGAATATGCAGAGAAATATGGGAAGATGCTTTTTAGCTGAAATAGTGTGGAATAAGTGGTATAAACAAAGTAAGTAGAGTCAAGACAAAAATATACAGTGGCAATAATACTGTAAGGTAAAAAAAAGGATTTAGAGACATTAAAATTCAGATTATTATAGAATCAATTTTTATACCATTAGAGCGATGACAGAACATAACTGTATTCAGTACAGATACCATAGACTATAAATGTATAAGATTAGACAAACTGTGAGAGTAAATGGATTGTTCCTCTTATTTAATTGGACTTCATAAGATGTCAAATTTTAACTTCAAGTAGTAGGTTATTGAGAAGAAGTCATATTTATACATATACATAATAGCTATGATTTAGATAGTACTATAAGGTTTTCAAATTATTTTTATATGTTACCTCATTTGAGCTTCACAACAACTCTATGAGATAGAAACTATTGCTATTCCTATTTCAAAGATGAGGAAACTGATATTGAGACAATGTAAGTGATATACTATAAGTGGAGGGGGGATGAGTTTAATATATTTTACCTATAGCTGAGTCTTAAAGACAATATACACAAATGAAAGTTTACACAAAGATTTGTAACTGGTCAGGATTTAATTAACATTGGTAGTTCAGTGATCAAATGAATGTAGTTATTTCTTCAACTGGTAAAGGTAACAACACATTTGTGGATACCCTTCCTTTTCCACAAAATCCTGAAGATATTTTTGCAACTTTTTTGGTGTGTGTGTTTTAGATTTAGTGTTCTAGATGTCTTTTTTTTTTCTTTTTTTCTTTTGCTTTTTGGAGGGCAATTGGGGGATAGTTTTTGTGTCAAGTGTCTGAGGCCAGATTTGAACTCATGTCTGTCCTCCTGACTCCACGGTCAGTGCTCTATTCACTGAGCCACCTAGCCGCCCCTTCTAGATTTCTTAATATTATTTAGATAATAAATATCTACATTGGTTATCCATTGCTTTCCATTCTCTCTCACTTCACTATTGTCCTACTTTTTTTTTTGTATTTCTAGTCATTCTTTCTGATAACATTCTTTGCAGAAGGCAACAACAACAAAAAAGAAATTAAAAAATGTAATATATTTTACATGGTTCACAGTTGGGGGGAAAAAAAAACTTTTTGGTAAACTAGTCCATTCCTCTCATTTTACAAATGAGGAAACTAAGACTCTGACAGATTAAGTGACTTGCCCAAGATCACACAATTTGGTTAGAAGTAGAGCTAAGATTTGAAATTCAGTGGGTTGTAGGAAGTAGGCCTGAACCTGTGACACCATTGAGAAGCTCCAGGTGAGAAAACTCTTTACCAAAGTGGATTAGCATTTTCTCTGTAGACTACAATCTTAGAAAGTTGAGAAATTAAGTGTCTTGATGGGTAACATATTGATAGTAAAACGGTTACCCATAAAAAGGATTATGGTTGCTCTGGAGACCCGAAAATACCAATATACCAGGTCCTGCCAAAAGAATTTCACTCAAGTCTTCTCAGCCAAAGAAAAACAAAATTTATTGAAAGTTCACTGTATGGGGTAGACTCTTAAGGAGCCTAGGTGTCTGTGATGCTTGCATTGGGCAAAAAGGACAGAGTAAGTTTGATAAAGAGTAAGTCTGTGCTAAGCTATTCTATGGCACTCACACCACATGGAGGGAAGATGGTGTCTTATACATAGAGGAATCTAGGGGTCTAGAGCAGGAGTTTGGGGACGGTTTTCAGGAGGAGTCAATGAGGTCAATGCAAGAGTGGACTGATATTTCCATAGGCTCAAGTGTGGGAAGTAGATGAACAATGGAGGGCCAGGCTAATAGCAGAGGTTTGGGGCCCAGCCACAATGAAATACTTATGGTCTCTGCAAATGCCTCATGAGTGGGAAGACTTAATCAGATTTCAAGGGGTTTCCCAGAACCTGTACCTCAAAGATTCAAGGAGACCTCCAGGGGTTTCCAAGAGCCCATATCTCAAAGATTCAAAGAGAACTCAAGGAGGGGGGGGGGTCCCAGAGCCTGTACCTCATCAATAGTACGCTCCTGAATAAGGGATTGAACTGTGGTGATCCTGGCTCCATGACCAGCTCTCTGCCTTTTACTGCATGCTGTCTCTGAATACAATTTAAAATTGGAAATGTGTTGTATTCTGTTCATGATCACCATTGTTTATCCTTTGGGCAACCCTCAATTTTAAATATGCAGATATCTTAATAGGCAACTAGGTGGTACAACAGAAAGAGTTCTAGGCCTGGAGTCAGAAAGATTCATCTTCCTGAAATGGTCATTAAAAAGGTTCAAGGGACATAATGTCTCAGTAATTTCATCATTTTATTTAGAAGGCCAGAATATTTAGGAATATATGGATGGTCAATTGATTGTCTCTCTTAGACCAAAAGACAGTTATATCAGCTGGTTCACAGTTTATATACCCTTTGAAAAGTAAATATTTCTCAGGGTGAGATTCAACCATGATTGCTTAACATTCAATGGAAGGATGAATATTTTAGTGAGGGACTGAGAGTGACATTTCATCACCAAGTACCCAAGAAACTACTTATACCCAGACCACCCCCAGCCTTGGGCAATTAAGATAATAGGATCTGTCTCCACCCAATTTAGACAAAAAGGCTTGTTTTTACCCAAGTTGATTGAATGGAGTTCACTTTAAACTAGAAGTTTATTAAAAGGGGTGGGGTGGGGTTTGATAGAGAAGAAGATTAACTAAACCTTCAGAGACCAAGTTCTTGAAAATAGAAAAAAGGTGGGACTCTGAATCTCCTTAAATAATTAGCTATTTTTTTTCCCTCTCTCCTTGAATTCAAATATGGCCTCAGACACTTAATAGTCCTATGACTCTAGACAAGTCACTCAACCTGTTTTCCTAATTTTTCTCATCTATAAAATGAGTTAGAGAAAGAAATGAAAAGGCACTCCAATATCTTTGCCAAGAAAGTCCTTAATGAGGTAACAAAGAGTTTGACACAACTGAAAATGACTGAAAAACAATGAAAAATATTGTGATATTCAACATCATAAATAAATATTCTATATAGTTTACTACTAGTCAGGAGCAAGGAACCTGCAGCGTTGAGGTCACATATAGTTCTCTTGGTCTTCAAGTGAGGCCCTTTGATTCCAAACTTCACAGAACAACTCCTTTCATTAGGGGGATTTGTTCTGTGAAGTTTGGATTCAGACTAAGGGCTACATCTGTAACTAACTAAACAGGTAACAGGTTCCCCACCCCTGTAACTAACTCACCAATGTAAAATTAAGCTACCTGGCAACCTCATTACTCTAAAATATGGCTAAGAAACAGTCAATAGCATAAATGCCTAAGGAGTAGGGAAAATACATAAAAATCTTTAGATTTAGTTTCTCAGTGTAGTCATATTGAATAAGTATTTAGGAGCCCCTAGCGAATGCTAAATACTCCACTCATGCTGGCTATACAAAGACAATGATGACAACAGCAACAGGAATAAGGATAAAACTATCCTACCCTGTCAGAGTATTACAATATTATTTAGGCTTTAAATAGCTAATTTCTAAACTTCATTACATGATTTGTACTTTATTCTGAAATAATCTATTCACACTTTTTTCCAGAAACTATTTGATTTAACACATACAGCTATCATGTCCATAGTATCCAAGTTCATAGTTATATAATAAAGCTTAAATCAAGCCATAGGTATCTTGGGTGGTTCCCTTTAGAAGTCTATTTTGATAGACCGACTCAATGCTACTAAATGCTTGTTACACAAATGATAATCATGAGTAGTGAGAAAATGTGTTTTTTTGCATAAGTAGTAAAATAGAAATTGGCAAAGATATACTGATCAACTTAGGTGACCAACTATGCAAGAGTGAATCAACATGGAGTGAGGTAAGATCTCAGATCAACCAAAGATGAAGATCAGATCAACCAAGAAATGATATCACCAGAGACATCCTCTCTTAATGGTATCTGGCATTGAAGCCACTAATAATCATGGGTCTCCAAAATATACTCCAGTATAGAGGGGCACTTTTCCCCACCTTCCTGCATCTTTACTACCTCTTGTTAGGTATTTGAGAGTTTTATTCTTTCTTACCTTTCTCACCCTGTCTTTCTGTGACTCCTCCCTGTCTCTCTTTCTCTGTCTCTGTCTCTGTTTCTGTCTCTGTCTCTGGCTCTCTGGCTCTGGCTCTCTGTCTCTGTCTCTCTCTTTCTCTCTCTTTCTCTCTGTATCCCTTTTCTTCTTCCCCCCTCCCCACTCTCTTTCTGTCTTTCCTCTCCTTGAAGTCTCTCTCCTTCACACAAGGTTTATTAAGTGCCATAGACTAAAGTGTTGTCCTTCATGGAACCACCCAGCCTGCTTCTGTTAGGAGTGGTATAGCAAGGGCTATTGATATAGTAGGGGGTGGTGGTATAGTAAAGGGTTGTATGGAAAGTAACTGGAAAACTTGAAAGGGGAAACTAAGGTTGCATAGCCAACAAATTAAAAACTATAGATTACAATCTATCAATAAAAGGGGAGGGGAAGCTAGAAAGGAGACATAAAAACTCAAAAGGCATAGCAATAAGGAATCATTTTGTGTAGGGATAACCATGTCCAAAAACTATGATAATATATCACAGTATAAGAGGAGATAGAACTAAGGAATTCCAGAGTCTATTGAGTATTATAAATCCTCTTAAAGGGTATTTGAAATATGAAGTGAAATGATTTTTCCAAATTCACATACATAGTAAGCAGTAAGAAGTAGAATTGAAAAAAAAATCCTATTGAATACATTAATGATGCTCTGTCAACTAACATACTTGTTCAGCATCCTCATTTCCTAAAGGAAGAAGCTTCCTAAAAGAAAAATCCAAAGCAGATAAAGTGATTTGCCTGAGAAAACAGGTAGTAAGTATGGAAAAAACATCATTTGACTCAATTATTTCTGACTCAGACCATTGTCTTCACCTCGTATTCAGACATCTCCTTTAATTTCAGTCTTGTTCCAATTACCCATTCCCATCATACCACCATTATAGCCTAGGCAATGAACTTATCTTTTATAGACTCCAGTTTCCTTATTTAAAAAGTAAGAATTATAATTTTGCTTACCTATTTCAAAGGACTGCTGATCAAATTAGAAGATTTTGAAAATTCTATATAAATGTATCCTCCCCTTCTTCCTCCTACACCACTAATATTAGTAGTGATAACATAATGATTATAATCATATTAATATGTATAAATATATCTTTTAGTTTCATAAAATATTTTTAAAAATATTAGATGAAAAATGAGTGATTTGGAGAGAACACTTTATTTTTTCCGAGTACTATACCTTTGTACTTGAAGATATGCCTATAGAAAATGAGGAGCCTTTAGGAGGGAGGGGAGGAAGGAAGAATTCAACATTATAATCTTTGAATTTTATGTGAAAAAGTTATCATGTGTCAAAATTAATGTTTTGAACTATGAAAAGGAGATAAAAGTGATTGTCTTGTTTCTAATTTTTTCCCTTGAATTGTGATATATTTCCACTTATTTCTGGGACTGAAATATATTGGTGCATATATCAAAGTTAGTAGAACTCAGCTCTTAAAGTACTTAATTACTCCCCCAAATCTCCACAATATTATTTTCCCTTTTCTTATCATTATGACTACATAATGATGGCAAAACTAATGAGGCCATTACCCCTGTAATTGGGAACCTAGACTGTTTAGCAATGATAAAGTTTGCACTAATCAGAGTTAATGGGCCAACCAGTCAGTCCCAGTGGGTAGCTAGTCTTTAGAGAAGGAAGACAGAATGCTTAAAAGGGAGAATGTTGTTCATAAGCGGCAGCTATGAATTTTTTTTTAATTTCTTGGTTAGTGTTTATTGGAACCATCATAGGAACAACTTAGAAAACCCAAGTAAAGAAATCTAACAATTCCTTATGTCACAGGTAAAATAAATGGTTTTCCTCTATTTGACTCTCTTTCAGAAGGTCCCTAAGGATGTTCTTTTTCAATAACAGACTCAAATATGTGGACTTTGTTGCATGTTTCAACATGATTTTCCTCAAGTAACTAACACAATTGGAGAAGAGCATTAGGTATAAAATAATCCAGGCAAGCTGATCAATGTAAAAGTCAAATTTCCTCTGTGCAGACCAGTTGGCAGAATCATCAAAAAATGAAAAGATAGTGTAACAATAATGCAGTATTCACAACATCCATAGTGGTTATGAATATGCTGGTATAATTGTGAATCACAAAATGTAGCACTCTCCACATGGAGGGTGGAACCAAAGCCTTTATTCAAATACCAGAAAACTGGGTCCCAGAACCACAAAGCCAAGTCTCAGAACTAGAAAGCCACAGACATTGCAGGAGCCATGAAGTTGGTACATGTGGTTAATGAAGTGAACACCCACATTCCCAAGCCTTCTCCTCTCTCACTCATGGTAGCTCCTCAGCATGGTTTTTGGAAGTTCTCAGCAGAAATTGCCAAAGGAAAGGTCTCAGCAGAAGTTCCAGCCTCCAGATGCTCACCCTCAGGAAATTTTGCGTTCCAAGTTGAAGCTTTTCCTTATATATGCCTTAGCTCCTCCCTATTCTGCCACTTCCTGTTGCATCAGCAACTTCTTCCCAAGGTGTTAACTACTACTGTGTTAATTAAATAGCTTAAACAAGGTATTAAATTGAAACAAAGTGCTAGGTATCTGCTTACTTGCCAATACAAAGGGGCATGGAAGATCTTCATATTTGATTAATATTACAGGACAGAGAAGCATAGAGATGGAGGTAAGAAAAGCAAGATTGCCATATCTGCAAGAATGTAAATGTGCCAATCTGGTAATAATCTTCCCATGTTTAGTGAGAATTAGAAACCTTCCTTTCCCAAAAATATTTAACTCAAGAATTTATGTCTCTTGTAAATTGTTCAAGTTATTTTGAGAACATATCACTATGGAGGAATGCTAATCCCAGAGAAAAAAAGGGTGAAAGGACATTTCTCCATAAATTCTTGAATTTAATTCAATTCAGCAATAATACTTCATTTGAGAAGAATTTTTAAGCACTCTCCATGTGCATATACAGTCTAAAATGACAATCCTTATTATAAAATGTTTTACCATATTCAAAAGTGTGGTTGAGAACACCCCTACTGGTTTTATATTTAATATTTTAGTTGGAACATGTCTTAATCAATCAGTTAATAAAACAACACAGGCTTAAATATGAGAAGTCTTTGAGAACTATTTGATTAAATAAAATGATGCCAGATAAGAAATGTTTTCTAATTGCCTTTGGCAACCTGGTAACATCCTCAAAGTCATCAATAAATAGCTATAGCATTTAGAAGGGATGCCTATTTAAATTAATATACAGCTACACCTCAAATAAATGATTTATCCTCTATACCCATTTAACTAAGAGAGATCTTTGTTATCTTCAAACAATCCAGAGAATATTGGATCTCTCACATTCTCATTAGTATACAAATCACACCCTCAGGTCAACTGAACTCACTTTTCCCTTGACAATATTTGTGGGAAAGTGTTTCACAGTTGTTGAGGGATCTTTCCTTTCTTTCAACTTCTTTTGCTATTTTTTTTAGTAATATTATATTCTAAAAGATCCTCAATATTGATCAAACAAATGATTATCATATGATTATCATTAGTGAAACATATCAGCTGGGATGCAATATGATGACTGAGAATCACTACCAACATCTAAATGTTAACTCTATAACTCTAAGGATAAACATAGCCATGGTCCATTCATACAACTCATTCATGAGAACAGGAATTATGATAATGTTTAGACTTTATATGAGCTACATACATATAAGAAATGTGGACTGGACTTGTGATATCAAGGGTTATAAAGCCATGTACATGTAACTTTCCAGAGGATGGCTGCTGGGAACAGCTTCTCAAGGTTCTGATTACATAGTATAGCAAACTCTCTATTCAGTAACAATTCAGAGGAAAACATTCACAGAAAATCAAGGTATAGCATTTACAATGTAACAACTTATCACAGAAAATCAAAATACAACATTCACAACAACTTATCACTAACATAGCCACATAGCTTTCACCACAGTGGTCACACAGTTTTGAACAAAGTACAATCATTTAGTTCAATCAATCACTTAGTAACTCAATCATTCAATCACCCTTAAGAAGGCTTGCCTCCTTAAGGGTCACAAAATACAAAATTCAAAGTTCTCCACTCATGGGGCACACTGTTACAAATCAGTCACTATTCAATCATCATTCACTACTCAGTTATCAGAAAATACACAGGCCATCCACCCATTGGTCACAAGTAAATCATATAATCTTCTCAGTCAGTACACAGTATCAAAGTAAAGTTTTCTTTCAGCTTGACTTGGGGTAGGCTCTCAGATTCCCTGGATCCCCTACCATGGTTCCAGCTCCTACTTGGATTCACCAAACTGTCATCTGGGTTCAAGGGCATTCAGCTCCCAGCTCCTTGTCCAGCTCTCTGTGAAGTTCCTGTCCCACACTGACACTCACAGTGTCTAGTTCACCTTAAATTCTTCACAGTCTCTATCCTTTGATAGTCAAGGATTAACAAAGCCACAAACAGATAAAATACTGATGCCACAGTGATGCTTCCTCAGTCTTCTGCAGCTCCAGCTGGTCCTCAGAAATCCCCGGCAACTCCTTAGCAGCTTCTCAGCAGCTCCAGCTGGCCCTCAGAAGAAGCTCCACCACCACAAGTTCCCAGGAAATCCTGACTCTCCCAGCTGGGGTTTTTCATTATATTCAGTATTGCTTCTCCCTATTCAGCCACTTCCTGTTATGTCAGCAACAGGGGTTTATATCTTCTGTTTCTTTAACAGAGGCTTAATTTTTAACTAGGTGCTAAGTACCTCTTAGCTTAGCAATTCAAAGGGATCTTCAAATTTCATTACCATTACAAGGGTATGAGGAAATTCTTTATGAGAGAACTTCATTTTAAAAATATATATCAATTCCTTCTCTGCAATGTAATACTCTTTAAAAAGTTGCCTTTAGCATCAGGAAGTTAAGAAACTTGTCCAAAGTCATGCAGTCAATATGTGTTAGAGTTGGGACTCCATTCTTGGTATTTCTTACTTCAAGAACAGCTCTCTACCCACACTGCCAAGCTGCCTCTCATGTACACTTATAAGAAAATATAAAATTAATAAAAGTTAAATATAAATTAATTATTGGTTGGAGAAGGGCACCTAAAATACGGTAGGTGGTATTATTTGGATAAGAAGTAGACAGATACACAGGCAGAGGGCAGAGATGTACGTAGAAAGAGAGGAAAAAGAAGAGAAAGAGACAGAGACAGAAAAAGAAAGAAAAGCAATATAGATTGAAGAAATGAAGGAGG
>CM053599.1:33766330-33797970 GCA_028646575.1 Pseudocheirus occidentalis | reverse complement strand
GTAATAAGATGTAAGATTGAGAATATCATATTGTGAATATTGTACTGAACCTTGATCTGTAATGGAATAAACAGAGTGTTCACTATTACTGTGTAACCTGAATCTTAAAATCTGTTCACAATAGCATTCTTTTGGGAATCTACTGGTGCTTGGCTTTACAGCTATTCCCCTCTGGTGGACACACCTGAAAAATTATAGGTGCAAGTCCAAGTTGGGAAGAATAGCCTATAGAGGTGCTATATCTATTTGAATGACTTAATTAAAAATGATTTAAAATATAGTATATTTTCCCAAGGAGTTCCCATTCTAATGAGAGAGAAAACATACACAGGAATTTCAAATGCAAGTCCAATGGGTTTCCCTCCTTCTGCCTCCTTCCATTCCAATTCATTGAACCATTATTTAATGGTGATTGGGACTTTGGAATTTTGGTGATAAAATCTTTGTTTTCCTGTTTTTTAGTTCTTATGGCTGCCAAGGAGGTAGAGACTACAAAACCAAAAGTAGTACAAATATTCAAAAGATTGTAAACTATTGAGCCATAGTTGGATTGAGGTACTGTTTCTGTGAAAGAATTAGTATGTCTGCTAGTTGGATTCAGGGTCTGTTTTTTGGGAAGGAGGGAGTACATCTATTCTGTAGTGTACATGGAATACCTATCCATAAGTGGTCATTGGTCTTGGTAGTAGCTGAGGTGTTAGTTCATTTTTCTACAAAGGTTGTTCTGGGAGGTAATTATGGGGAATAGGTTAAAACAGGCCTGGTGCTCTGGTGGGCATTATTTGTGCTACTGCATTGCAGAATATGGCTGTGGACTAACTCCATTGTGGATGGATGGGAAATTATGGTAGTTTGGTAGGTGGTTAATTCTACTTCTTTTATACATACATACACACATACACACATACATGCATACACATACACACATGCATATGTATGTATATACACACATGCATGTATCTAATGGACATGGGTGTCCTACAGAACATATTCAATGTAGTTGATGTGTATTATCCTTTGTGCTATTGCTGTATTTTCCAGGTCAAAACCTAACTGAATTTATAGTTGTCAATAATCTCAATCTTTGTTCATGGAGATACCTTATAAGATACCTGACCTGGTGGCAAGTTGTTTGTGATCAACATGTATTGTATATGCAAGGATTTGTTTCAACCTTCCTTTCACTGACTTTCAACAAAACCACACAACATGGATATATCCTATTAACCCATGGATGGAGTATTCTAAATTCTCAAAAGCTATATAAGTATGAAAGTGGAAGAATGGGTAGAATGCTAGGCTTGGAGTCATACATATATGGCTTTTAATATTCTCTCTGACACTGTGTGACCTTGGGCAAGTCCCCTAACATCTTTAATCTTCAACTTCCTCATCTGTAAAAAGGTGATAGAAATATAATTTACCTCAGGATTGCTCTGAGGACCCAAAGAAACATTATAAAGAAAGCCCTCACTCTCCACCCCCACAACAATAAGGTCTGTACTTGTAATTTAATCAGTTTAAGTAGCTGTTTGGGGGGGGGCAGAAACTCCCTTTATCTACAGGAGCTAGCAAATAAGCCAAGTAGAGTTTTAGAGCACTCTAAAATGAAGTCACATCCCCAGTTCAGCAGATTCAGTATTTGTCTGAGGTGCAATATAAATCCAAGATATCCTGGCTCTGATCAATTCATTAGCCACTGAAAAATGCTTCCTGTAACTATATAAAATAGTGATAAACCAAATCAAAATAAATTTGATATTGGTAACAAAAGCAATAAAACATGTTTTCTCAAATGAGTTTTTATTGCATGTTCCTCTGATTATATATTCAGGAAAAAATGAACATATGTAATTCTGAAAGGGCATAGGCTATGGAACCCCATTAATTGTTGTTTAGGGAAAGTATTTGTTTAGGAAGTGTGATTAAAAAAATTCCATCTCTTTTTCTCATTCTTTTGTAAAAAAAAAAATGCCTTGATTTTTGTTAATACCATATGAAAATGTACAGAGGTAGCATTGGTATTCATACCAGCCTTGATGTATGAATCTCTGCAACATTTAAAAGATAAGACTTGGAGAATTTCATTAAAAGCCCCACTGTAAACTCCCAATGACACTTCATGTATTTGAGAGTGAATTGCAAGTCGGATGTTACTGAAGTGCAAAATCATTCCATAAATTATCTATGGAAGTGGAAAAGCAGATGAATTTTCAGCCATGAGTTATTTTTAGAAGCTCTGACTATCCACAATCATCACCCTGCCTGAAACAATGAATATAAGGTAGTCTCTTAAAATAAATACAAGTGTACCGTGGTTGTGTTTTCTAATAGCAATCCAACGGTGGTATTCTATGTTTGACATTCTTTTTCAAAAGAGAAAACTTAGTACTTTTCCTTCTATCATTTTTATGGACTTGAAATGCCATTTACATCAAAATATTTAGGGATGCCAAAGTTTGAATTTAATTAAATGATTTCACATACACACGTTTTGTTTTGTTTTGTTTTTATCTCTAGTGCATTTTATATCTCATTGGAATCTTATGGTCAAGTAAAAACTTTGGATGTTAAGTACAAACGTGTGTGTGTATTTATGTATTTTAAAAAGTGATTTATAAATTCACTTTCTCATGCTTTTGCTCTTTAACACATTGAACCAATCAGTTCAAGGTTGACTCAGAGGATACTTTTTGTATTTGTTACTCTCCTGTGACATCAAGGTATAATGCAATTATAAAAGAAATTGTTTGCCAAACACAATCACATTTTCCTTTAAATTTTTAGTTAAAAACTATTTTGTTTCTTTGTTCCTTTGCCTTCATCATAAAACTTAAAAGTGAATGAAATGGATGTCATATGAGCAAATCACTGCTGTTTGCCTAATCCCTTTGAGAGAATCCTCTCCTGTACTCTCTGCTGGGCCTCATTGCAAAATTGCAGGAAGAATAAATTATCCTCTAAAAACCCTAGGCATTGTGCCAGTAACAAGACTGAAGATTCATCTGGGGTGGGGGATAACAGAAATGCAAGGTTTAGTGGTTTCTGGCTTTGAAAGTGCTATACAGCTAGACAGATTTCTCCAGAAACCACACTGTGAGCCTAGATGTTAGAACTTTTTATATTCCTATCTGGTAGCATATAGTATCCTCCTAGTAGAAAGTGAGCTGTGTGAGGGCAAGGATTTTGTTATTTTTGATCATTACTATTATTAATTTTATATCACCTAGCACTGAGCAACAAGTATACCATATACATTAAAATGTATGCTGAATTAAATTGAAATAAAATAAATAGGTGACAACATTGGCTTGGAGTCAGGAAGAACTGAACTTAATCCTGCCTCAGAGACTTATTAGTTATATGATCCAATTTAAGTCACTTATCCTCTGAGTTGCTATTTCCTCATTTAGAATACGTGAAAAAAAAACCCAAACAAACAGTAGCACTTATATCACAGGGTTTTGGGGTGGATCAAAAGAGATGATATTTGCAAAGAACTTTTACAAATCTTACAGTCTTATATACATTTTGCCTAGTAAGAAGTAGCTAGATGGCACAGTGGATACAGTTTGCCCAAGCAGTCAGGAAGAACTATAGACAAATTCTGTTACACATTCTTACCAGCTGTGTGACTTTGAGAAAATCACTTAACTGTCATCTAATTCGGTCTCCTTATTTGAAAAAATGGGGATGGTAAAAGCACTTTACTCTCAAGGTTGTTGTGAAGATAAAATGAGTTCATGTTTCTTAACAAACTTGCAAACTTTAAAGTATTATAAAATGCATGATGATAAATAGTTATTATTCTAGGTTAGCAACCACACACTACCAAATAAAGACCACAGATAATTCAAAGAAAGAAGTTTGCATACTCTGAAAAAAAAGTAGCATGCTTTTTTGTATTAATAAAAACTGGAAGTAGACTGGTTGGCAGTAAATTGTAATATGGTTAAACAAATGATGAATTTGAATTAATTAAATATTACAGTGCTATAAATAATTAGGGAAGTGAAAGATTCAGAGAAACACTCAATGACTTCAATGAGATGATGGAATGACAAACAAGCAGAACCAGTGGAATGATGTGCGTAATGATTACATTTATATCTGTTAATTATTTTAAAGTATATATCCATTATCATTTCCTAAAAATAAGCAAGTGGGATCCTTTCTCCAGAAAAAAATAGTGGATGCCAATCATAATGTTGTATCAGCAAGTACCCTAGCATACCCAGGGCAGCTGCTAGCACAGGTTCTTAGATCTGCGTTACTAAAGGAAAGCAACTCAAAATGGGTTAATAATCTTTCTTTAATCAAACAGGCATATCATTTACCTAGTTCAGGGGGATAAGTCAGAACCCTGAACTCCAGAGAATACAAACCCAAGTTACAAGTTACAAACAGACCAAGAAACAGATCAGCAGATGGGCTTCCAATTACTGATTATCACATCCATTACCTATTCAAGTTACCAGAGAGAGAAGCACCAACATCTGGGTTTTTCAAAGCCCGGGGGCTCAACGGCTTCCCAGAGTCTCCTCTGGCCAAATCACACACCTCTTCTCAAAGTGAGCCCCAAAACAAAGCCTCACATCAGGGTGTATATATAGGTTTCTCGTGGGTCAGCCCTCTTGACTCACTGTCCAATTACAAAGTAACAAGGTGCGGCCATTCTCAAAAAAATCAAGCCCCTTGCCATGGGCTCCATGTAACCACCAAATCAGGGAACATTCTCGGAGCCACTTAAGCAAAGGGGCTAGGGGCAGGAAAGAGTTTCAGATTCCCATTACAAATGTAAATGTAAACAACAGTTATAAAAGACAGCTGATTGAGGGAATCAACCAATATTGATTCCAGAAAAGAGGATATGAAATATTCTCCTTTCCCTTTGAAAGAGAGTTGAGTTACTGTGGGTATGGAATGATACTTATGATGTCAGACAAGGTTCTGGGGCAAGCTGATTTTGTTTAACTGCTTTTCTTTGTTACAAAAACAGATTAAGTGAAGGGCTAGAGGGACAACATCTGAGGCACAAAATAGATCTATAAAACTTTCAGACTAAAAAAGAAAGAAATCAAAATAAAAGAAATAGATATGTCAAATACTTTGTGGCACTATTCTTATTATTTCAATTCTCTTCCATCATATTTATGTATTCGCTCCTAGTACTATAGATGTATCAAGTGTTATCCTAAACTCAGCATGTTTCCATACTCTCTCAGCTTGTACAAGTTGTTAACTGTTACCCCCAAGTATTTATGTTTATAGTTACTGAGTTCCAATCTACTTCCTTCCTCAGGAATGAAAAGATGACATTTCTTGCACATTAAGATAAACAGTGCATTTCTTCTCTCACTTCAGGGAATATGTTCGTCAAGTATGGTAGTTTTTTGCAGTTCCCTGTTTATAATATTAATAGCTGAGCAATAAGAAGGGTAGTATTGAACTGTCAGGAATGATTTGTTACCAGATGTTAGCATAATTTGCCAGCTGTCAAATTTTAATAATTTTTATTTGCCTAAAATGTGACACTCAACTTTCATGGTAAATCAAGACATAGAGCAGAATTTATTTGATGTTACAGCAACTGAGAGCAAGCATGTATGGGCTGTGATTGATCTTTGGGTTTGAGATCAGTATGCATTTGACACACTTGTTTTCAACAATGTGTTTTTTTTTTTGACAGCATCAATTGGCAAATAGGCATTGTCTTGGTGTCTGGTAGAATACTTTGTGATCCCTCATAGTTATACACTGCCTGAAAAAAATCCAAGTATAATCTTAATTTGCCTTGGGGCTTGTGTCTTAATTTATTTACCCCTTAAAAAGCACTTTTATCAAGAGAATAATGAATCTAAGGAGTGATGCCATCCTATTTAGTATTTCAAGAGAGGTTGTATCTGGGATTTCATCAATGTGGATATTCCTTTCAATAATAGAGACGGAAACATAGTCCTGTCTTTAAACCAGTGTGACTTATCTTTAGACTCCACCAAATATTACATTGAAGTTCCAACCAAGGTTTTATGGATCTTTGTCTAGTTTTCTTAATAATGCATAGATACTAGTAGAGCAAAAGTATTTTTAGTTCTTTTTTTGGCATACAACTGGCCTTCTTTCATTTCCTGTGAAACATCTTTCTGATGGTAGCCATTATTTCATTTGGCAAAAAGAGAATTCCATTCATTTCTCTTTAGGAAATGGTAAAGAATATGGTTTTTTTTGGAAGTACTGAACAGGTATAAAGTACACAAATCACTTTTATCCCATGTCACTTTCAAAATGTTCTTTAATTTTATCACGACCACCATTTGTCCCTCTATTTATATAGTATAGCCATCTTAAAATCCAATGTGAAAATGCTTGTTTTCATGCTTTTTTTAAACCATATATACAATTGGTAATCTTACAAAATGTTTTGTAACTCCAACAAATAATTAGTTTGGGAAGGACGAAGAAGAAGGAAGACAAGGAGGAAAAGGAAGAGGGGGAGGAGGAGGAGGAGAAGGACAAGAAGAAGAGGAGGAGGAGGAGGAGGAATACCATATCATTTAATTGGTCTCAAAATTATCAAAAACTTGTTGATAGAGAGCTGGCCTTAGAGTCAACTATACAGCTGGCCTTAGAGTCAACTATACCTGACTTTAAGTCCTAACTATGATACATACTGTCAACATGACCCTTTCTCTATATCTTTTTTTTCCTTCCTGAACTTTGTCAATAGTGATAAATAAAAGAAATATATGCAAAAGTCTGCCTTAAAAGCTGTCAGGCAATCAAGGAACTCTCTAGCTAGTGCTATTATCCTTGGGTACTCTGTATCAGAAAACTGACTTTGAATTTCATAGGAGTTGATACTGAGTCTAAGGGAGATATTACTTTAGACTAGGCTAGTTGATAACTCCTCTCACTCTGAAGCTTTATCCTGAGCTCAAAAATGATTCATTTACTTGGACCTCACCCCCCTACATATTTAGCAAAGCAAATGCAAATATTACCTGCTGTCCATACTTATTTTTTTTAAATCTTTCTATACAGTTCAAAATGGCATATTTGACCATTCAGTTTTCAAGGTTTCTTATAAATTGGGATGACTAGAAATCCTAGATCCAAAGGCATGTAAATAGAATCTCTTTTCTTCTCCACTCCATCCCTGTTTAAAATACGTTGTGGAGAGGCATATCCTGAGCTCACAGAGAAAGTGTTATGTCAGTCTTGTCATTAACTTACTTAGTGAACAAGTGAATTAACCTCTCTAACTTTCAGTTTCCCATTAATAAACTGAACAGAACATATATATATATATATATATATACATATATATATATATATATGTATGTATGTATGTATGACATGCCCTTCAAGGACTTCTCTATCATATAGTAGCATATACTAATAGTGATAAAAATGGCAATAATAGTAGTAATAAAAATAATAACAGCATATGTAATGTGTGAAGCTAAGGAAGCATTTCTATTCTGGTCCTTTTAACTTCAATAAAGCACTTTCCACTATGTCACCTGGTTTTAGAAACTCTAACAAAAATACTGATAGGTCCAATTTTGAAGGCAATATTGTGATTGTGAGAGGATGGAGATTCTGCATCTCTCTGTTACAAGTGGCTGGTGGCAAGTAAAGACTGTGCCATAGCAAAACAATCATTTACAAAAGAATAAGCCCAAGCCTCGGAGTAACTTGGCAGAAGATATGGAATGCCAGAAATTGTCTGGATAACGTAGGGCAGAGTTGAAATATAAAATGTCTATTTTCAGTCACAAAAAATGTTTCACGCTTTCATGTTTTGAAATCTCTTCTTCCTGACAAGGACATCACAGAATTAATGTTAGTTAGTGTATCTTTTTTTTTTAAAGTTTTTGTGTTAATTACACTTGTGAGTATCTTTAAAGGAAGCATTCCTTTTGTGTGAGGAAAGTCAATAGCTGTCCATCCATCCCTGAGTGACTTTATAAATTAAGTATTTTATTTTTTTTCTGTTATCTTTGAGGACACCCTAGACATGAACCAAATTAATTTTATATACTTTTTTCTCACCTGAGATGATAGGGCATTGAAATAATTAGCCCAATAATGTGAAGAAAAGCAAATGACCATTTTAAAGTTGACAAATGTTAAACCATGATTAAAACCATTCACCCACATGTGAGTGCAGCATCTCACTCTAGAGAACCAAAACAATGATTCTTTTCATTGGAACTACAGGCTCTATAGTTCAATTGAAAGAACTTGGTATTGGAAATCCTAAAATCTGGATTGGTCTCTCAGTGCTCACTTAACTAGATGCGACAATTTATTACAAACTTCTAGATTTCTAGTTAGAGGGATTTTATAGTGTATCATATCTAATATTCCCCCTCCTTTTTCAGAAGTGGGGTTGAGGAGGTCCAAAGAGTAAGGTGTCTTTTCCAATGTCACACAAGATGTTCTCTCATGAAGCCATGCCACAGTTACATTACCACACTCCTGCTTTGTAATTCTAGCATTGCTTTTTGGGGTTCCAATCTTAGAATGCAAGCTCTTTGAAGATAGGCATTCTTTTTTTTTTTGCTTGTATTTCTATCTCCTAAATTTAATTCAGCATCTGGTTCCTAGTAAATGCTTAATAAAGGTGCATTCATTCATTCATTCATTCATTCATTCCTTGATCTTTCTTGGCCAATGTTTCTTGATATTTAATTAAAAAGGTTATAGTAGATAATTTTTAAGGTCTTTCCTATTCTTTTCCATTCCATTACATTCTGTTCTATCATCCACTGCCTTAAGAGTAAAGATCAGGGAAGGAAGTTTCATAGATAGATAGATAAACAGACAGACAGACAGACAGACAGACAGACAGATAGATAGATAGATAGATAGATAGATAGATATTTAGGAGAGGAAAATCTAATTTTCCCATTTTTATCTTTAGGCAATAGCTACAGATGTCGATGTTAATTCCCTTATATAGCTTCCAATAAATGTACTCTAAAAATGTGAATAGAAGTATGTTGAATAGTTTTATATTTAAGAATATATTATGACCAGATTGTAAAGATATACACAAACAAATTTAGTTTTTAAAAGACCAATTTACTTCCAATAAACAGTAATCATATTCTTATATGTATATCTAATTCCTCCCCCTTAAATTTTCTTTCGCAGAGGAGAGATTATTTCTTTTCGTCTTTTAAACCTTGAACCTAGCACAGTCCTTAGTATATAAGTGATAATTAAACAATTATTCTTTGATTAATTGTGTAAAGAACAGTGTAAAACCCAGTTGAGTTCAAATAATCAGCATTGATTTTATTAAATGATTCCCAAAATTATTTGGTATCTTTTTTTCAGGGAAACTCAGTTTATGTTATCACTGTTAAACCACTTCAATGAAACAAGTTAATCTTGGTTAACTAATGTGAAGAAAATTGAGAAAAATGTAGCATTCAGTTCACCAATCTTGCCAAAGACAGTGAATGCATAACAACAAAAACCTTTACCAACATTAACAACTTGTCTAATGCTGTGACAATGAAGAAGAGAAAAAAAAAACACTTCTTAATCATCTGGCAGGTACTATGCTAAAAACCTTACAAATATTATTTTGTTCAGTCCTTACAATAACTCTGGGATATAGATTCTTTAATGATTCCCATTTTTACTGTTGAGGAAACTGAAGTAGACAGGATAAGGGACCTAGGCAGGGTCACACAACTAGTAAATGTCTGCAGCTGGATTTGAACCCAGATCTTCCTGATTACAGACCTAACTCTCTATTCACTGAACCTCTTAGGTATGATTTAACTAGTCTAGGAAATCCCTACTACAGACAATGACATTTTCCCTACTTCTGCAGATTAGCAACATAATTTATAAGTTTGGGGTGTCTTGCTTCAGTCAGTGAGATATTAAATTATATGTGGGTTAACACAACCAGTATGTGTCAGAGAGTGGATTTAAACTAGTCTTTCCAAATTTGAGACAGTTGTCTATCTGCCAAGTTGTTTGAGGATACTGATTTTTATGATGCATGTCTATATCTATATCTATATCTATATCTATATCTATATCTATCTATATCTATATCTATATCTATATCTACATCTACATCTACATCAATATCTATATCATCTATATCTGTATCTGTATCTATATCTATATCTATACCAATATCTAATACAATTGGTGAATTTGTCTCTGGCAATACCTCTATTAAGGTATTAAGCACTCAGTCAGAATGGTACATTTATTCCCATGCATAAGAAATAGATGAGAAGACAGAGAATTGTGCTCAAAACCATTTTACAGATTTACTTGGCATTGAAGAGATCAGAGTAAGTGATACTTCATATTCTAATACTAGAAAAAGACAAAGTATGCTGGGGAGAATATGAAATGCCAAAAGCTTGTGTGGTAGAAATGTAAGCAGACATGAAATGGACCGAAGAGATAAATGTGCTATGTAATAGTGTTGTATCAATTCAAAACTACAAACAGACCTGAAGTCAAGAAGACCTGACTTCAAATCTGGCCTCAGATATTTATCCTCTGTGTAACCCTGGCCGAGTCACTTAATTAGGTTTGTCTCAGTTTCCTCATCTGTAAAATGAGCTGGAGAAGAAAATGGGAAACTACTCCAGTATCTTTGTCAAGAAATCTCCCAAATGGGATCTCAAAGAGTTGGACACAATTGAAATGACTGACCAATCACAACTTCTCCTTTAAAGGACAGGGCTTCCCAATCCCTTTCTTCGTTTCTTCCTTTCTTCCATCCTTTGTTTTTTTTTCCTCCTCAATAGGACTTTCAGATCCAAATCATACCACAATAATGTAGGGGGATCAGTAAAAGATACTTTATCCATAAAACCAGATTTCATGACATAAGAGTGCAAATAAATGGAGAAGTTCCAAAACTTATTTAGAGAGAAAAATTGAAAAACTTTCACTGAAAATTTTCACTTGACATGCACACTACAGAAAGGATAGTAACAATTATCATGACGTTAAGCTCAAATGATTTGGATTAAAAACAAAAGGTAGGCATACTTAGAAATCTTGATTTGACATTTATGTTTGTTGGCATGAATTTAAATTGAAAACCAATAATATCAAATATGAGTATTTTTTAAAAAAATCTGTTATTTCCTCTACCTGCGTTGAACAAATGAATTTGCCTATAATATATTACATCTATTTTTAAATCATTTCATTGCATGAAAACAAGAATATATAGTTTGACCATTCTTATGCTAAGGATCATAGGAGGAAAGGTGCCTATAAATGAATACACATAAGGACAGACATCAAACAAAACCCTGGCAGAATTAACTTTAGAAAAAAAAGAAGAATATTAGGAAAAAAAATTACATGACTTCAGAACTATATGCTATATACAGAATGTTTTAACAGCATGTTGAAATGTTAAAATTAGGCGGTGGCTAGGTGATGCAGTGAGTACAGCAGTGGCCCTGGAGTCAGGAGGACATGAGTTCAAATTTGACCTCAGACACTTAACACTTACTAGTCATGTGACCTTGGGCAAGTCACTTAACCCCAATTGCCCTGTCCTCCCCCCTCCAAAAAAAAAGCAAAATAAAATAATATTTTTTTTAAAAAAGAAAAGTTAAAATTAAGTACAATAATAATAAGCATGATTAGGGATGGAATTCAGAAAAATAAGTACATTAAAATTTTTAGGTTTCCTTGATCAATCAGTGAAAGAAAAACTCACAAGTGCAAAGGTGACATAATGAGTGAAAGTAATGCTAGCATTTATATAGCATGTTAATGATTACAAAGCCCTTGACAAATATTATTTCATTTTATCTTCAAAACACACTAGGAGGTGAGTGATATTGTTATTCCCATTTTACAGATGGAAAAAAAAACGAGGTAGACAAAGATTAAATGAATTGACCAGGGTCACAAAGCCAAAAAATATGAGCAAATTTGGAGATGAAGAACTCTCATGAAAAAAGATCATAGATAATTTCTGGTCACCCATACTGTTCAAAGAAATGCAGCATAATGAAATGCTCGTTGAATCAATCCCCTCCACAGACATAGACATTAAAAACTGTTAATACAATGAATAAAAGAAAAGCTACAAGATAGGAGATAACTTAAACTTGTTTTACTGAAAAAAATATAAAGTGTGTGTGTGTGTGTGTGTGTGTGTGTGTGTGTGTGTTGTGTAGGGGGGTAGATCTGTGACATTATGAATAGCTCATTAATGACTAGCTTTGTACTTTCTCATCTTTCTTCAGACACAGGCATGATCCTTCCTCTCAAGGAAATGAATTATGTATCTACCATAAAAAAGATGTAAAGACCAGAAACTCATCCAAAGAAAAGGAATGTTTTTGTTTGTGTACATTGCACAGAGTATACTCAGGTTGCATCATTCTGAAATTAAATAATCATTTAAAAGAAAATAAAATGGCATTAGAGCAAAATAGAAATGTGTGTCAAAATTATAGATCTATAAAAATAATTATTGAATGTAACTCTTGAGAGCAATGTAGCATTTATACTTATTTTTATTTTTTACAAAACCATTGTTTCACTTCCATATCATGGCTTATTCCTGTAACACAAATATATAAAATGGATCCAAGTATGATGTGAAAAATATAGTATGGTATGTCCTAATGAAAAAAAATGTCAATTTAAAAATGCTGTCCTCAAAACTATGTCAATAAAATTGATATAATTAACATATTTCATGCCTCTATACACAATGTTCATCTGGTTTTAGGAGAATTAAATTCCTGTTATCATCATATCAAAACATTTTTCAGGAATACAGTGTAAAACTTTTATTATTAAGCTTAATCTTGAGTTTGGACACCACTTCCCCAACATTCCCCTCCAATCAACTTTTTAATAGTTCCTCAAATTAAATTCTGCAGTGGTAAAGTACACAAAAGGTCAGAGTGAGACATTCTTCCAGTCCAAAACAACTTAGGAGGGAAAGAGGAGTATGACACAGAAGAGGAGGCTGTCCCAGAGTACATGTGTATGAAACTCCAGTGGTGGATCATGTGGTGGCAAAAGCAATAACAGCTTCAAGATTTAGCAATCCAGATATGATAAGAGGCCCTGGGGACTTTTCAAAAAGAGATTACAGGAGACTCCTGTGTTGGTACTGAATAAAGGACCTGACACTGACAAATTGTATGTACCTACTTCTGGGTTTCAGAGTGAAGAGGAGCACTTTCAGTCAAGTGGGGGTCCTGAGGAGATCACTTTAAGTCACAAAAGACAAGGGACCCTGAGCAACAGGATGCTTCTCAGCCCTGAAGGAGCTGGGCCTGTGAAGAGTTGTGTGGATTGCCATATCAAGGGACCAAGGTCCCTTCCTGAATAAGGAACTTAGTCCATACCAGGAGGGAGCTGTCTCTAGATCACACCAACTTAAAGACACTGAGAACTTCCAACCCCCTAGAACTAACTCTGAAAACAGAAGTATAAAAAAGAGTGAAGCTTGAGACAATGATTCTTGTACCTCATGCCAGGAACAAATATTAACTTTAACATAAATTTGAAAATAAAGAAATAAGATTGAAAAATGAGAGAAAAAAAAAACCCTAACCATAAGAATCTATTGTGGTGACAGTAAAGATCAAGACACAAACTTAAGAAAAGACAAAGAAGCCAAAATATTTACAAACAAATCATTAAAGAAAAACGTGGATTGGACACAAACACAAAAAAGAATTCTTAGGGGTCTAAAACAATTTTCAAATCAAATAAGAATGGTACAGAAAAAAAATTAATGAAAGCAAAGGAAGAAAATTTCAAAAAGAAAAGTAACAACTTTACAAAAGAATACCTTAAAATAACATAGAAGAAAATAATAGCTTAAACAAGGAAATGGTAAAATGGGAAAAAAATGTACAAAAGCTTACAGAAGAA
Source organism: Pseudocheirus occidentalis (assembly GCA_028646575.1). Taxonomy (NCBI): domain Eukaryota; kingdom Metazoa; phylum Chordata; class Mammalia; order Diprotodontia; family Pseudocheiridae; genus Pseudocheirus; species Pseudocheirus occidentalis. Next base: position 33,784,056 of record CM053599.1, on the reverse strand, counting down.
AATAATTTTTAGAAACTGAAATTGGGCAAGTAGATACTCATTACTACAGGGGACATTAAGAAACAACGAAAAAAATCAAAAGAATGAAAAAAAGGAAGAAAGAATGAAAAAATCCCATTGGAAAAACTATTGAAAATACATTGAGGAGAGATGATATAAGAATTACTGGACTATTTGGAAGCCTATTTTTATTTTTTTTAAAGTGCTGAGACACCATATTTCAAAAAATTATCAAGGAAAATTGCTCTAATAGCCTAGAATTAGAAGATATAAAATAGAAATTAAAAGAAAGCACAGATCACCACCTCAAATAGATGCAAAAATTGAAACTCTCATAAACATTATCCAAAGTCTAGAGCTGTCAGACCATAGAGAAAGTTTCACAAGCATCAAGAAGGAAAATATTTAAATGCTGTGGAGATGTAGTAAAAATCACACAAGATGTAGCAACTACAATTTACAAAAAGAGTAGAAGGCATAGACTACGAAATTCTGAAAGGCAAAAAAATTCAGCTTACAACCCAGACTAACCTCCCCTGCAAAACTGGGCATATTCCTTCAACAGAAAATATGAATATTTAATGAAATATAGTATTTTTAAAGGATTCCTGATGAAAGGACTAGAGGTGAATAGAAAATGTGACTCTCAAAAACAAGTCTTTAGAAAAGCACAAAAATGTAAACACTAAAGAGAAGTCATAAAGGATTCAATAAGGTTAAGCCATCTATCTCTCTATATGGAAAGATCATACATGTACCTTCTAAGAATTTTGTCATTAGTAAGGCAGTTAGAGGGTTACTACATAGAAAGAGGGCATAGGGGTTTGTCAGTTACATTAAAATCAGGTAAAAAATAATGTGTAGATGTGAAAAAGAAATGCCCTGAGAAAAGGGGGGAAGGAGTGGAAGAATGGAGAAAATAATATTTTGTAAGATAGAGGTGAGCAAGGAAAAGTTTTTATAGTAGAGGCAAAAATTATGAAAGGATCTGGAAAATGTTTGAACTTTACTCACATCTAAATTGGTTTACAGAGTAAAACCCACACATACATGTACACACACATGCACATGCACACAGGTACACACTCAATTAGTAATAGACATCTAAGTTATCCAACAGAATTGGGAGAAAAGTGCATAAGAAAGGGGGTGATAAAAATGAGGGAAAATAAATAAGGATAGAGGCCAGAGGCAAAATAGGCTTTAGAAGAATGGGCAGGATAAAAAGAGCAAAAGTATAAATAGAAGAAAACAGGATAGAAGGAAATGTACAGTTAGTAATGATAAATGAATTTGAATGTTTTGAATTCACCTATTAAACAGAAGCAAAAAGGAGAATGGATAAGAAACCACAATGGGACAAAAAATTGTTTACAACCTACACACTTGAAACAGAGATGCAAAGAGATTTAAAATATGGTGCTGGAGCAGAATCTATTATGCTACAACTGAAGTAAATAAAAAAGTAGGATTAGCAATCATGATCTAGGACAAAAGAAAAAGCAAAACCAGACTTAATTAAAAGGGATAAGCAAGGAAAATTCTTGCTAAAAGGAACCATTGCTAATGAAGCAATATCTGCACTATATATATGTGTATGTACACACACACACACACAAATGACATAGCACTCAATTTCTTAAAGAAGTTAAATTAATTGCATGAGGAAATAGACAATGAACCTGCACTAGTGTGGAGATGTCAAATTTTCCGTATCAGAGATAGATATATTTAATCATAAGATAAATAAGACAGACATTAAGAAAATAAATAGAATCTAAGAAAAGTTAGCTTTCATATACCTTTGTAGAAATCAGAATGGGAATAGAGAGGACTATATATTTTTCCTCAACTATACATGATGCCTTTAAAAAAATCCACCCTGTATTATGTCATAAAAATTTCACAACCCAATGCACAAATGCACCCATTTTAGATTAGAGTACAATAAAAAGGCATTCCATAAAGGAATGTGTAAACAGATTAAAATTAATTTGAAACTAAATAATGTAATCATAAAAATTGAGTAGGTCAAATAACAAATCAGAGAAATAATCAATAACTTCATTAAATGGAATGACAACAATGTGATAACATTGCAAAATTTGTGGAAGGCAGCCAAAGTAGTACTTAGAGGAAATTTCATATTTTTAATGTGTACATCAATAAAAGAGAAAAGAAACAAATCAATGAATTGGGCAGGCAACTAAAAGAAATAGAAGATAACAAATCAAAAGCCCACAATTAAACACTAAAATGCAAATTCTGATAGGAAGAGGAGAGACTAATGAAAGTGAAAGTTAAAAAAATGAACTAGTAAATAAAAGTAGGAATTGTTTTAAAAAACACAATAGAATAGATAAAGCATTGGTTAATTTGATTTTTTTTTGTAAAAGAGGAGGTGAAATGGCATTGTAAGAGGAACTCACTTGAACTCTCCCAAATTCTTCTCCAAACAGCCTTAAAAACAAGACAAAGTGAATATTGGAGTGGTACAACCAACAATTGTGCGTGAAACAATTTTTCAGACCAAGAAAACTTAGTTGATAAGAAAAGTCAATCTCATCAGGGTGATAGTGGGCACTGGGAGCAAAATTCAGGTAGTACAGACTATGCCTTGGGGGTACATGAGTACACCAGTAGCTTCGAGAACTCTCAGCACACAGACAGTAGAGGGGTCAGACAAGTCATCAAAAAGTGATTACAGAGGAACCTTTCCTGACACAGTGCAGGAACCTCTTTCATTGCCCATACATAGTTCTTGGTCAAAGTCCCGAGGCAAAAAAGGAACAGTAGCACACTGGTGTTTGTGGCCCCATGGGGGCAGGAGAGTTAGTTATACTTCCAGGGCAGAGAGGAGTACTTGGGGTCACTGGCTGGAGAGGAGGGTCTCTTGTCTCCGCACCAGAGTAGAGAAAACTATCACTTGCCCCATCTACTGTCATAAGCACAGAAGGAACAAGAGCAGTTGTGACCAGTGCTTGTGGAAACTTGCTGTACAGAGCACTGATCAAGAGAACAATTACCACACCACTCCTTGGATCAAATCAAGGAAAATTTCCTGGTATTCCTGGAAACAGCAGGGAAATCAGAAATTCAAAGAATACATTGATGATCTCCTAAAAGAGATTCCAGAATGAAAACACCCAAGAATATTAAAGCCAACTTCCAGAGCTCCAGGTCAAGAAGAAAATATCATAAGCAGCCAGAAAGAAAAAAATTACAATATCATGAATACATAGGCAGGATTACACAAGAGTTTAGCAGCATCTTCATTAAAGGATCATAGAACATGGCATATGATACTCTGTGAGGTGGAGTTAGAATTAAAACCAAGAATCGCCTATCCAGATTTTCCATTTTTTCTCAGTTTGTCTGAGGCAATGATTAAGAAACTTAGAATGGGGAGTGCTTATCCCATGTAAAAGAGATGTAAAAGGAAGAGGGGAAGATGGGGAGAGGGAGTCTATAAGAATTGGTCCAAAAAGGTAAGAACTTGTACAGTTTTAGGTAAAAGTAAGGGAAGGAGATAAGAGAAGGAGGGGTTCCTGATGGAGGAAAGGATGAATTCATGGAGGCAGTCATCAGAAGTTAAGCAGGATTTGGAGGAGAGATAGAAATAGAATATAAAATAAGAAAGGATGATAGAAATGTGGGCCAATTGGGGTAGGAGATGATCAGAAGCAAAACAGATGTTTGAAGAGGCATGGGATAGAAGGAGAGAGAAAGATAAACAAATGGAAATAGGATGAAGGAAAATACACAATGTAATCATAGCTATGAATATGAAAAGGTTGAATTCACCATGAAATGGAAGGAGATAGCACAGTGAATTAAAACTAGAATATTACTATATATCATTTAAAAGAAACACAGTTGAAAAAAATGCATACAAACTAAAACAAATTAATTACAGCACAAAAACAAACTAAAGTGCTTATGCATAATCTGCTATACTTCAACTGAGGTAAAAAAAAAGAAGAATAAAATCCTATGATTATTTTTAACATATGCAGAAAAATCCTTAGACAAAATACAACATCCATTCATATTAAAACAACAACAACAACAACAAAACTTAAGCATAAGATCAAATGGAGTCTTTCTTAAAATAATTATTAACTATTGAAAACCAAGAGAAACCATTATTTGAAATATGGATAAACTTGAAACTTTCCCAACAAGATTAAGGGTGAAGCAAGGCTGTTCATTATCACCACTAAATTTCAGTATTTTACTAGAAATTTTAGCTATAGCAATAAAGCAAGGAAAATAAATGGAAGGAATAAAAAAAAACTATGCTAGAGGGCATATGGCAAAATTGGGTCTCTAATGTACTGCTGATAGAGTTGTGAACTAGTTGAACCATTATGGAGAAAAAATGGAACTATACTCAAAGTGCTATAAAATTTTGCATACATTTTGACACAGATATAGCATTGCTTGTTTTGTATCCCAAAGAGATAAAAGAAAAGGGAAAAAGATCTATTTGCACAAAAATTTTTGTAGCAGCTCTTTTTTTTTGTAGTGGCAAAGAACTAAAATGTGATGGGATGTTCATCATTTGGGGAATGACTGAACTAGCTGTGGTTTATGATTATGATGGAATAATATTGTGGTATAAGAGATGATGAAGAGGATGGTTTCACAAAACCCATGGCAGACTTGAGTGAATTCATGCAAAATTAAGTGAGAAGAACTAGGAAAACATTGTACACAATAGCCTATATCATAAGGATGATTACCTGTGAACACATAGGCAATCTAATCAAGATAATGATCAGAACAATTCTAAAGGGTCCACAATGAAAAAAATATTATCTGAATTCAGAGAGAATGCTGATAAACTTTGAGTACAGATTGTGGCACAGTTTTTTAAACTTTGTTTTTCTTTTTTTTGTGGGTAGTTAATATTAACATGGTTAATAAGGAAGTATGTCTGGCATGACTTCATGTGTAAAATCAATATCAAATTGTTCACCTTCTCAAGCAGGAGAAATGGGTTGGAGAGAGAAAATGAATTTGGGACTCAAAAATTTTCAAATTAGACATTCAATTTTTTACAAGTAATTGTTAAATATTTAATTATATAAGTGAAAATATATTTTCAAAAACACCAAAACAATTTCTACTCTTAAGAATGGGAATACTCTGTGGTATAAATTGGATATTCCAATAATTTATAATGTCATTTGATCTCAATGAATGTAAACTTTCTGAGGTATGCCAAGGAGAGCAACAAATATCTAAGCTGAAGGCATCATGCTTAAATCTGGAAGTCAAATTAAAATCAATGGATCAAGACAATTCCTATAAATAAATAGGATGTTTTCCTCCAGGAAAGACACATTCAGCATAGATCTAATGAGGAGAAACAAATTAAATACATTAAAAAGTTACTGGAACCCTGAAATAAAACTGAATGAGAAAAAATATTTTTAAAGCAACAATTTATTCAACCACAGATTTACATACATATTTGGGATTTTTCAAATGGACTACAACAATATTAGTAAACATTCTAACATAATTCTAACACATTCTAGTGCTTAGAATATTAACTAACACGGGGCTCATAACCTTAAGGTGACCCCCAAAATGAACATTTCCTCATCAAAATGGTGGGAGAAGCAGCATAGAAATGACAAGAGAACATGACAAAACTATATTTATTTAAATTTAGAAATATATTCGTTGGACAAGCAAACATCATTTCATAGAGTGATAGTCAAAGTCCACCACAGGTACACAATTTGATTTGGTCAATGTAATTAAAATAATAACCCTCTAGATGTAGCCTATGAAATGACAAACATCTTGAAATGGTTCAAAGCATCACCACAGGTTACATCCACATGAACTCAATTAACAATATATTAGATAGAAGTGTCATACAAATGTTTAAGTCATGCAGATTTGTTTTGGGAAATAAAAATGTTTATGATGCCTATTCAGGACCAGATCATAGCCACAAGAAATTACAGTCAGGTTATTTGTAAGTAACTTGAACCTATTGGTCAAAGTAGATTATGTGAGCAAATGGGAAACCCTGTGCAAAAATTACTGTACTCTGTAAAAATGTAGCACATATCCAAAATCTAGCAATACCTGGTACCTAGAATTATGAATTAGATGTTAGCCCTCCTTCCTAAACTAACAGATGACAAATTTCCACAGTCTTCAAAATATCCTTGAGAACTGAGCTCTACTGGCACTGAATCTTCTTGAGATAGATCAACCCTACCCCCACCCCATTACCTTGACATGACATTAGTCAATACAAATTTAAGACTACTATGAATATATTTGAACACATCAAGTAATCATAAACTCTGAGCTTCATGAAATGAAGAGCATTTCTACTGCTTCCTCCATCCCCTAATGATTAAAAAAATTCACTTTTTGACATCTATTAGGAAAAATAAAATCATGTGACTACAAGACAGTCCAAGTTCATATCCTTTCTACTCCTAGAGTTGTTCTCAAGATAATTTCAATATGCCTTTGTTAAATGAACTTGCATCCAAATATTTTAATTATTATTCATTTAATAATTTATTTATTATTTTATTATATTACAATTTTGTTATAAATTATAATTTATTTAATAATTTAAATAATTATTTAATTATTAATATTTTAATTATTTAAAAATAGTTATATGCGGTTGTACAATATCTGCAGAACATTGAATATAAAGACTAATAAAAGGAAAGTGGTGAAGATTGCCCCCACCCCCAAGACATGGACACACATATTCACAACTATGTTCTATTCAGATCAAAATCTGAGCTCTGACAAATGGAAAAAAAAACATAATTTTTTTTAATGATTTAAAAACCAATATATCTTCTCTTCAAACCCACTATTATGCCATTATTTATGAACACATGCTAAAATTCTAGAAGACTGTCATTTAAGGTGGGAAATGCTCTTGTCATACAACTTAAATGCTTCATGATGGGAGACGTGACTTGTTAGTAAGAGGACAACTGTCACTTAGGACAGCTCAGTTTCAGATGGAATGTCTAAATGAGATGTTTTCCCCAAGAGTTTTCCAAATGACTTTGCTATGTTCTTATATAGCTATTCATTCCTCACATTCCATTTTTCCCCTCATTTTTAATGGGAAAAAATAAAAGGGGAAAATAACCTATACTTCTTTGATCATCATGTTCCTACAATTTCCCAATCATTATCAATACTTTAAGGATCCTCCTGGCAATGCCATTAATGGTCTGTGAACAACCAAAAGGGGATAGTTCCCTATTTTGATAATTATTGCAAGAATTTATTTTATGTACTGTATACATGCCCCAGGATGGTAATAAACCACTACATTGTTGTTATCCAGTTTATAGGAAGCTGTCTGTAAAAAACCTGACCTGCGGGCCACCAACTATTACTCTTCACGCCTTCCTCCAATCCTTATTAGATAATATATTTTGTGGTTCTACTCTTTAATTCTTTGGGGGAGAAGCAGTGTCTTCTACCTTACACTATCCCACTTCTTCCTCTTCAAGAAGAAGCTCAAGTCTGTTTTTAATCTCTCATTGTAGATCTCTTTTCTAACTGATAATCTATAAAATGTGAATAGTTCTCCAGGATTAATCTTTATTTATTTACTAAAAATAAACTGCAGTCCTAATAGACAGATGCAATTAGGGTAAAGAGGAAAATGCAAAAAAAAATCAATTGAAAATCTTGTATTAAGCAGGTGCATGTACTTTTCATAAGTAAAAGCCATGGCACACTGGTTAGATCATTGTGAAGGATGTATTTAAAGAAAAGCTTCCTTGAATTTAGAGTCAAGGGAAATGGAGCTAAAGTCCTGTCTCTGATACATACACACTAGTTTTATGACCTAGGAAGTAACAACAAATGATTTGTTTTTAGTGGTATTGAAGATTTTGAAAATCTTTATTTGTTACCACATTAGATCCTCATGACAGACTTGTGACAAAGGTGTTAATGTGCTGTTCATTTTACCAAAGAGGAAAATGAGTCTATGAGAGGTGAAATGATATTTCCAGGGTACTGCAGCTAAATGAGTAATTGATGCTAAATTCAAACTCAGGTCTTCCTCAATTCAGATCTATATATAATGCTAACCAAATTCACCATGCCACTTCTTAGTTACCTTGGGACTAAATATTCTGTTATGAATGAAATAAAATATTTGGATTCAAAAATATATATAATAAAACAAACAAAGGGTCAAAAGACTGTGATAGATGGTGAAGAAAACAATTAGAAACAGAGGGAGTGAGGGAGACAGAGACAGAACATCCTGTTTTCAAGAACCTTTTTTTTAACTTTATATTTACACAGATAAACAAATGCAAAATACTTTTAAAAACCATACAATTCCACAAAGTAATTACAAGGAGCAAACACAAACACCTGGAAATGGAGGTGGAATCAGAGAAAGACTTAAACCAGTGTTAGCACCTAACCTGTGCTTTGAAGACAGGTAGAGATGTTGAGAGGTTGAGGTGAGTAGGAAGCACACTCATCAGACACATTTTTATTCATGAGTTTTTTTAATATTTCTTATTTTTTTTTCATTTCTCTTGAGCTTAGTGTGATCTACAGTCTGCCAATGCAGGTGGTCTCTATGGCAATTTTCCCAAAGGCCACATCCAAGTAGATGAAATAGAAGATTTTAATGTGTCTTCACATTGAAATTGTGTATTTTGTATGTGTATTCACATAGAACATAGACTCTGCATCCAATGCTCAACTACCTAAAAGCTAAAATATTTTAATAACATACATGGTATCTGAGTTTTCATTGCTGTTGTTATTGTTGTTATTTTTGGTTGGGAATTCATTTTACAAAAAAATGATGGTAATTGATTAAGGGACATGTAGCAGGTAATAAATAATTATATGGGTGTGTGAAATAAAGATTAGAAGGAAAGAGTTGAGTAAACCAAAAATTTCTTCTAGGTCAAGTTACTTTTGACAGGGGAAGACATATGGATGGGAAATCCACATCTTTGAAGAGGAAAAAATTTTTGACCTGCATCTTGCCAGTGCATTCCAATGACTCTGGAGGAGAGAGTGAGGGTGATGACTTAAATACAATTTATTTGTATTTAAGGCCTCACTTAAATACAATTGATTTTATGGATGTGTTGGTAGTAAAAGAAGTAGAGTTACAATAGTGGTCTTTACTGGCTCATTTGAATTTTTCTTGATAAGAGTAAGAAAGGAGTGATTTGTATAGCTTCCTGTAGACTTGGCAACAAGAAGCAAGTAATACTTGCGACTGTTCTTTCCCCAGGCATCTCTTTTAAAGGCTCAAGGTTAGTCTCTTCATTTTCAGTTCTTGGGAAGCCTCTCAAATGACCATATCAAGTGCTAATACCATCTCCATAACATCCACCCTGCCATCGCCATGGGATTTTCAAATATCACTATTGTCACATGTGGCATCTTCTCTACTAACTCTAACTTGGGATAACTGTCATGGTTTTTCCTTCCAAAGTCTCTTTATAATTTTTATTACTAGCAGCTGACTCTTGGTACACATGTGTCACAAGGTACCTGGGAGCTCTTAATGCCTAAGGCATTCTTGGCTTTGTCCCTCTGCTGCCTCTGCTCTTCCTCCTCCATCTCCTCCTTCTCTTCCTGTTACCACTGCACCAGCCACCTTTACCATCAACATACCTCTCACTGAAACTTCAGAGGGTGGTGGAATATCTCTCTGGCTGCCAGTATCATTCATGAATTCTAGGCTGCTGTCAGTATACACAGGTAGAAGGATGTTGAAGATCTTCTGCTTTTCAGGATTGATGCTGTCTTCATAAGACAGAGGATAAAAATCTGGTCTTTTCACACTTGAGGGTTCATGGGCCACTCATCCTACTTCCTCCCATCTATGCTGCTGCTTCTCCTTCTTCTCCTCCTTATTTTCCTGGCTTATCACTGCAGGGAGCAATACTGTGCCTAGCTGCCTCCTTGCCTACATCTTCTCCTCCCTCCTTTCTCCATGATTCAAATCTTAATAGGATAATAAGAGCATAGAATTGGAAATGGAAATGTCTTTAGAGGCTATGTAATCCAGTTCCTAACTTTGAAGAGGAAAAAAATTGAGCTTAAGACAGTTTAAGTCACTTGCCAAGAATAATTTATGTCATAAGGAACTAAGAGGATTTGAACACAGATCTTCCTGAATCTATGTTCAGCACTTTATCCATATCTCTGTGAAGTCAATTAATGATTAGTTCATGCCTATTTTCAACTTTCTTTGATGAATTGATTTAATGTGTATATCTAGGAAATGTTACCACCCAGGTTTTACTTTGAATGAATTTGAAATTGAATGAAAGTAGGGTTTTACTTGATAAAGTTATAGTTAAGATACAGATTCTTGTTGGTTATATTAATTGGTGTTGAGGGGTTTGGGATACTATTATCTTTAGATACATGTATTTATTTTATGCATATAGATGGGCACATTATCTACCACAATATACTATACACTAGTAGAGGATAGCAAATGATTGTTGAACAATCTATATATTACTCAGGCTTAGAGCAACTTCTGACAATAAACAAAATGTTTAATGTTTCCTGTCTTTGTTGTGATTCTCCATGAAACAATGCACATGAAATGTATTGCAAAGTAGAAAGCAGTATGTTTATAGTATGTTAGAAACTGGAAAGTGATATGTAAGGATAAGCTATTATGGATTGTTATTTGAGGGGGAAAAAGAAGCTGTTATTATATATTACATTTATGTGAACCATGAGTCAGAATAAAAGCTACTGGACCTGAGAGTCACCACCTCATATAATTCCTAACCTATAGAGTAGAACTTAGCATTCATCCAAACACAGGGGAAATAAGGGTATTATTAGTAGAAAGAATATCTTCTTAAATCAGTATAAAATATTGTGCTTGTCTACATGCATGAACTGGCTCTGAAGGAAAGAGATTGAATTCAATCAAGCAGTTATTTTGAAAACAACTAGTTGAATCTGATCAAATAGAGGTTTACTTTCAAATTCCATCATTCAGTAGTTCAATATTTTTTTTCCAAAAATCTTCAGTATAAAGCACAGCTTTAATTCATGTCTAAATTTGAGTTTGGAATGTTCACTTTAGTGCTATTTTAAAATCAACAATGAAATAAGATCAAGGACATCAAATGTATTTATTGTTTCCCATAAAAATGACACACCATAAAACTTATGGAATATATTAAAAAAGAAGCATATTTATCACAACAATTAAAACAGCAAAAGCTTAATAACTAATGAACCTAGAGAGAACTTTGTTTTCCAATAAGTTTGGTGATAAAAGATAATTCTTGACAACAATGTTTTTCACAAGCTTCCTTATTACCCTGGTACCTATTTGTTGTACTTATCAAAAAATGATAAATACATCCCATTGTATGAGAGTAGCCTAAATACGTATTTTGCAGTCTTCTTGAGAAATTATAGCCAAGTCTAATTAAATGTTTCTAATTAAAATTGTGTAGATAGGGATTGAATTAATGGCTTAGCTTGTGCTATCTGTTTATTTCATTGTCAAGTGTACCGGATATAATTGCAAAGTCAAGAAAAAATCCATCAAAATTATTCTCCGTCATGATGATTCCTTGCTGTATCAATTCATTTCAGAATTTTAATTTGTCCATGTTAAAATGTCAACCAGATTATCCTAACATAAGTCCTTGATCTATTAATGGTACATGGTGTAAGCATATTCACAAATGCATGTATGTGTGTTGAATACACATATCTACATAACATACAACACACGAATACATGTGTCTTTATGAATATACATATGTGTGCAGATGTATATACACATAAGCATGCAAATATATGTGTGCACATAAATTTTCTAAATATATTTCATGATGTTTAACAATAGAACAAACACAAACAAAATAAAACTCAAGTAACAATTAAGGATTCAAAATATATTTACTGTGATAATACTGTCTCACCCTATAGAACATATATTACCATGCTCATATATAACAATCAGCCCAAGGGATTATGTTGAGATAATTATTTTTACATAAACATGCATAGACACACACATATATATTCTCTCACACACATATACATATACACACATATGCACATACATACATACATGTACATGTATATCTTAAAATCATCTAAATATTTTGTGATGATTAGTAAGGAAACATTGAACAAAATAAAAGTTAAACTTTAATTAAATATTAAAATATATTTGGTGTAGTATTGATGGAAAGGAAGCAGGATGAATCAATGTACTTAATTCACCAAACAATATGAGGACGATTAATTATAACAGAAGCTAAAAGGGTGAACAGAAGTCATGAAAATACTATGTAACTTTGTTAAATGAATTGTGATTTTTCTCATCATTGTGCATGGCTTTCTTGTGCACATATTTATCTGGGAATAGCAAATCTAACTTCTCTAAAATTTTAATCTTACCAGGTTTCCCAGGGTGAGCATTAAAGGAGAATAAAATAAGTGCAGCCTTGTTATATGGATTTCCTTCCACTGATCCCCTTAATGCCTTAGGGCCAATGTTGAAACCAATTATGAAATAGTTTTTAAAGGGATTATACATACACATACATATATATATGGGCACACATATATTAATTGTGATTTTCTCAATACTGTACATTGTTTACATATATACACACATATATTCTCACATATACATGCATGTATATGTCTATATATGTATATTCATATATATGGAAGATATGTATCATATTCATATGTGTATATATGTGTGTGTATCTACATATAGATACACACACATTCCCTTTTAAAACTACACTATTTCAATAATGTTATAATATTTGACCTAAGGAATTAAGGGGATCAGTGAGAGGAAGTCTGCATAGTAAGTTTGAATTTATTTTATCCTTATTTAATGCTTACCCTGGGATACCTGGTAAGATTACAACATTAGAGATGTTAGATTCTTTATTTCCAGATAAATGTGGGATCCCAGAGTAAGCCAGGCAGCTTTCGCTTATAACTGTGACAGGGGAACCATGGTTGAAGCTAGCCATCACAGGAGTTTATTTACTGACAAGACTAGAGAGATTAATCTGTGGCTGCAAAGTCAGAACAATAACCTACCACTAAAGTACAAGGTGGTGAGTAGAACCATTTTCTTTGGACGCTGGAAGATAATCATGTTCCCTTGGGAAGCTTTTCTTTTTTGTTTTCTCACTTCTTAGGAACATGTAATGACACATGGTTAACACAATTCTTTCCCTCTGACTGGGAGGTATCTTGGCATCTCTTTCTCTCAAACCTGAATACTTCCCTGTGGTCTCAAGCAGGTGCTTAGAGCTGAGCTGTCACTCATGGAGTACAGTGTAAAGAAATGCTTTATGTAATATATATTTACACAGTGGTTGAAAGAATTACTTTGGTACAGATATATTACACTGAATCTTTTTTTTAACCAATCAGTCAACAAGAGTAAACTAAGCTCTTAATATATGCCAGGTAATGTGCTATTCCTTGAGAATTCAAAGCAAAAACATGTCCCTTTATTCAAGCCGCTATGTTTTTTAAGAACAGAGACAATGCACAAAAAGAAAAAAAAACATACCAAATACATACAATATAAAATTTAGGTGAAGGCCTTTGTAGGAGGAATAGTAAAGAAAGGGTAAGGAGGAAAATCTTGAATAAAGTAAGATTGGATCTGACACTTGAAGGAAACTGAGGAAAGATGGGCAAGGAAGGAGGCTATTCCAGACATGGGCAATACCAAAAAACAAAAGAATGAAATAGGGAGACAGTGTCATGTGTCAGGAACCCTAACAAGGCCAGTCTTGTAGAGGACCAACATTGTAGAGTACACTTGGAGGCTATGAAAAGCTAAGACCAGAAAGACTAGAAGGTAGAAGTCTTTAAAATATAAATAGATGATTTTATATTTTATACTGGAAACAACAGGTAACCAATGGAATGAGAGAGAGAGACAGACAGATAGAGAGAGAGAGAGAGAGAGAGAGAGAGAGAGAGAGAGAGAGAGAGAGAGAGAGAGGTACAACATGGTCAAATCTGCCTCTAGGAAAAATAAATTGGCCATCTGAGTGGAAGGTAGAACTCAAGGGAGAAGAAATTTGCAGCAGGGAGATGACCAAGTAGAAAGCTATTTTAAGGGTAATGTTATAAAGTTAAAAACAGAAAGACTTGGTACTAAGTAGATATTTAAGGTGGAGGATGTGAGCTCTCAAGGTTGACACTTAGGTTGTGATGTGTGACTAAAGGTATCCTACTTCTATTGATAATAGCATAGCAGTAATATAGGGAAAGATGACATTATTTAACACGTTGAACTTGAGATACTTTTGAGATATCCAATTTGTATTAGTTTTATGGACCATTGGTGATATGTATATCAGAAGAAAGAATGTGATTGGGTAAATAGATCTGAGAATCATCTACCTATTTATCTATTTTAAACCATAAAAGCTAATGAAATCATTAAGATAGAACCAAGGAGAAAATAAAAGCACTCAAGATGGACCCTTTTAGGATACTCCATGGTTAGTAGCATGAAGATTTCATGAATGAGATTGATCAGGAGTAAACAGAGAGGTAGCAGGAAAACCACAAAAGAGCACAAAACTAAGAAGGAGAGAATATTCTGGAAAAAGATTGACAGCATCAAAGACTACAGAGAGACAAACCCAAACCCAGCAAACCTGGAGCAGATCTTTGGAGTCACTGAATCAGCAACAGCAATAGCTATTTCCAGAGATCTCAGCTTCCCATGTAAGAATAGGGTGGAGGGATAAACATTTAGTAATCACAACTGTGGGGGGAAAAATTGAAGCAGGTTTCTCTGATAATGGCCTCTTTTCTCAAACATAATAGAGAACTGAATGAAGTTTGTGAAAAATAGAGCCATTCCTCAATTGATAAAAGATCAAAAGATATTAATAGTTTTAGATGAAGTAATTAAATCTATCTATAGTCAGATAAAAAAAATCTCTAATTGATTAGAGAAATGAAAATTAAAATAATTCTGAATGACTGCCTTATACCTATTGGATTGGCTAATAGGACAGAAAAGGACAACGATAAATGATGGAGGGGATGTGGGGAAAATGAGACTTTAATGCATCGTTGATCAAGTTGTGAACTGATTCAACCAATCTGTAGAACACTTTGAAACTATGCTCAAAGAGCAATGAAACCATGTATACTCTTTGAACGAGCAACACCACTTCTTGGTCTATATCCACAAAGAAATTTAAAAAAAGGAATAGTACCTATATGTACAAAAAATACTTATAGCACTTCTTTTATGGTGGCAAAAATGGAAATTATAAGGATGCCCATCAATTGGGGAATGGCAGAGCAAATTGTGGTATTTGATTGTGAGAGAATATTATTGTTCTATAAGAAATTATGAGCAGAATACTCTCAGAAAAAAAAACCTGGAAAGACTTGCATGGGCTGATGCAAAGTGAAGTGTACTATTCAAAGTAAAAACAATAATGTAAAATCATAAGCTGTGGATATTGCAGCTATTCTCAGCAAACAATAATCCAAGAAAACTCTGAAGGACTTTTGATGAAAAATGCTATCCATCCCCACAGAAAGAACTGATGGGATCTGAGTACAGATTGAAGTGTACTTTTTTGACTTTATTTTTGGTGAGATTTTTTTGGGGGGATCTATGTCTTATTTCACAACATGACTAATATGGAAATTTTTCATGGCAATGCATATATAACCTATATCAAATTGCTTGGTTTCTCAATGAGAATGGGGAGGGGAGGGAGTAAGGGAGAGAATTTGGAACTCAAAAGTTTTAAAAAATGAATATTAAAATTTTTTTTACATATTACTGGGGAAAATAAAATACAAAACAATTTTTAAAGGCTACAGAGAAGTCAAGAAGAAAGAGGACTGAGAAGAGGACATCAGATATGGCTATTATAAGGCCAATCAGAATTTTAGATAAAACCATGTTAATTAGGTGAGGTCAGAAGCCAGATTGTGTGGAGGATCAAGAATGGAGTGAGAACAGAGGAAGTGGGGGAGCGGGTTGCAGTGTTATAAAGATATTTAGCCATAAATGTGGACAGACATGGCATGACAGCTACAGTTAATAATAGAATGAAGTTAATTGTTTTTTCTTTATAGGGGGAATATAGGTATGTTTGATGGTTTCTGGGAAGGAACAAGTAGGTAGTGAGTGAAGGGAATTAGTGAATGAATGAAAGAAATTAGTGACAGAGGGAAGTAATCTGTTTGAGAAGACAGAGTGAAATGAGACTAAGAGTTCATCTAAAAGTGTTTGGCTGGACATGGAGAAGAACATCATAGACTGAGAGGAGCGTGAAGGATGAGATAGTGGTGCAAGATATTTGCATGATGTGAAATTAGGATAAGAGAAGAATAGGAATATCTCCAAAAAATGACCTCAAAATTGCATAGATAAAGGAAGAAACTAAGAAGATAAAAAGAAGGTGTACCATGGGAAGCATAAGGAGGAAGAAAAAACTTCTAGAATAGCCACTGTAAAGAATTGTATAGTGAATCAGCGAATGACCAATCAACATTATGTAACATATATTGGTATTAGATATAGTCAGCATGATTTTATGATTTTCTACAATTCTATTTATGAGCACACTAACAGAAGCAAAGGAAGCAGATATTGGAAGTAATCCAGAGTCAAAATTTAGCAAGACATAACATAGGATGGATGTAAAGGACTGGAGTGTGGGAATCAGGGTAGAGTTGAAGTGATTCAAGCAACAAGTGTGATGACTTGGAATAAGTGTGTGTGTGTGTGTGTGTGTGTGTGTGTGTGTGTTCATTGGGTGGAGGGGATAGTTAGACGTCAGACATGGTGAGAGGAAACAATAGACTAATAGGTTGTGATACAGAGAGCCAACTGGTTAAGGCTTATGATCTAATAAATGAGTTCTAGAGACGATGAGCATGAACGTGGAACTCTTACAGGGATGGTGAAATTAAAGAGAATGATTATTTCGGTTAATCTGAGGGAATGGAAGTATAGACTATAGGAACTGAATATAGTGATAAAGTTAGAAGATAAAGTATTTAAAGGATTATCAATATATGTGTGTTTAACTCCCTCAGTATGTTAGTGAGTTAGTGAGTGGCATACTGGGTAGAAATACTGTGTCACAAACTGAACTCCTTGAGCAACGAAGGAAAGTCATCTTGGGGGATGGGAGCCAGTAGATATCTGTAGATATTGGCTCCCAGAATCTTGATTGACAATTGTTTGGTAGCATGTCCATGTTACTTACAGTATTATATTGTGTTGTTTTGACATATCATTAACTTAATTAGACAGCTGCCTTG
This sequence comes from Pseudocheirus occidentalis, assembly GCA_028646575.1. Taxonomy (NCBI): domain Eukaryota; kingdom Metazoa; phylum Chordata; class Mammalia; order Diprotodontia; family Pseudocheiridae; genus Pseudocheirus; species Pseudocheirus occidentalis. Next base: position 33,766,707 of record CM053599.1, on the reverse strand, counting down.
CAGCTTAGTTAGGTTAAGTGAATTGTTCATGGTTGAATGGAAAGTGTTAATGGCAGGATTTGACCTCTATAAATATAGAATGCATGAATATATGGTTCTATTGAAGTCTATATATGCATATAGGCTAATTTTCATGCTCCCCTCTTCTCAGATTTAGCCTATTTTGGAAAGGACACATTGAGCTCTGACAGACAGAATGAAGGGACAGGTTTCTTAGCATGATCTTTGATGCCAAAGATTTATATCTTTGACATTTAATTTGTTTTCATTTAGTTCCTGGTTTCATTTTAAACACACCAGAGTTCAAGACTTCCTAGGAAGACATATATGATCCTTAGACTGAATGTTCTCCAAATTATTTAACTGATTAAAGAGAG
>CM053599.1:33750102-33765830 GCA_028646575.1 Pseudocheirus occidentalis | reverse complement strand
CAAACTACATGCTCTCTTTCTTTTCCATGTTTGGTTTTGTTTGTTCTTTCCCATTGTTCATTCCATCAGTTACAACCCTTCTATACAACCAGACTAATGTCCAATGTGAAAGTATTTGCAGATCCTATACTTGATTGCAAGCCACTATGAGGGAGGGAGGAAGAAAATTTGAAACTCAAGGGATTATGGAACTGAATCTTCTAAACTAAAAATAAATAAATCAATTAAAAAAATCTATATCAAAGACATCCTGAGTTGTCATGAGAAAAAATAAAAACTGGAAACATAGATTCTTACTACTACTACTACTACTACTACTACTACTACTACTACTACTACTACTGCTGCTGCTGCTGCTGCTGCTGCTGCTGCTGCTACTACTACTCTTCCTCTTCCTCCTCTTTCTACTACTATTACTACTACTACTACTTCTACTACTACTACAATTACTACTACTACTACTACTGATAATAGCTAATATTTATATAGTACTTTCAGAATTGCAAAGCACTTTACACATTATCTTAGTTGGCACAAAATACTCTGAAAGGCAATTAATAGTGTTATCCCCATTTTGCAGATGAGGAAACTAAACTGAAGAAGGAATAAATGATTTATCCTGGGGCAAACATCTAGTAGGCATGGTTGCAGTTTTTTTTCCACTCTGCATCTGTCACTGTAGCTACCAAGTACCCACCAGCATTAAGTAAAATATTCCATGAACTGGCTGTTAAACTGCAACTCACATATATTATGAAAGTTTTATCCATTTAAAATATGTTTTTTTTTCATTGCCACATAGACACTGGTTCAAGGAAACAAATTCTCTCAATGTGTAAGTCTTGCCCAACTATAAATGAATAATCAGGATAATTCTGGCTGGGTTCTTGACAGAGTACAGGTAATTTTAACTTTACACAATGTTCTTCAACATTTACAGCTAATTTAGTTTTAGGTTTTGTGAAAATTAGTTTATTTCATGAATTCTGAAAAAAATAAATTTCTGTCTTCAATTGTGATTATTTTTAATTGTCCTTGTCTCTAAATGCTTTGATTTTCCTTTTTCTTTCATTTCTTCCTTGGAAAATCACTCATTTGTCAGAACCTAAATGAACTTAACACAATAGATTTGGTTTAATGTTTTCATGAAACAGTGAAGATACTTTTAAAATGAAAAATATCATCCCTCATTTTTATGTTCTAATTTTCATATAATGTATTTTCATGAAACAGGGTACAACTGCAACAAAAATATATTCTCCTAAATAAATAAATAAAAATAATGCAAGGTCCCTTCACACCTATATAGTTTACTGAGAAACCCAGATAATTAGTTAATAATATTATGTTGTTTTTTTAAGCTTCTTAAATAAGATTATTTAAAGAGAACTATAATGTCCAAGACTAAGGAGCTGATAGCATCTCCAAAGATGGCAGCTGGAATTCCATTCATGGTGCCATTTATAGGTATATTTATGACCTGGAGTGTGAATAGGAGGATGAGAGGCTTCAAGATGGTGCCCTAGCTAGATCAGTAGAAACAATTGTCTTCAAGTATCTGGTAAATGTCTTTAAGAATTTGAAGAGTTTTGTGGAATAAGAATTAGATTTATTCTGATCAGAACTATCACAATATGGAATTAACTTCCTTTTTCTGTAGCATTCCCCTCCATATTATTTCTTCAGTCAAAGACTGAAACTGGCTGTTTGATTGAATTGTTGTAGAGGTATTTTATTCTAATTTGGAGGCAGAGGGGAAAAACTATGAATCGGGCATGCATGTCTCTTCCTACAATGTGAGTGTGTGAAGTGTTTTGAAATTGGAATGTTCAGCATGGAGAAGAGAATACTCTGTGTATGTATGTATGTGTCTCTGGACATAGAGGGTTTGGTCCTTCACAGAGGGAGAAAAGACATTATTTTCAAAATATTTGAATAATCTGTAATATGGAAGAGTTTTTAAACTCATTTTTCTTGGCTAGAGAGAACAGAATTAGTAATATTAGGTAGATTGTTGTTGTTCACTAATTTCAACCATGCCTTACTCTTCATGAGGGTTTTCTTGGGGAAAATATTGAGGTTTTCTTGGGGAAAATATTGGAGTGGTTTGCTATATCCTTCTCCAGCTCATTTTATAGAAGAGGAACTGAGGAAAACAGGGTTAAGTTACTTGTCACTTGCACACAGCTAGTGTCTGGAACCCATCTTGAACTCATGAACATGAACTTCATGATTCTAAGCCCAGCGCTTTATTCACTGTGTCCTAGCTACCTCTAAAAAATAGGCAGAAACCTTCACTAAAGTGGAGTTTCTACTTTTTTCAAGCTGCCACTACTTTTTAGTCCCTGAAAAATCTTGCTTCTAACTTCATCACCCAACTGAACCTACTTTCTCTAAATTTGATCATAACATCTTTTTGTTGCCAAATCTAATGTTCTGTTCATAGTCCATTACTATTTGATTTCTCTGTGGAATTTTACACTATTGACATATCTCTTCTGGATACTCTCTAATCTGTGACTTTTCATTATGGTCTCCTGTTTCTCTCTTGCCAATTCCTCCACTCCTCTTCAATTTGGGTACTGCATCATCATCATCATTACCCTAGTCACTTATGTATACTTTGTCCTCAGCCGTCTTCTCTCCTTGTGTATTTTCTCTTCTGATATAATTTGCCCCTTAGTTTTAACTATCCTTTCAGTACTGAACACTTTCAGATCTCTATATTTCCATAATTTCTCTAATAAATTCCAGTTCCACCAATGAATTTTCCATTGTGGCATGTTCAACTGAAAATCATGACGTAATCTAAAATATCATGTCCAAGTTTGAAACTATTTTCTTTCTTCTTAATTTCTCCTCTCCTCAAATTCTTGCTTTCTGCTGACATACTTGTAGTCATTATAGTTTGCAACATTTAAGTCATACCTGACTCTTCATTCTCACCCACCCTGCCATCTAATCATTTGATAAGGACAATCTTGTACTTGTCAAGTACTAACTCTACAATATCTCTTGCATTTATTCCTTTCTCTCCATTCATTTAGCCCTCTACCCAGTTCAGGACTTCTCTACCTCTTGCCACAAGTTTTTCTTCTCTAATTGTTAAGCTTCTTCCATATTCATTCTCTGCAAAGCTGAAGAATTAAAAATCCCAGGACATATTTCTAACCGCATATACTTCCATGCTTCAGAAACTCCAAAGGCTTCTTCTTGCCTTTTAACATAAAATACAAAATTCTTTTATTTGACTATTAAAGACTCTTAAAATCTAACTACAAGCTGCTTCTTCTGGCTTACTGCATATTTTGGTTCTCCTCATACTCTGTGTTCCAATCAAACTGTATGGTTGTTCCCCATGTGTGGTTTTCCATGTTTGTATCTTAAAAAGGTGGTCCCCTATGGAATGTGTTACATCCTCACCTCTGCCTCATAGAGTTCCTAGTTTTCTCTCGAATTTCAGCTCAAGTGCCAAAAATCACAGGAAAGTGTATTCTCATCTTCTCTTGTTGTTAATGTTACCCCCCCAATACTTTATATATACATGAATATTTTTTCCCTCATGTTCACTCACACACACACACACACACATACACACACAAATCTAATGGAACATAATCTCCTTGACAGTAAGGGCTGCTTATTTTTTTTAATCTCACCAAGTTCCCAACACAGTGACTGTATATAAATGTTTAAGAAGTACCTATTGAGTGAATGAATGAATAGTTAAACAATTTGGAATAATTGAAAAGGGGAATTATTTGTCTTTGGAAGTGATACTTTCCTCCTTAGTAGAAGTCCATACTGTCTCATTACTTGCTGGAGATTGTTTAAAGTATATTCTCAGTCAGGTAAATGTTGGACTGGATAGTCTCAGACATATTTTTCAGTTCAGAGATTCTCACTCTGTAATACTACACAATATTTATGATGCACTGATACATATATTGGCAATAACCAAATGCAGGGACATTCTAAAATAGCAGCATATCCGTCTTTATGAAGGGAGGAAGGCATGACACAGTCAAATAAGTATGATTCACAACAGGAAGAAATACCACATTAAAAAGTCCACAGAAGCCAATTTCCTCATTAGCAGAAAAATGTAAGTTTTTATTGCTTGATATAACACAGAGGGAAAAAAAGATGCTGATTTAGGAGTGATAAAGGAAAGGAAAATAGGAATTAATAAGGCATTTATAAATTTTGCTTTCCTTTTGAAAATCTCCCTAGAAGTTTTTCTCCTAGAAAATCAGACAAGTGTTCTGTTAGCCAATTATTTTTTAAAAGCTGGGATGATTTCAAAAAAAATGCAGATATTTAGCATTATTTTTATAAGGAGTTATGAAAGGGACTGAAGAAAATATAGAAAGAGAAGAAATGAATTAGGTCCATATGAAATTAGAAAAGATAGAACAAACTTTTTTAGCTTTAAGATTTTTTTTCCAAAAGCTTGAATTTCAGAGTACCCTTAGGGAATGTGAGGATCATATTGTATGGGTTATCATTAAGACATTACCAAATACCAATTATTAGTTTTATATCAAAATTGAACATTTCAGAATTTGATGAAAATTGCATTGCTGCCTTTTAATGATGTCCCCATAATTTCAAATTACAAATAAGAAAGTTTTCTATGATTGACTTGAAATGAGGAAGACATGAAAAAATTAGTCTTAATTATTCTGAAAATGGTAATTTTATAGATTTAGAAATTACATTGTTTATATAAGAGATGGAAATTTTAGTCTCTGAGGTATATGATAAAATGATATGCTTGCTCCTCTGCATTTTTATTCATCAGGTGAACATAGTAGCATTAACCCGCAGTGCAATAATACCTTGAAAAATGTTGGAGAAACAGGTGCAAATGGAAGAACTTACAGTGTTCTGTACAGAGTAGTCAATGGGTAATTGTTGACTGAGTTGATTCCCCCATTCCAGGGCCCTTTTTCTTCCAACCCAGGTTTCCTTAATAAGATATTTTGGGTAAAGAGTTTCACATCATACAATTCAATTCAGAGAGCACTATGAATTTACTACTATGTTTGAAGAACTATGCCAGAAGGTGAGGACATCAATATCTATCTCTGTCTATCTCTCTATACACACACTGACACATATACATGTAAATGTGTGTGAGTGTGTGTGTAGAAAGATAGACAGACAGAGGGAGAGAAAGAGCGAGAGTGAGTGCGAGCGAGCGAGAGAGAGAGAGAGAGAGAGAGAAAGAGAGAGAGAGAGAGAGAAAGAAAGAAAGAGAATAAAGAAAAACAATCATGATACTGAGAGAAACCATGTCTTCTTTAGGTGTTTCATCAAGTAAAGAGATAAATAAAAGCAAATGATATGTAAACTAAATATGAAATGTATTTACAGAAAATATGAATGAATGACTACTGTGGGGCAAGAGGGGAAAGATCAGGAAATGTGTTATGTAGAAGGTGAATCCTAAGTTTAGACCTAAAAGAATCTAGAAATTCAAAGGAGAAAGTGTGTTGAGGGGAAGAAACCATCTAAGACTAGGATGATAGCCTATGAAAAAGCAGGGAGGTGGGTGCTGGAATATTACCTTTAAAGAATGGCAAATAATTTGATTTGATTAGAACTTTTCAGAGTTGGTGAGGGGCAAGAATATTAAAGCAGTCTAGGATGGTGATCTAAATCTAGATTGTTGAGAGCTTTGAAAGCAAACAGAGAAGTCTATGCATTAGCCTAGAGAAAGGAGGCAGCCACTAGAATTAGGCAGGAGAGTGACACGGTCAGGCTTGTACCTTAGGAACATGAATTTGGGAGCTGTGTAAAGATTGGAGATGGACAGAATCCATTAAGGGAGGCTGAATAGGAGGCTATTAAAACAGTATAGGTGGGAGGTATTGAAAGCCAAAATTGATTTGGCATAGGGATAAGGAAGATTTAAACCTTTGATTTTTCTTCTAATTTGATACAAGTGTCAGAGTTTCCAAATATGGAAAAAATGTCAACAACAAATTAACAAACACACAGGAAGTAAAAACCAATTCCCCAGTGGGCAGGAGTGAGATGGACTATACAGCACGATTCAACATTGTTTATAGAACCCTGATAATGAAGCCAGCACAGTGCTAGCCTCTGCTGTGGGTTATTAAATGATGTGATCATTATCCTTTCCCTTGTAATTCTTACATATGAATCCATCCCAGATTCATAGAAGAGAGAACTTCATTAAGTACCCAGTTGTCTACAGGGCTGAAACTATCTCATGTATATTTCTTGCACCATTATATTACTCAATTTAAAATAAAAATAGTAAAGGCATGTCTACTTGTAAATTCTAGGGCCAGAAATGTGAGTTTAGCACTTGTTGCATGAACCAGAAAAAGCAATGATAATAACAATAATAATTAGAATTTATATAGTGTTTTGTCAATAATTTTGTATACATTGTCTCTTTTAATCCTTTCAACAATTCTGTCTTGTAAATGCTGTCCTTAATAACATTTTTCAAATGAGGAAAGAGTCTCAGAATGGTTAACTTAATTGACTAGGCTTGTACACCTAGTAATGTGTCTAGAGAATCATATGAACTCATTTTCTCCCTGATTCCAAACACGTCAAGCTGCATCCACTACACCACTTAGGTGGAGCCATCAAGAATGGCTGTTGGTCTACTGATATCTTAGGATAAAAATAATTAATTATGTAAAGTAAAATGACATTCTATTATATTTCTAAGTGAGATAGATTGGTCAATGGGACAATTAACTTGAAAGAAATAGAATGCCTGGGGACAGAGCCAAGATGGTGGCATAGAAGAAGGAAAATTCTGTGAGTTCCCTCACAACCACCTCAAATACCTATAAACTATGACTCTAAACAAATTTTAGAGCTACAGAACCCACAAATCAACAGAGAGAAACAAATCTACAGCTGGAGACAGGAGTCAAGCCAACAGGAAGCATCCATTTGCAGTGTGCTGGGAGCAGAGCACAGCACTGTGAGCCATGTGGTTTTAGCTTCATTATGGTCCCAACCAGCAGTGGCCAGAGCAGACTTGAGGAGATTGAATAACTAATAGCTGTGGCAGCTTCCAGACTTCTCAACCCATAAACACAAAGGAAAAAGTTAAAAGTTACTGTGGAACTTTGTTGGAACTGGGCAGGGGGCAGGGGGATTGTAGGGGGACCTAGCAACCATTCAGAGGGTAATCACTCTTGCTTTAACTTGCTTTGATCTGACTGATGTCTTGGGTGGTCCTGGGGTATATGACCAGTGAGCAAGAGCTTGTGGGGGCTGCAGGGTGGGCACCAAATCAATAGCTTCAGCAGCTTCACAAACCTCACTGATTTGAGACAAAGCTCTCCTCTCTGGTAGCAAAGTTCTACCATGGCAAAGAGCTAAAAAGTAAAGTAATTGACTGGAAACATGAACAAGCTGAGGAAGCAAAAGAAGTACAGCAAGCAAACCTTAGATTCTTTTTTTGGGGGGGGACAAAAAGGATCAAAGCATGGAATGCTAAGAAGACAATTAAGTAAGAATTCTTGTACCCAAAGCTTCCAAGAAAAAATATGAATTGGTTACAGACCATGGAAGACTTCATGAAGGATTCTGAAAATCAAGTAATAGAAGTAGAGGAAAAATTGGGAAGAGAAATGAGAATGATGCAAGAAAATCATGAAAAGAGAGTCAACAACCTGACTGAGGAAAATAACACCTTAAAATAGAGTAACTCAAAAGAGGCCCAAAAAGTCAACAAAGAGAAGAGTGCCTTAAAAAGTTGAATTTGCCATATGGAAAAGGAATTCGAGAAGCTCACTGAAGAGGACAATTCCTTCAGAATTAGATTGGAGTAAATGGAAGCTAATGACTTTATGAGAAATCAAAATGCTATAAAATAGATCCAAAAATTAATAAATAGAAGGCAATGTGAAATATTTCATTGGAAAAAAACACTCACCTGGAAAATAGATCCAGGAGAGAAACACCTAGGTAATTCAGAAAACATAGCACCAGGATTGGAATCATTAAAGCCTTCGTTCAAATTTGACCTCAAACATTTTCTAGCTGTGTGACTCTGATCATTTAGTCTTTGTTTCATTTAGTTTCCTCAACTGTAAATTGAGTTAATAATAGTACCTACCTTATAGGGTCATTGTGAGGATCGAATGAGAAATTATTTGTAAAACACTTATCACAGTTCCTGGCACAAGGTGGAAATTATATATTTATATAATTTACATAATATTTATATATATTTATATGAAATTTATATAACATATAATAAAGTATATATTGTCATTGTCTATTAACATATTCATTTCAACAATTCTGAACAAATATGTCAGTTCTTCCTCAATCCTTTGTCACTCTTGTCTATGTTGTCCCATAATTTTGCTACAGTGGGTCCATCATGCATGCTTAGGAAGTGTGCAGACATCACTTCTCTCCATCAGTTATCTTTCTCTCCCACAAAATTACTAATCCATTTCCTTTTTTTCAGTTTCAATTCTTTGATTATCTTCCACCATGTCTCAAAAATCATTCTTTTTTTTGGGGGTCTTGGAACCCAATGCCACTCATTAACATTTGGGTGATAATAACTTTTGACTTTTCATTTTCACACATATTTCATTTTGCCCTCACAATATCCATATGAGGGAGGTGGGGAGTTCTCACATCTCAGATATGAAAGAGATGACATAAGGAGTATATGTGATTTTCTAGGGCTCACACAGTAAAAGTAATGCTCAATGTTAACAGTCACTCCTTAAATCTCACTCTGTCTTCTGATCAGACATGCGATCAAGGAGTTGAATGAAAAGCCAAGTAAACCTGCCCCAAATTAAAGACGAATTCCCATTATAATGTAACTGACAAGGAGTCATGCAACCTTTGTTTAAAGTTCTCCACTGAGAGGGACTCCACTAATTCCCAAGGTAGCATAGTTCACTTTGAGATGGCTCTATTCATTATGAATATTTTCTTTCCATCAAACCCTGTTCATCTTTTCCAGCTGTTAATTTACTCCCTCAGAGATAGCTCTTCAAATTATATCTACAAAGTAACTTTCTGGAACCTTGGAAACTCTTTAAACAAGTCCTTTACTTTAGTATATATGGAATCATGCCTTATAAATTATCATCTGAAAATGATTCACAAGCAAAACTATAATATTTCCTGTCTGAGTAATATACAACATAGATGTCCTTGACATCTTATTTTATCTCCATCATTTGAGGGCAGTATGTTTCATCTAGTATGTCTGCTATAATGAGAAAATATAATAGGTGAAGTTTAAGTCAGAAAAATTCAACGGTATTCATGAAAAATGCTCCAGTTTCCGTCAAGAGCAGGGTCCTATAGTGCAATCTAACATATGGCATTAGCTCTGTAATTGCTGATGGAACGAAGAGGAATAAAGACAAATCATCTTTCAATGGACACAGAGAATATGGGCACAAATGATGTCAGATGACTCCTGAATGCATGGGAGGTAAAAGAAATTGAACTCCATTAGATAATCATTGCTAATGTACACAAGTGAGAGGAAGAGAAGAGTGTTGTGGAAAGATTGTCGGATGGAGCAGAAATGAATGAAGAGGAATGATTTGGAGCAACAGCTACAAAGTGGAGGTGGAAGGAACAAAGGCAAACACTGTCCCGCAACCTTTGCTTAATGGATAAAAAGTGAATGAAGATGAACATCAGAATACAACTACTGAGCAAATGTGAATCAAATAAAGATAGATAATATCAAAAGACTTGTACTGAGTCTATAGGGGGTGAACTAAGATGAAAAATACAAGTCACAAAGAGTGGAATCATCCAGAGACAAATGAAGATCAATGATTCTGTATTAGAATATTGAACTTCACTGTACTTGTTTTCTGATGGTGTGAATTTGTAAAATATGCAATTCTAACAATATAAATATTGGCAGATAATTTGTATGTATATGAGTTTATGTGTGTATTTCTCCATAAACTACATCAGTTTGTTACACATAGCAGCTTGATATCCTGGAGGATCTACCAGTCAGTTCTTTTTTATGTCCTATGACTTTATTGGGGTGACAACAGTTCATGTGGACCCATTACGCCAGGGATTCTGACAGGTCCTCTTCTTAGATCTTCCTTATTTCCTTCTCTGTCCCTTGAACTACCTCACTGCAATTAAAGCATTGGGAGATAGAAATCTAAAGTAGTAAATGATAGGTTCTTGAGTTCTGCTAGATGAGCCTTTTCGGTATTATTGCTCATTTCAGTTGTGTCTAACTTTTTGTAACCCCATTTGGTGTTTTCTTGGCAAAGATACTGGAGTGGTTAGCCATGTCCTTCTTCAGCTAATTTTTACCAATGAGGACACTGAGGCACCCAGGGTTATGTGACTAGCCCAGGATCACATAGTTAATAAGTGTCTGAGGACAGATCTAAATTCAGGAAGATGAGTCTTCTTGACCCCAGTCTTAATGCTCTATCCACTATAACTTATCTTACCTGAAATTAGGTCATCAGGATATTACTTGACCATTTCCAAAACATGTCACCTACCTACATACTGGATATTCTCATCCTCATTGTTCCAGAAATCCAATTTTGTCCTCAGCATCCTGGACTCTGATACAAAATATTTTGTCCTTTCTTTCTTGGAAGCAGACCACCTCACCATTTCCTAGCCTTTTCCAAACCATACCATCTGTATTTTTCGATGCTCATCATCCTTCCTCACCAGAACTCAGATTCTGCCTCTGGAACTCTGGTCTTTTGTAAATGAGATATTGTTTTATCTTTCCTGTCATCAGAACATCATGCCATGTTTTGAGCATTTCCAAGCAATGATACTACACTCACACCAATGCCCACAGCAAGTTGCTTTCCACCTACTAGCTAGCACCCCTTTACATAATTTTTCCTCCTATCAGAATGCAAGCTTCTGGAGGACAGACATAGCCTTTGACCCAAATTAAAAATGTATGAAATGCTTTTGCAATCCTTCGCCCATTCATCTATGTTGACATTCTTTCAGTATTATGGCATACATTTTCACTTTAGTGGAAAAACTTGGTCTGTTAGTAATAGGCAGGATGAAAAAGGTCCCAGTAATATACAGAGAGTTGGATTGGACCTTGGAGGTCATCTAGTCCATCCCTCTCATTTTGCAAGTGAAGAAACTGAGACCTGGAGAGGTACTAACCTATGGTGACATCATAATTGGCGGAATTAAGATTTGAACCCAGGACCACTGGCCCTACTCCTATAACCTAACTTGTTTGAATCCCTAGAATTTCCCATTTGTTATGCTGGTGAAGTATAATCCTTGCACATGGGGATGCTGCTTTACTAGCCTGCATAGTTTTACATATTTATTTGAATTTATTTGTTTAGCCAAACTGCCCTGTCCCTAAAAAGTGCCTGTGCACTAGACTCAGCATTAAATATAATCAACAGCCCTCAAACAATCTATATTCTCTGAAAAATGGCACAAACTGCTTTATAATAATGTCTTTTTTAAATAGCAAGACTGCTCAGATATTTATTTTTGCTATTAAAAGCATTATATTTATTGGCATTATTGCACCATGTGGAATTATAGAAACCTTTCTGTTCTTCAGACTGCTTGTTTAATGATCTTAGAGGCCTCTGACAGCCATTGCTATCCACTTAGGTTCCCAAATGGATAAATAAAGCTTATAGAAACTAAGCATGAATGAGATCTATTTCTAATGGTCAGGTAGAACACAGAAAACTCAGTTTGACTGAACTCAGAAACCTACCAATTTGCTTTTTATTAATATTTTTATTGTAATCATCAATATACTTTTATTGCATCCACAGAACAATGTGGGTGTTAAATATGGTAGTTAAATAAATTGAAGCATACGGCACAACTTTCCTATACTGTACAGATGGTAGATGAAAACATGCAACTCAATCTATAAATCACACATGGGCAGTAACACCTACTGCTTTATGCCAATATCAGTACTTATCAACAATTCACTATGGGATGCACATAGGACATTTTCTGATAATGCATAATGAATTACCATCTCCTATAGTCTCAATTATAAAAGGGATACCAAAAAGGGAACAAGTATTTTATTGTTTCTCCACAGAAACAGCTTGCAGCTCAGCAGACTAATCTAGCCAAGTTTCCATTCACAAGAAGTCAGCTATTTTAAAACATATTTGGTTCCTTCTTTGATCAACAATAATAAAGATAGTGTTGTTAACAAAAGTCATTTATATAATCAATTAGATGATCTTATTATGAAATATTTGCTAACTCCCATACCAAAATGGCATCATGTTGGCCATTACAGGAGTGAAATAGGGATTGCAACTCTTCAATGAAAACAGGGCTATCTTAGAGAACATAAGAGCACAGTTACTTCCCTAACAAACACACTAATAACTCTCTTGAATTGGCCTACAAGTGCAGAATTGGTTAGTTACTTTAATAATTAATATGAAACTATCTAAGAAAATGCAGCTTACTTTAATAAATGGCCTAGGTTTAGCTTACATGTTTTAATCATAGTGTCAATGAGGTCAAAATCAATTCTTGTCATTGAAATTGGACATAGTATCATGAAATGAAACCATAGGCTTTATGGATAAAAGGCAACTGAAGGCTATGTAATGCAACCCTCCCCCTTTTGCCAGAAGAAGAAACTGAAGTTCAGTGAATTAAGTGACTTTGGTAAGGTCACAGAGATATGAAGTAGCAGAGCCAGCATTTGAATCCAGATCTGACTTCAAATTCAGTATTCTTTTTCAATGTATCACTATATATTGTGACAGTTAATATGATAACCAATATGCATTCTAACACCCCAAACTGGAATTGGAGGAGAGAGTGGGGAGGAATCAATGATATCCTTACCACCTTCATTCATTACTTTGATTTCATGATGAATCAGTGTTCTCTCTGATATAGACTCTCTTTCCAATGATACATTCTATCTATGCTCCTCTTGGGCAAATGATCATACAAAGAGGACCCACCACTGTGCTGAGGACCTTCCATTAGATCTCTTGACATTGCAAAGACATTAATGACACAACTTAGGTTTTCAACTCCTTCATTCTCAAATTGGAGCAATGGCATCGGAAAAGTGAGGTGTTAACTTGAAAATGAATTGGATTTAAGTGAGGCAGGATTGTGTCTCACTCTCTCCTCCAGAATCATCAGAGCCTAGTGGCAAGACATTGACTAGCAATGGGCCTGGATGCAGTGGGAGACTTCGACTTTGTTAAGATAACGTCTTTCCCAGGTCTCAGTTTCCCTGAGGCAACACCCGTTTAGTAATTAAAGGGTCAGTAAGAATTAAAGCAAATGATGGTCTAGTTTGCCTTCATAAAAGGATCAGTCTGGAAAGTGAAGATGATCAGACTTTCTGACCAAAGCAGAAACACTATTTATTAGGTTTTCATCAGATATTGAATCATAGAATGATAGATTTTGAGCCACAAGGCAACTTAGGGACCATTATATTCAACCTACACCATTTTACAGATGAAGAAACATAGGTTTGCCCTAGTAAAATTACTTCCCCAGGATCACATAACTTCTACAGTGAGATTTAAATTCAGGTTCTTTTGAGTCCCAGTCCAGCATTATATCCATTCCACACCCTAAATGTCTGTCATTCTCATCAATCTTCCCACCAAATACTGTCAAGGGAGGGGAATAAGCATGTATATCATGTCTAGTGTGATTTCATTTTATCCTCACAACAGCCCCAAAAGCTAGTTGCTGTTATGATCTCCATTTTACAGTTGTGGAAACTGAGGCAAATATAGGTTAAGTGACAAGACCAGGTTCACAAAGATAGTAAGTGTCTAAGGCTTGATTTCAATGAAGTGAGACATTTCTGATTTTAGGCCCAGTCCTCTATTCACTATGCCACCTAGCTACTTGGTCATATACCTCTGTGACAATAACCTTTACAATTCTTCTCTTCTCTTATAGAATTCTTGATTTATATACCCCATGCACACATACCACTGCTCTCTGCATAACCCTAAAAACTGATTCCTTATAGACCATGCTATCTCATTCTTGGCAGTCATACAATCTCCCTAAAGGCATATTATAAAAACAACTGGCCTTTGATTCAGCTTTATAATATTCAGAGGCAACTTTCCAACTCGTCTTTAATTGTGGACCTATATCATTATTTACATGCAATGTCTTTTGAAGACATAAAACACTAGGTGGTACACTGAATAAAGTAGCTGATTTGGAGGTATAAGGACCTGAATTCAGATCTGGCCTCAAATACTTCTGAGTAACCCTAAGTAAATCACTTAACCTCTCTGTTCCTTTGTTTTAATAGCATGTATCAGAGTTGTGGTAAGGATAAAATGAGATAATATTTTAAAGTAATTGGCAAACTGTGAAATACTAAATAAATGCTAGCTATTCTTGTCATTATTATTACTATTATAAATGCAATGTAAATGGGTTGTACAGATCTTATGCAATGAGCTATGTGTATTATCAGATAATTGATTGAAAATAAATTTGTCAGTAATAAAATCAATCTCAAAAGTTTGGCTATGGATCAGAAATAATGCTCATAGAATCATAAATAAGGAAGGTTTCTTTATGGTTCAAAAATAGTAAAAATTTATTTCCATCCACACCATTAATTGGTGTGCCACATGGCACTTTGAATATGTGGAAGATATATGTAATATGAAAAATCCAGAAGAGTTGAAAAGTTCCTACTTGGGATAATGAATATGTGAAGCCAAGGGGAAATAACATGACAAAAGTAAGAAAGAAGATGGGATGGTGGGGGGAATGATGGATTTGGAGCCAGAGGAATGGGATCCAAATCCTAAATTTGATTCTAACTGCCCCTTATCTAACTACCTTGAACAAATCAATACCATGGACTCCATTTTTCCTCATCAATAAAGTAAGAAAACTGAACTAAATGGCTTCTAAAACCTCCACCATCTCAGATGCTATGGTCTTATCCTCCCTATGATCTAGAATAAATACTTGACCAACTCTGTTCTTAGGAGAGAGGATATGTCTAATGATACTGAATTAACAAGAAGCCAAAAAAGTTTAATTAATAAGCCAACATTTTCAACTTATTACTTATCCATTTAAGCAATAGAAAATTAACCAAAGTGTCTTTATATAAATCATTAGCATATTATTTTCCACTTGTAGTTCATAGAAATGAGTCAAAATAGTATATGCAATGTGTAACATAGCTAATATAAATTAGATAGGCTTTGTTGTATTGCTGATGTATATTTTTATACAATATGTATGAATGAAACTTCATTATTTCAAAACACTTCATACACATTTTTTTCATTTTAATTTTAATAGGAACTCTCTAGTCTTATTAAACTATTATTTATCTCTATTCTTAGAGTGAAGGGATTTGAAATTCCAAGTCATTAAAAGACTTGCCCACATTGTCTTACATAGCAAGTAACTCAAAGAGTTTGGGATTCAAATCCAAGTCTACTGATTCAGGTCCAAATCTGGTATGTTTTTTTCTTCCACCACAGTCTTTCTTTTAAACACAGAAGAAAATAAGTAAAAAAATGACCAAGGACAATTTTATTTTTTTTTCCCCCTTGAACCATAGTATATTGAACTTGGGTATATTTGAGGATGGCTTATCACTAGGGGGACGGGGTGCTACAGAGAACAGGGAGGAGGTAGTAGATCTCAAGTTAAAGGATAGGTGGTAACAGGGAATTGGGGAAGCTGGT
>CM053599.1:33725663-33749602 GCA_028646575.1 Pseudocheirus occidentalis | reverse complement strand
TCCCAGTGGAAACGCCCCAATCCCCCAGTCTGGTGCGAGGCCCATAGGGCCCACAGGCTAGGCCTGAGCACACTACGCTAGGAGCTACTAAAGCCGAAGACATTATTCCCCAGTTCTGTTGGCGTAGACAATTTGATTTTCAATCATTTTTCTGCATCATGCTTCTAATTGAAAAAAAAATGCGATGTTTGAAAAGTAACTGCTTTAAAAGTCAACCTCTATCTTTAAACTCAGTGTTGTCATCAGAAAAGGCTAGAAAAAGGTTTTTTTTTCTATGAACAGTATAAGCTTTCTCTCCAGTATCGCTAGAGTCCAAGTAAGAAGGCTATGTTTAAATGAGGCATGGGCTAACATATTTCAGTGATAATGCTCTCAGGAGATTCCACAGGTTTTTTTTTTTTTGGTTTCTTTTAATCAGTTTTTCTCCAATTAAACAGTGTATTAGAGTATCTCTCTTTATCTCTGTCTCTCTCTGTGTCTCTGTTTATCTCTCTGCTTCTCTGTCTCTGTTTCTGTCTCTCTCCCTTCCTCCCTCTCTCCTTCTTTCCTTCCCCTCTTTCTCATTATTCCTCTCCTGATTCTCAAAGGGCATAACTAATATCTCAAAGTTGGGAATAAAGATTTAATTATGGAGTTTGGCTAGTCCAATTGACCAAATTAATGGGTCGCTTCCTTGTAGAGGTAGTATAGAGACAGAAAGTTTCTAGATATATTTTTAGTTTTGCCTTGGTTTTTTTTTCTAATACTTGCTAGATATTGTTACTTAATATTCAATATTGACATACTAATGTTGCTGGACTATTTTCCATGCAACTTTGTTTTGTAGGAGTATCATTTTAACTTTTATTTTTTTCATTAAAAATCTGAAATTAAATAGAGTTCCTATTTGCTCTATATCACCTCTTCTAATAGGGCTCCTCTCCAACCCCTAAATGAAGATTGAACAGTCAAACAAACATTATTGAGAATCTCTTCTTGAAAAACCTTTCCTAGGCACACAGTGGCAAAATGTACTTTGGCAAAATGGGATGAGACCTGGATCGATGCCGATGGAAAAAAAAAGAATAAGAGTAAGGGAGGGAGGAGAACTTTAGGGTCAAAAGATGCCTGGATGCTCAGTGGAAAGAGGACTTGGAAGGAAAATTGACTCTGACCTAAAAAAATGTTGAAAATTCTTAATAGCAAATGGCTTTTAAAAAATGTTTTCTCTTAGTATGTGTTTGTGGACTTTTTTTGCCCAACTTGAAAAGCACAGCATATTCCTTGGGCTTTTGAAGTTCGAGTAGCATTCTGCAATGGTTATTGTGTGGCCGGCAGCAAAACTGTCCCTTTGTTGTTTCCTTTTTTTTAAGTCTATGAGGCCACAAAGGTGCATCTCATTAATGTGCCCTGGATATAATCTCAAAGTTGAGAGTTTTGCTTAGTTCCTCTAAACCCAGCCCTAGATGGAGCAATGAGAGTAAGCCTTAATTAACCATGACAGACTGTTCTGCAGTAACAGAGGTCAAGGATGCAAGTTTCAAATATTTTCTAAAAGCATCCAAATGCATCTTCATTTTAATGAGGATGCTTTTATTGTTGCTCAGAACAAAATGAATTTGTCAAGTACCATACATATGCATTGTACTCTATTTGTGGTACTTTTGTGATTCCTCCAGTGATTGATTCTCCCTGACTCTTCAAATAGCTTAGTATTCTTTTTGTATATATTTCCTATCTCTGGACCTGCATGCATGTCATTGCTCTCAGTAAAATGGCATCTCCTTGAGGGTCAGGATTATTTCATTTTTGGCTATGTATCCTCAGCAACTAGAACAAGTCAGTTAATTACTATAAGCTTAATAAGCAATTATGGGATGGAATCAAATAAAAATTAAAATTAGGGTCATTTAATTCTTGTTAGGAAAGTGACCAGGACTAGACATGAATTATTATTTAAAGATAAACAACATGTATAAAATAAGTCACCTTCTGGGAAACTTCATAAAATAGGTTAATCTAATTATATGATTTAACCACTTTTCAAGTAGAATAATCTTTGAAAAGGCCATCTACCTTCTGATTCAAAAGGGGGCAGTAGTATTATTCAGAGGATATATAAATATATTAATTTATTTCAATTGCCTATCAGCTTATCTCATTAGCATTCTGTCTCAAATTCAATATCAGCATCAGATTATGATTAGTAGGAAGGCAGAAAAAAGACAAATCAGGGCTAGTGATTTTTGGACGAAGTCAAAGAGTGAGATTAGATGAATATAATATCATACATACAAAAAAGGATCCAAGCAGAAATTATAAGGGGGTTGCCTGTATCTGATAATATCATGGAACAGAGTTCATAGTGGTAGGTAAAAATTAAAGAGGAAATCAGTGCCTGGAGCCTAAATAATCAGGTTATAATTAACAAAGATTGATGCAAACTGGGAAGAAACCCTAGGAAAAGGGAAAATAACAATACCCAGGGTGTATTCCCAAAGTCTAGAGCACCATGTCAGACAAAGACTAAGACAGAGGGAATGCAGTTTCACCAAGTGACTGGAGATTATATCTCAGGAAGTAATGTAAGCTATACAGCGTAAGAGAAGTATGGTGCTAGGTGATCAGTGGAAGTTAATATCCCAGAGATCAACATCTTGGAGATGTAGAGATCATTAGAGAGAAAAAAAAACCTCCTCAAAACTGAGTGATAAGGAATAGCAGAGTGTAGCTGCAAGTCTGACCTAAAAACCAATCTTTTCTGAGTTATGGGTTCTTTATAATACTGGAGGGGGGATAAGAACAAGTTATTCACTGGCAGTAGGTATAAGTAGGTGCAGTTGATGAGAGGAGAAAGCTGCAGGAAGAAGTCATATCACTCTCAGAAATCCAAAAGATTTTTCAGGAGCATGTAGGTAGAGCAGTATGGCAATTATTATGCTACTTTACCTTTATTTACTTGATTATCACACCCAAGGTGGTGACACACCAAGGGAGGTCAGGCAGATATTATTGTACCCATGTTAAAAATAAGAAAACTGATGATCAGAGAGGTCTAGTGGTTTGTAAGTTGGAGAGTTAGAACTTGTACTGAGATTCAATTTATTCAGCATTGCCACTATCCCCATCATAAGCACCACCAGTATGCCATAATAATGATGTTATAATTATGTAGAATTGCAGGTTTTCAAATAGCTTTTTATCTTAGTGTATATACTATACTCATGTTAGGTAAAACTATAGGTACTGTTATCCCATTTTTAAGATGACAAAATCTAGGGCAGAGAAGCTAATTGCTTTGAGTTGGATGTGTGATTTAAACTCAATACTCTATAGTAACAGCCATTAAATTTTTATAGAATTTCGTTCTCCTAAATAAAATTCACTCAAACTAGTATTTCTGACAGTCAAGACATTATTTTCACCACATAATTGTTTTGTTTCTGTCCCCAAATTAGGTGGATGTAGGTTTTACAATTGAATTAGCAGCAAATGGGGAAATGCTTTTATTGCAATGAGGAAGATAATTTTGATTATGTAGCTCTGAAAAGGAAGAAAGACAAAACAAGAAAAACTAGAAAACTAGAGAACAAAACAACTGGAAAACAAAACAATTGTCCAGTGTGTCCTTCAGGGGTCATCTAATATCTTCAAGAACTACCAGATGTATTCACTTAAGAAAACCATATATTATGCAGGTAACAAGAACTTAATGTGTGGCAAGACCTGTGCTAGAAGTCATCTCAACAAGCCTGATACTTATCAGATATCCCCATATTCCTAAAAGCATAACTTAAAAAAAAGTGAAAATCAAAATGATGTCTTCATATATTTGGAATGCAATGTAGTTGTCTTGAGTGAAAACAGTCCAAATACTACATTTTTTATAACACCCATTTTGTTTTCTTTTGTCCCAATTTTATTTTTTTGTCTTTATTAATTTGTTTACATTTAGTTTACAGGATTCAGTTACACAATCCCTTGAGTTTCAAATATTCTCCTCCTCCTTGTCCTCCCCCACCTCCCTATTACAGCATGCAATCAAGTATAGGATCTTCAAATACTTTCACATTAGACACTAGTCAGGTTATAAAGAAGGATTGTAACAGATGGAATGAACAATGGGAAAGAGGAAATAGAACCAAACAAGAAAAAGAATGAGAGCAGGTAGTTTGCTTCAATCTGCATTCAAATTCTGTTCTTTCTAGAGCTTTCTCTGAATGTAGACCTCTCTTTCCATCCTTAGTCTTTTAGAGTTGTCTTATAACCTTGTGTTGCTGAGAAGAACCCAGTTTATCAAAGTTGGTCATCACACATACATTGTGTCTCTCATTGTGTACAAATTTCTCCTGGTTCTGCTGTTCTTACTTAGCATCAGTTCATGTAAGCATCTCCAGGTAAATATGAAGTCCATCTGCTTCTCATTTCTTATAGCAAAATAGTATTCTATTACATTCATATACCAAAACTTATTTAGCCATTCCCCAATTGATGGGCATCCCCTTAATTTCTAATTCTTTGCCATCACTGCAATACATATTTTTGTACATATGAGTCTTCCTCCCACTTCTCTGATATCTTTGGGACACAACCCTAGAAATGGTATTGCTGGGTCAAATGGTATGAAATTATGTATAGCCCTTTTGGCATAGTTCCAGATTGCTCTCCAGAATGGGTGAATCATTTCACAACTCCACCAACAATGCGTCAGTGTTCCAATTTTTCCACATCCTCTCCAGCATTTATCATTTTCCTGTTTTGTCATCTTAGCCAATCTGGTGAGATGTGGTATCTCAGAGTTGTTTTGACTTGCATTTCTCTAATCAATAGTGATTTAGAGCATTTTTTCATATATTTACAGATATCTTTAATTTCTCATATCCTTTGACAATTTATCAATTGGGGAATGACTTGTATTCTGCTATATTTGACTCAATTCTCTGTATATTTTAGAAATGAAGCCTTTATCAGAGACATTGGTTGTAAAAAATTATTTCCCAATTTCCACTTCCCTCTTAATCTTGGTTACATTGACTTTGTTTGTACAGAAACTTTCTAATTAAATGTAATCAAGATTATCCATTTTGCATTTTATACAACTCTCTAATTCTTGTTTTGTCATAAAGTCTTTCCTTCTCCATAAATCTGACAGGTAAACTATTCCTTGCTTTCCCAGATTGCTTACAGCCTCAGTCATTTTACCTAGATCATGCACCCATTTAGACTTGATTTTGATATATGGTGTTAGACAATGGTCTATGTCCAGTTTCTGCCATACTATATTCCAGTTTTCCCAGCAGTTTTTTTCAAATAGTGAGTTCTTATTCCAAAAACTAGGGCCTTTGCATTTATCAAACAGTAGTTTACTATAGTCATTGACTGCTGAGTCCCATGTACCCAATATATTCCATTGATCTGCTACTCTATTCCTCCGCCAGTAACAAGTAGCTTTGGTGACTGCTGCTTTATAGTACAGATTAAAATCTGGTATGGCTAGGCCACCTTCCCTAGCATTTCTTTTCATTAATACCCTTGATATTCAATACTTTTGTTCTTCCAAATGAATTTTGTTTTTATTTTTTCTAGTTCTATGAAGTAATTTTTGGTAGATTGATTGATATGGCACTAAATATGTTGCTTAATTTAGGTAAAATTGTCATTTTTATTATATTAGCTTGAGCCAGCCATGAACAATTGATATTTTCCCAATTAGTTAGAGCTGATTTTATTTGTGTAAAAAGTGTTTTGTAGTTGTGTTCATTTGGTCCTGGGTTTGTTTTGGCAGGTAGATTCCCAAATATTTTATAATGTCTATAGTAACTTTAAATGGGATTTCTCTTTCTGTCTCTTGCCGTTGGATTTTGTTAGAAATATATAGGAATGCTGAGGATTTATGTGGGTCTATATTATATCCTACAACTTTGCCAAATTTATTGATTGTCTCAAGTACCTTTTTACTTGATTCTCTAGGATTCTCTAAGTATATCAGCATATCATCTGCAAAGAGTGATAGCTTAGTCTCTTCCTTGACTGATTTGATTCGTTTGATTTCTTTTTCTTCTCTAATTGCTACTGCTAACATTTCTAAAACCAGATTGAACAAGAGGGGTGTTAGTGGAAATCCTTATTTAACTCCTGATCTTTTTGGAAATGATTCTAGCTTATTCCCATTACATATAATACTTGCTGATGGCTTTTAATAGATGCTACCTATTATTTTAAGGAAGACTCCATTTAGTCATATACTTCTAGTGTTTTTAATAGGAATGTATGTTGTATTTTGTCAAAAGACTTTTCTGAATCTATTGAGATAATCATATGATTTCTGCTAGTTTTATTGTTGATATGATAAATAATACTGATGATTTTCCTAATGTTGAACCATCCTTGAATTCCTGGAAAAAATCCTCCCTAATCAAAGCGCATTATTCTTATGATAAGTTGCTGTAGTCTTTTCACTAATATTTTATTTAAAATTTTTGCATCTATATTCGTGAGGGAAATTGGTCTATAATTTTCTTTCTCCCTTTTATCTCTTCCTGATTTAGGTATCAGTACCATATTTGTGTCATAAAACGAATTTGGCAGGACTCCTTCCTCACTAATTTTCCAAAATAGTTTGTAGAGTATTGAAATTAATTGTTCTTTAAATGTTTTAGAGAATTCACTAGTAAATGTATCCAGCCCTGGAGATTTTTTCCTAGGGTGTTTTCTGATAGCTTGTTCAATTTCTTTTTCTGAGATGGGGTTATTTAAGCAATGTATTTCCTCTTCAGTTTGTCTGGGCAACTAATATTTTTATAAATATTCATCCAGTTCACTAAGATTGTCAAATTTATATGTATACAATTGGGCAAAATAATTCCTAATTATTGTTTTAATTTCTTCTTCTTTGGAGGTACACATTTTTGATACTCATAATTGAGTTTTCTCCTTTTTTATCATATTGACTAAGGGTCTATCTATTTTTTTTCATAAAACCAGCTCTTAGTTTTATTTATTAATTCAATAGCGTTCTTAATTTCAGCTTTATTAATCTCTCCATTTTTTCATTATTTCTAGGTTAGTATTTAATTGGGGATTTTCAGTTTGTTCTTTTTCTATCTTTTTCAATTGCATGTCCAATTCATTGACCTCCATTTTCTCTAATTTGTTCATGTATGCATTCAGGGATCAAAAACTTCTCCTAAGAACAGCCTTTGCTACATCCAACAAATTTTGCTATGTTGTCTTATTATTGTCCTTCTCTTGAATGAAGTTACTGATTGTTTCTATAATTTCTTGTTTGACCCACTCATTTTTTAGGATTATTTATTTTCCAATTAATTTTTAGTCTATCTTTCTGTGTCCTTTTATTACACATAATTGTTATTGCATCATAATCTAAGAATGATGAATTTAATATTTCTGCTTTTCTTCACTGAATTGTGATATTTTTATGCCCTACTATATGGTAAATTTTTGTGTATGCATCATGTACTGCTGAGAAGAATGCATATTCCTTTTTATCCCCATTCATTTTTCTCCAGTGATCTAACATATCTAAACTTTCTAAAATTCTATTTTACTCCTTAACTTCTTTTTTGTTTATTTTGAGCTTAGATTTATCAAATTCAGGGAGGGGGAGATTGAGGTCCCCTACTAGTATAGTTTTGCTATTGATTTCTTCCTTTAATTTCCTTAAATTTTCCTCTAGGAATCTAGTTGGTGTACCACTTGGTGATTATATGTTAAGAAATGATATTGCTTCGTTTTTGATGGTGACTTTTAGCAGAATGTTTACTTCTCCATGTCTTTTAATTAGATCTGTTTTTGATTTTCCTTTATCTGAGATAAGGATTGCTACCCCTAATTTTTTTTTTACTTTAACTGAAGCAGAATATATTCTACTCCAGCCTTTTACCTTCACGCTATGCATACCCCCTTGTTTCAAATATGTTTCTTGTAGAAAGTATATTGTAGGAATATGGTTTTTAATCCATTCTGCCATCTGCCTACATTTTATGAGAAAGTTCATCCCCTTCACATTCACAGTTATGATTACTATCTGTGTCTTTCACTCCATCCTGTTCTCTCCCCTGTTTATGCTTTTATTTTTCTCCTATTTAAGAGTTTTCCTTTTGACAGATGCCTCCCTCTGTATTTCCTCCCTGTGACCCCTCCTTTTTACCAGTCCTTTCACCTTACTACTATTTCCCTCCCTTCTAACCAGCCCCCTATTCATCTCCCTGTCACCCCTCCTACTGCCTATACAGCACAATGGATTTTTATACTTATCTAAGTATGTTATTCCCTCTTTGACCCCAAACCAAAGAGAGTAAACTTCATACAGTGCTCCTCTCCCTTGCTCCTTTCCCTCTATTATAATGAGTTTTTGTCTCTTTTCACATCAGAATATTGAACTTAACTGATTATCTTGATCCCTCTTTGAAACAGAACCAATGAGAATAAAGATCATATGATGTTCATCTCTCCCTCATTCCCTTCTACTATAGTGTGCTCTTATGCTTCTTTGTGTGGCAAAATTTACCTTCTTTTGCCTCATCCTTTCTTTTCTTTCCATTACAATCCCTTTGAAACTATTAACAATGTTTTTTAAATCATCATATTAGTTCATTTATACTCACACCCTCTATCTATGTATATCCCATTTAAATATCATGACAATCTTTTAAATTTCAATATTCACAGGTATCAGCTTTTCATATAGGAATTTAAACAATCAGCCTTTATTAAATCCCAAGTTATATGCATGTGTGTGTATGTGTTTGCATGTGTGTGTGAGTGTGTGTTTTCCTTTTTTACCTTTTTATGCCTTTCTTGAGTCTTGTAATGGGAGATCAAATTTTCCATTGGGCTCTGGCTTTTTCATCAGGAAAGTCTGAAAGTCCATTATTTCATTAAATTACCAGCTCTTTACCTGAAGGATTATGCTCAGTTTTGCCAGGTAGTTGATCCTTAGTTGTAATCATAGTTCTTTTGCCTTATGAAATATCAAATTTCAGTACCTCTGATCTTTTAGTGTTAGAAGCTGTTAGGTCCTGTTTAATCCTGACTGTAGTTCCAAGATATTTGAATTGTTTCTTTTTGTCTACTTGCAGTATTTTCTCCTCAATCTTGTAATTCTGCCACAAATCTCCCCCTATTTAAGCCACTCTTCCCCCCATTTTTGGTGTTTAAAAAATTTTAATAAATTTATTTTTAGTTTTCAACATACGTTTTCACAAAACTTTGAGTTATAGTTTTTTCTCTCCCTATTTTTCTCCTACACCAACACCAAAATGTCAAGCCTACTGAATACCTCTTCCCCCAATTTGTTCTCTCTTATATCCTCCTTTATGTTAACCCCCTTTAGTTTCTAGTATGGCAAGATGGATTTCTACACTCCAGTACCTTCGTATCTTCTTTCCCAGTTGCATGTAAAAAAATACTTTTAAACATTTGCTTTAAAAACTTTGAGTTCCAGATTTTTTCTCCTCCCTCCCCACCCACACCACTGGGAAGATAAGCAATTCAATATAAACTGTATATGTGTAGTTACCCAAATCATTTCCTTAGTAGTTATATTGTGGAAGACTTGCTATATTCCCTTCCATCCTACCCCACACCCAACGTATTCTATTTTATCCTTTGATGCTATCCCTTTACAAAAATATTTACTCCTAACTACCCTCTCCCCCAATCTGCTGTCCCTTCTATCCTCCCCCCTCATATCCCTCATCCTCCTATTTTCCTTTAGGGTAAGATAACCAATTGGGTGTGTGTGTTAATGCCTCCTTAGGTCAAATTCAATGAGAATCAGGTTGTCCCATTCCCTTTCACCTTCCTGATCTTCCTCTCCATTGTAACAGTTTTCTCTTGCCTCTTTTATATGAAAATCTATCTTTTGCTAATCTATTGCTAATAGATCTATTAATCTATCACCCCCTTTCTTTTTTTCCCAATAAATTCCTTTCTCAGTTCTTAATTTTATTTTTTATATATCATCCCTTCATATTCCACTCATCCTGTGCCCTCTGTCTGTGTATATATGAACATACAAATGCCCACACTCACATATATATTCATATACAGATACATCCTCCTATACATACATATGCATGTATACAAACACACAATACACATATGTGCATATATATGCACATATATGTATGCATATATGCGCAATACATATGCACATATATGTATATATACATACATATGTGTGTATATATATATATGTATATATGTATTATCTTCAGCTATCCTCATACTGAGAAAAGTCTTATGAGTTACAATTATCATTTTTCCATGCAGGAATATAAAAAGGTCAACTTTAATGAGTTCCCTATGATTTCTTTTTCCTGTTTACCTTCTCATGTTTCTCTTGCTTCTTGTATTTGAAAGTCAAATTTTCTGTTGAGCTCTGGTTTTTTCATCAAGAATGTTTGAAATTCTTCTATTTCACTGAATGATTATACTTTTCCCTGTACCGTTATACTCAGTTTTGCTGGGTATGTGATTCTTTGTTTTAGTGCTACTTCCTTTGACCTCCTGATTATCATATTCCAAGCCCTTTGATCTCTTAATGTAGAAACTTCTTTGTCTTGTGTTATCTTGATTGTGTTTCCAGAGTACTCAAATTGTTTCTTCCTAACTGCTTGCAGTATTTTCTACTTAACTTGGGAACTCTGGAATTTTGCTATAATCTTCTTAGGAGGTTTCTTTTTGAGATCTTTTTCAAGAGGTGATGGGTAAATTCTTTCCATTTCTATTTTGCCTTTGGGTACTAGAATATCAGGGGAATTTTCCCTGAGAATTTCTTGAAAGATGGTATCTAGACTCTTTCTTTGATTATGGCTTTCAGGTAGACCATTGATTTTTAAATTACCTCTCCTGGATCTATTTTCCAGGTCAGTGGTTTTTCCAATAAGATATCGCACATTGCCTTCTATTTTTTTTTATTTGTTTGGATCTGTTTTATAGTAACTTGATTTCTCATAAAGTCATTAGCTTCCAATTGCTTAAATCTAATTTTGAAGGAGTTATTCTCTTCATTTAGTTTTTGAAATTTCTTTTCCATCTGGCAAACTTTAATTTTTAAAGCATTCTTCTCCTCATTGACTTTTTGGGCCTCTTTTGCCATTTTAGTTAGTCTATTTTTAAGGTGTTATTTTCTTCAGTGTATGTTTGGGTTTCCTTTAGCAAACTGTTGACTTGTTTTTCATGAATTTTTGCATCATTCTCATTCCTCTTCCCAATTTTTCCTCTGCTTCTTTTACTTAGTTTCAAAATCCTTCTTGAGCTCCTCCATGGCCTATAACCAATTCATATTATTTTCTTTGAGGCTTTTGATGTAGGAGTTCTGACTTCACTGTCTTCATTTTGTTCCATGCTTTGATCCTTTTTGTCCCCCCAAAAAGGATTCTATTGTCTCTTTGTTCTTCCTGTGCTTGCTTATATTGGCAGCCAGTTACTAGACTATTGAACTCTTTGCCACTGTAGAGCTCTGCTTCCAGAATAGAGAGAGCTATGTGCCAAATTGCTGGGGTTTTTGTAGCTGCCAGAACTTTTAGATAGGCATGCTCTCTGAAGCCCCCACACACTGGCTCCCTGGTCAGTGACCCCAGGACCACCACCGAAGACCATGATCCAGATCCAAGCAGGTCAAAGCAAGAGTGTTTAGCCTCTGAATGCTCGCTTGGTCTCCCTACAATCTGTAGACCTGGCACTCTGGAAGCATCCATGTGGCAGTGGCTGCAGCTGCAGGGACTCTGCCACTTCTTGCTTCAGGCACAGCAGCTGGACCATGCTCCCCCTGTTTCAAAAACTTTCCACACTAACCTTTTACTTTGTCTTTGGCATTTATGGATTGAGAAGTCTGGAAGCTGCTACAGCAGTTGATGACTTAACTCTCTTGAAGTCTGCACCAGCTGCTTGTTATTGGGGATGCCCTGGGGCTAAAACTAGTGCTCATTCAGGATAGCACTCTTCTCCCAGAGTACTGTGAGAGACCCTTCTTGCTGGCTTGCCAGGCTTCCTCCAGTGGGGGATTTGTTTCTCTCTGTCACTTTGTCAGTTCTGTATCTCTAAAGTTTGTTTAGAATAATTTTTTTACATGCATCAGAGGAGGTGGAAGCTGGAGCCACATGTAAGTCCTGTTTCTATTCTGCCATCTTGGTTCTGCCCCTATTTAATCCATTCTTAAAGTTTAGAACAGTACTCAGAGATTTCCTTCTTCTTCTTCTTCTTCTTTTCTTCTTCTTCTTCTTCTTCTTCTTCTTCTTCTTCTGCTTCTTCTTCTGCTTCTTCTTCTCCTTCTTCTTCTTCTTTTCTGGGTTTTGACTGTTCCAAGGAAGAAAAATGAAGAATCCCAGAAATCCTTTGAGTATTTCCAAATGATCACATTTGTAGTCATGGATATAAATATATGAATATTATTTTTTCCATATTTATTACAAATACATGATAGTTTTATTAGGAACAGCTTGAGAATAACTAGAAAACACAATCACACATGCATATAATCAAGCATCTCAATTTAAGTAGGGTAGATGGAGTACCTTACATGGAGTAGGTAATAGATCAATCTAATTAGTTAACTATTTTAATCAGAAAAGCAGAGTAAAAATAAGGGAAGGCATCAAAATGGGATGGTACACATTTTGTAAAAGACTAAACTGATTCCTAATTCTTATGTACCAAAGTATATAATTGAAAATAACTATTTGAAGTAGAAGTCTTGGTTGTCTAGGAAAAAATAACTACCAAAATGAAGCTATATATATTGGGAGATGAGGAATGAAAAACATTTGATCATAGTAATCATATTTTTTGTGGTTTCCCTTTCAGAGAGTTGTCCAAGTTAACAAAACTCTTTGAAAATATCATGTTGAAGGTTCACAAATACATTATTGGCACCTTGCCTGACTCATGTAATCTCTCCATGCTTCCTATTCTTTGTCAAATAATCACCATATCACCACTTGCAATCTGGTGCTTTCAAAGTTATGGTGCCTTCAATGATCCCTTCCTCTTCCTACATTGTGGGTTCCCTTTCTTTTCCAATTTAGCTCTTCTTGAATGATCATTTTTTACTCCATGTTTTGCATGCTAATCATCACTGTCATTAATATGCAGCTAATAAAGATTTCATTCATCCTTCCTTTGTCTTTCAGATAATCCTTTGATAATTTTAATTCACAAGAGATTGTAATATAACATGATTTAGCATAAATGAACATCGGCAAGCTTAAATTGTGATTTGAATACAGGTTTTGTTGG
This sequence comes from Pseudocheirus occidentalis, assembly GCA_028646575.1. Classification (NCBI taxonomy): domain Eukaryota; kingdom Metazoa; phylum Chordata; class Mammalia; order Diprotodontia; family Pseudocheiridae; genus Pseudocheirus; species Pseudocheirus occidentalis. Next base: position 33,736,360 of record CM053599.1, on the reverse strand, counting down.
CAAGGCATATCTTGAAAGGAATAAATGAGAAATGGACTGATTTATAGGACAGCACTAGAGTTGATCCTTGAAGAAATATAATTTTTCTAAGAATGTGAGTTCAGAAGGGAGTATTTTCCAAGTATTTGGCATGACCATTTCAAAGGCATGGAAGTGAGATGTGAGGTATATTATAGGAAGGCCCATTTGGAAAGGACACAGGGTAAGGAGATGAATAGATATTTATTTCCCAAGCAATGGGGAGGGACTGGAGCCTGGTTTGTAGAGGAAATGTCATTGTCAGATCCACACACTATCACTTCAGCTTCTATGTGGAAGATGAATTGGATATAGAGGGACTTGAAAGAGAGAGGATAATTAAACTATTATAATAGTTCAGGTTAGAAATGATAAAAAAAATCTGGGATAGGGTTACAATTGTGAGAAGAAAGTTAGGTAACATAGTGTATAGAGATACAGGTTTGCAATCAGGAAGACATGAGTTCAAATTTGACCTTAGACCCTTACTAGGAGTATTACCCTAGAAAAGTAACTTGACTACCTTCCCCTCATTTGTAAAATAAGGATAATAACAGCTCCTATCTTCTGGGGGTGATTGTGAATATCACATGAAGTATTTATACAGCACTTAGAACTGTGCTTAGCACATAGAAAATGCTAAATCACTTCTATCCCCTTTTATTATTAACTGTGGATTCAGAGAGGAAAGCAGCTGCCATAGATATTGTGGCAGTAGAAATAAGATTTGGCTATGGAATAAAAGTGTTACTATAGACATAATATAGATTAGAAGTGAACTGTCATGTATAAAGAACATTAAGTAGGTCAATTTGGCCAAACAATTGAATGTGTGGAGAGGAATAAAGTAGAATAACCACAAAGGTATCAGAATAAACACTAAAGTTTGGAGCCTCACACTTAATCTCTTTCCCACTACTCCTCAGGCCTCCTTTCAACCACACTGATGCACACATAAGCTTCTTATTGGCATTTTCTCAAAAATCATTAAATATGCTCACATTTACTTCATTCCTGAAGAACAGACAGACAACACATTTTTGCTAGCCATCTCTTTTCAATATGGCCTAGTAGTTGTCTACTAAATATGTCAGCTTACATAAACTCAAGCTCACATAAACTAGTATCACTTTGGTAAGAGTACTTAAAAATGTGTTTTCTTTCTCACTACAATGTTAATCAGATTAACCTGGACTGGTCTTTTAATCCCTAGCTTCAAGTCAAAGTTTACTTGCCACCTTCTACAGTGGAAGGCAACTTGTCCTGATACCTGCATTAGTTCATGTTCTCTTCCTCTTGAAATTATTTATAATGATTTTGTATAAATTTTGTTTTACTTATCCACTCAGTCATTATGAGCTGTCTCCTTGGTCCTAGACTGTAAGTTTCTTAAAGCTGGGAACTGCATGATCTTTGTGTATGATCACATTCTAATAGAATGACTTGTATTTCTCAATAATGCATTATTTATTTTCAAGCACTTATTATTTTCAAGGCATTGTGCTAGGTCCTGGGGATACAGAGTCAGAAAGAAAAAGAGAAAAATGATCTTACATTATGCCAAGTGGATGCAATATATTATTACTGGATGCTAGGCTCAGAAAAGCTCATTGAGGGGAAAAAACCCCAGTATATCTCCATTCCACAAAATCACAGAACTTCTGAGTAGTAAGGAACATCTGGGATCATTTAATTAGACCTAGACATGAAAACAAACAAATATTGAGATAAATTAAGTGTCTTTATCCCCCTCCAAAAAAACCAACCAAAAACCCTGCTAGCTTTGTAATTCAAATGATAACTGATCAAATACTTGTTGAATGAGAATGATTTGCCTATAGGTGAAATGCCCTGCATGAGCAGATTTCCAGAAGAATGCTACTCTGAACAGCTTTTAAGGTTCTGATTAGACAGCATAGTGGACACTCTATTTGTTCAGTAATAAATCAAAGCAAAACATCCACAGATGATCAAGGCACAGCATTCACAATATTACAACTTATCATAGAAAATCACAATATAGTATTCACAACAGTTTATAATTAAAATTGCCACATAGTTTCCACCATATTGGCCACAAAGTTTTGAACAAAGAACAATCTGGTATCCTTAAGGAGGTTTGCTGGGTTTGCCTCCTTACTCAGTCATTCAGTCATCTCAAAGTGCAATAATCAAAGTCTTCCACTCATGTGGCAACTAAGTTAATTAAATCCGCACTTATTCAGCAATCAATTTCTAAGTATCATTAATCACTAAGTACAATCATTGGAAAATACACAAACCCTCCACCCCAGGTCACTAGTAAACTATGTTATCATCACAGCATTCAATACCACAGGAGAGGTAAGTTCTCAACAATCTCCCTAAGTCACTAGTAAACTACAATTTCATCATTACTCAGTACCCATGGAGAGGTCTTTTCATCTTGACTTGGGGCCAGTTTTCAGATTGCCTGGATTCCCTTCCATGGTCCCAGATTCTACCTGGATTCACCAAACTGAATTCACCTGGGTTTAATGGCAGACAGCTCCCAGTTCCTTGTCCAGCTCTTCAGGTAGGTCCTGCTCCACACTGAAGTTTGCAGAATCCAGTTCATCTCAAATCCTCTACAATTTTTTTCCTGAGCATTCACAGCTCAACCAAGCCACAAACAGACAAAGTCCCTTCATCCCAGTCATGCTTCCTCAGTCCTTGGGCAATTTGACTGGCCCTTGGACCCAGAAGTCTCAGCTGGCAACCAGAATCAAAATCACTCCACCCAGGTTTTCAAAATCAAAGAAGGGGGGAGGGGCTTTTCTTTACAGCCTCCTGGGCTCCTCTTCAGAACAGCTTCTGCCACCAGATTCTTGTCCTAAGACATTCTGACTATGCCTGTCTGGGGTTTTTCTTTTATACACACCACAATGACTTCCTGTTTCAGCCAAGCCCTTCCTGTTAAGTCAGTAACTGGAGATAGAAGTTCATATCTTCTATTTCCTCAACAGAGGCTTGATCAATTACTAAGTATCTGCTACCTTGGCTTAACCTGAAACAAGGTGTTAAGTACCTTTTTATTTGCCAATACAAAAAGGGATCTTCAAATTTAAATTAATTACCATTACAACAGACAGGCAATTATTAACAAAACTCTAAATATTTGACAAGTGGAATAGATTTGGAATTGATAAGTATTAACAGTGGGCTATTTCCCACCTCATTTTTGAGGGGATGGATAGATGAATGAATTAATAAACAAATCAGTGAGTTACTGGATAAATTGATTGAAATCATATTAAATGCCTACTATATAACACACATTGGGCTCTTCTAGGGATACAATATAGGAGAAAATAAATCGCTTGTCCTCAAGGGTCTAACATTATACAGGAGAAGATATATACACAATGGAGGACTACTCAAAGAGGGACATCATGTTCCAGATAACTGGTGATAATTGGAGCTGTCAGAGAGTATAATGGCATACAACATTAAAGAAAAAGATAGTGTTGTTTTGATCATGGTCCATGGTTCTAGAACTGAAAGTGGAGAGAGCATGGCAATAAAGGCATGAAGACGAGGGTTCGGGAAGAAGTAATTGGAGGACAGGCAATTAAGTGAAATATGCCTGAGATTTTTCTGAAGAAAAATTCCACTAATCAGATCCCAGGGACAGTACCTCCTAGACGTGGTTTCTGGCATAGAATTAAAGAAGGTTATGGGAGAAGTAAACTGAGATCAAGGGAAGAAATGAAACAAAGATGAAGTTTTCCTAAAATAAGGTGTGGTTGTTGGTCCCTCTTTCAGCATAACACAACATTTTTTTTAATATAGAGCTCTTGGAAAAGTTTGGAAGTCCTAAGACAACAAAGACTAGGACTCCTTGTATTCATCATTAGGCTAGATGGTAGTGTGTGGGATCTTCAGGGAATGGAGGTAGAGAAAATGATAAGGTCCATTGGTCTTATATCCCATATAAAGGAATAGAATTGGTGACATCTATCTCATCCATGCCCCATGAACAGTTAAAACAAATCCACATAGCTAGTACACTACTCATGCTGGGTAAAAGGATAATGTAGGAGGAAAAAGGGGAAGGGTTTTCCATGATAGATATGGCTCTCTTTTATTTTAAGCACACACATATGTACATTGGAAAATAGTAGTTGTGATAAAGGAAAACAAACTAAAAGGTTTATAACTTATTAAAAACTTTACACCACTTTTTCCAAAAGTTTTTGAAAGTGCATCAGAAGATATTTGAATTTGAGAACAAAATAAAACAAAATTTGTGCTTTGATGGAAATAGCTAGATTATGCATCATTATTGAAATAACAAGATTTATGAATCAATTGTCTATGTATAATCAGAACTTTACCAAGTTAGAACACAGGTAAGAAGCAACAACAAATTAGCCACTATACTGAAGCTAAGAAGATCCTACATGAAGTTAGCAGTTATATCTGATCTATTCAAATAAACCATGGACATTTCAAATAGAAAATGGATATAAGTAAAAACAAACAAATCATTGATTCTGCTTATCACTATTTCTTAGAGAATTTATTCAGTATTAAGCAATCACCATAACAAGACCCAAGGAGAATGGGAATTCACTTCAGCCAGTAAGAAAATACTTGCTTGAGAAAAGGACCAACATGTACAAATATTTATTTATAGCAGCTCTTTTTATGGTGGCAAAGAATTGGAAATCAATATGCCCATCAATTGGGGAATGGCTCAACAAGTTGTGGCATATGAATGTAATGGAAGACTATATTGTGCTATAAGAAATGAGGAGCAGATGGACTTCATAATAACTTGGAGAGACTTTTATAAACTGATCCTTAGTGAGGAAAGCATAATCAGGAGAATTTTGGACACAATTACAGACACATCCTATCTGTGATGACTATCTAGACTGGGCTCCTCTCAGCAATGCAAGGTTATAAGACAAGTCCAAAAGAATCATGATGGAAAGGGATATCCATATCCAGTGAAAAACTAGAGTCTGAATGCAGATTGAAGCAAGTTACTTGCTCTCTCTCTTTTGTGTTTTCTTTTGTTTCATTCCTTATTTTTTGTTGTTCACTCTATTGGTTATAATTCTTCTTTACAACTTGACTAATGTTCAGTGTGAAGGTATTTGTAGAACCTATACTGGATTGCATGCCACCATGGAAGGAGGAGGGAAGGAGAGGAAGGTGGAGAAAATTTGGAACTCAAGGGACTATGGAACTGAATGTTGTAAACTGAAAATAAATAAATAGGTAAAGAAAGGAAGTAAGTAGAGAAAAGAATAAAAATAAAATATTTGCTAAGAGGAGAGATCTGGCACAAAGAAGCGAGTAGATGTAGGTATAGCATCATAGTTAACACAAATACCTTTGATAGACCTCATGAAGGAGTGTGATGAAAGATGAAAAAGCCTGTTTGCCTCACAAATCAATGAAAATTGGTGGAGGAGAAAATGTGTGTGTGTATGTGTGTATCTTACAAGTATATGTCTTCATATACAGAAACACATAAGATATGTATTCTGCTGTTAAGACAGACTTGGTTTATGTTAAATTATACACAAGGTTTTAATTAGCATGGCAGTTTGTAATGATGAATTTATTATTAGCAAAAAAAAAACTAGCCACTCCACCCTGCACATCCTCTCCTTAAAGAAATCCAACTTTCAAAAATCATTTGATATTTTAACCAACTTGAGTGTTTCATTGTTATTCTGAGATTGGCTGGTTACTTTAGATTGATTTAATTGTATAGCCACCTGACAACCAGTCACATCTTCAAACTAGCAGTGGATCTAGAAAAGAAATAGACAAAAAGGATGGTTGGAAAAAACCAGCATTTTATCTTTCATGATTTGATATCATACTTTACAATGCCTTTGTATCTCCAAGGGACCATGACTTTCTGAATTCTTGATGGTACCATTAAGGAGCTGTGCTGCACTCATTTTGTAACAAAAAACGCTGAAGCAAGAACACTGGAATTAACTGTGGAGAATACAAATTAGCTAACAGATTTATTCTTCACACTGACATAATAAACAAATATTGATGGTTTCCTGTGGTGTAATACATCCTTATTCATTGCTTCACAACTCACTCATAGCTTCTTCATTTTCTCTTCAATGCCTCTAAATGGGTGATTCATCCTGCGCCTCTCGAAATATTAGTCTGTTTACAGTCTTTCGATAGCTGACAGATTGTGCATCATTAAAGTAGCAACGGGATGGTTTGCACTGTATATTGTTGTTCTCTTCCCTCTTCTTTGCTTTCTTACTTGTCAAGGTTTTAAGGAATAGAGGAAAACAAATGGCATCAATTTTGGATTTAGCAATGTTTTGATTGCGCATCCTGATATTGTCTTTTTAATAACTTTAGAGCATCTAAATGCTTCCTACATGGTAAAAATTATGAAACTTGAAATGTATAAATCAACAACTGAGCATGAATCTTTTTTGCATAAATACCTTGATATTTTCCATACTTTTATTTTCCTGATTGGAAGTCAGTTACAATCAAAGTCACCATGTCTCCTTCCCTCTAACCAGTTTTTTTTTATCTTTCTATTTAGAGCAATGAAAAGATTTGGCAAAATACTGCCATTGTTCCAATGAATCTTTATTACAAATGAAGTTTTCATACATACATAATTTTTAGAAAGCTTCCATTGCAAATTAAGTTTTCATACATATACAATTATAAAAGCTTCCAAGCTTGGGATATTTATTAGAATAGTAGTAAACACAATCCACCCTAGCTGGCACCCTTGACTGTCCATAACTCCCATCAAAGTAACTAATACCATTTTTACAGATGGGTAAGCTTATCATAGAGAGATAAAGTCATTTGTCAGAATGCATACAGTGTGTCAGAATGAGCAATAGCACATGGAATTTGGGACGTCTGGTCACCTGTTTTGTTAATGCACACCATCCTGTTTTAGGATGCAAAGCACAGTCTCAACTGAAAGGGTATATCTCCTTATAACTCCCTTTCCCCAATATACCCCTTATTTTATATTGGTTGAACACTGTTCAGTATCATCACTTACTATTAAATACTTCCTTTTCACACATTCCACTCTGGTAGTCCTGTGTACCTCTTCCCATTAATTTCAATGAAATCTTATAAGTGCAATAGTAAGGCAATTCAACCTTCCACAGTGTTTTCAGTAATGCGTAGTCAAGGAGTTTCATTCTGCAGTACTGCTGGGGCCAGATTCTCATTAAAAAGTGTTTTGCCTCAGAAACTATGACAAGATTAGGCTTGATACAGCTAAGGGCATTTCAGTCACAACTGTGTCTATTGCACTCAGGAGTTTCCCCCACTTCTGTTGGAAAACATCAAGGAAATGGCCTTTCATGCTAATGCACCAAGATCCCATACCTTGCTTATCCTCTATTCTGCGGCTTTGCATTCAATGATTCAAGTACATGATGCAAGTCTCAGCCATTTCTCTGCTGCCAAGAAATGACATTCATCACCAGTTGAACATTAATAAAGAGAAAAAAGTAAGATTCTTTTAGTCTTTGTTTATGGAGGCAATTTGCTCTTTAATTTTTTTATTCCATGCAATTAACAAGACAGTTCTATTATCCTTGGAAATGACTAATCAAAATATGAATTTATGACAACATCCCATGCTCGTGTGTTTTGGGAGTCATCTACCTGTGAAATATATACTTATTTTAGGTGTCATGGACTGTTAAAGTAAAAAAGGAAAGAAAAAAAGACAGCTATGCTATTGAGAAAGATTCTGTTTTAAACTCTTTCCCCCTTCCCTGTCAGTTTCTCTCTTCCTGTTCTTGACACATTTTCTCCCAAAACTGCTATTCCCCATCCCATTAGTTGTATCCATGTTCTCTCATGCTCTCAGATCACTGTTCATTAGTCTGAGTAAGGATGTCAACTAAGTTGCTGAGTAAACATAGACTAAAGAGTCTTCTGTATTATTTTTAAAATAAAGACTGATCTCTAATGACATTTCCTTTTGATATTACATCCTGGGACTTGATTTAAACAAAATGGGGAAGAGAATGAGACACTTAAAAAAGTAATACAGTCAAAACTCCATTGTCCACAACTCTTTAAGTGAAATGTCTTCTACCTGTTCTGTATAGACTACAATACCCAGCAGCACTTTAATTGTAGAAGATATTAAAACATGCATAATTTTTCAGTTATCCACAAAGAAGTGTTAAATATCTACTTTCCTCCCAACTTCTGATCAGGCTAGGTTTAAACTTGTATTCTATTCTTGTTATTTAGACTAGTCAAATGGCCTTTGATAGTTGCTTACTCTCTATGCATCAAAATTCTGCACTGCAATGTAAGGAGAGTAATGTCTGGGATAATTATTTTTACAAACCTAAGATGATCATAAAATGAGAAAACTCATGAGCAATTAAAAAAACAAAAGGGTTTTTTCAAAATAAAATGAAATAATTGTTAGGAAAAAAAAGGAAAATGACATGGCTGCCAAAAACATTCTCAAACAAAATTCAAAACCAAAAGGGGATATGAAAAATTGAGAGTTGAGTGTACAGAGGACCCAAGCCCTAGATTTCACTGTACCACTGGAAAAATTGGAAAGAACACATGGACTATATTGTGGTTATACAGTGGGCCATCATATCTAGAATTCATGAGATAGGGCAGGAATATTTAAGACTTGTGTAACTGGGGGGGCAGAGTTAAGATAGTGGCTTAGAAGCAGCAAAACTTCACAGCTCTCCCCCATAAATACCTCAAATTCATATGGAATATTACTTTAAACAAATTTTAGAGCTCTAGAACCCACAAAATTACAGAGTACCAAAGCTCCCACCGAAGGCAGGCTGGCAGACAAATGGAAAGGGGTTCATCAGAACATGCTGGGAGCCCAGACCAGCACCACATGAACCTGCAGCTGTAGCCCAAGGATGGCCAAGGACAAAAGACAGCTGGAGCTTTCAGGAGAGCAGAATACAGACAGCTGTGGCAATTTACAGAATTATTAACCCATAAATAACAAGGACAAAGGGAAAGGTTAGTGGAACTCAGCTAAATGTTGGGGAGATGGTCCGGTCAACTGCCCCAGAGGTAGAAGTGTTTGAAGTGGTGGCCCTGCAGCCACCTCCATGTGGCTGCCTCAGAGCTTGCAGCCTGCAGATTGTAGCAGGGAGCAAGTGATCATTGAGAGGCAAAATGCTATTGCCTTGACCTGCCTGGATTGGAATCATGATTTTGGGTGGTGGTCCTGAGGAGTGTTTCCAGTGAGCCAAAGTTGGTAGGGGCTGCAGAGATGGTAGACTCCTAATAGCTCTGGCAGCTACAAAAAACCCAGCATTTTGGGACAGAGCTCTCCATCTGAAAGCAGAGTTCTATAGAGCTCAAAAGCCAAGTAATTGGCTGGCAACATGAGCAGGCAAAGGAAGCAAAGCAAGCTCAGTAATCCAACTTTCGATTCCTTTTTTGGGGGACAAAAAGGATCAAAGCATGGAATGGGAGGAAGATAACACAGTCAGAACTCCTGCACCAAAAGCTTCCAAGAAAAATGTAAACTGGTTACAGGCCATAGAGGAGCTTAAGAAGGATTTTGAAAACCAAATAAGTGAAGTGGAGGAAAAATTGGGAAGGGAACTGAGAACAATGCAAGAAAATCATGAAAAGAGAGTAAAAAAACCTGAATGAAGAAAATAACATCTTAAAAATAGTTTTAACTCAATTGGCAAAAGAGACCCAAAAAGCCAATGAGGAGAAGAATGCCTTAAAAAGTAGAATTTTCCAGATGGAAAAAAAGAATCTCAAAAGCTTACTGAAGAGAATAATTCCTTCAGAATTAGAGTGGAACAAATGGTAGCAAATTACTTTATGAGAAATCAAGATACTATTAAACAGAACCAAACAAATGAAAAAATAGAAGGTAATGTCAAATATCTCTCTGAAAAAAAACCCCACTGATCTAGAAAATAGAACCAGGAGAGACAATTTGAAAATTATTGGACTACCTGTAAGTCCAAAAAGAGAACCTAGAAATCATCCTTCAAGAAATTCTCAAGGGAAACTGTTCTGATATTTTAGAACCAGAGGGCAAAATAGAACTTGAAAGAATTCACCACTCACCCCTTGAAAAAGATCCTAGGAATGTTACAGCCAGGTTCTGGAGTTTCCAGGTCAAGGAGAAAATATTACAAGCTTCCAAGAAGAAACAATTTGAATACTGTGGAAACACAATCAGGATAACCCAGGATCTAGCAGCTTCTACATTAAGGGATGGAAGGGCCTAGAATATTATAATCCAGAGATCAAGGGAGCTAGGATTAAAACTAAGCACCACCTACCCAGAAAAATTGAGTATAATGTTTCAGGGGTAAATATGGTCATTCAATGGGGTGGAGGATTTTCAAGTGTTCTTGAGGAAAAAACCAGAAGTGAGGAGCAAATTTGATACTCAAGTACAAGAAGCATGAGAAGGTGAACATGGAAAAGAAATCATAAGGAACTTATCAAGGTTGAACTATTTACATGCCAACATAGAAAAAGCAATAAGTGTAAGTTATGAAACTTTTCTCAATATGAGGATAGGTGAAGGGAATAAAAACATATATCTATATCTATACACACACACATACATATATATGTATATATGTGTGTGTGTATATATATGTATACACACATATGTACATATATACACACATGTGTAT
>CM053599.1:33693339-33725163 GCA_028646575.1 Pseudocheirus occidentalis | reverse complement strand
TATACTATTTGACATTGAAATTTCTTTATAACCTGATTTCAGCCTACCTTTTCAGGACTATTGTAGATAATTCCCTGTCCCATGCTCTGTTTTAAGGTAAATAGGTTTATGTGCTCTTCCAAAATAGGGCACTAAATTTCCCATCTTCATGTCTTTCCTCAGACTGTTCAGCATTTACTGAATGTATTGTCTTTTTAACTTAACCTTAAAGAATTACTAGACCCCTTTAAAACTTAATTCAAAAGCTACCTTCTATATGTGGCCTACTCTAATCCACCAATTTCTAGTGGGTCACCATCACCTCAAAACTCGATTTTTTCTTTTCTACTGTTGTTGTTGTCCACTCAATTCAATTGTGTTCAATTCTTCATGATTTCATGGACCATACTGTCCATGGGGTCTTCTTGGCAAAGATACTAGTGTGATTTGCCATTCCTTCCTCAGGCAAAAAATGGTTAGGTGACTTTCCCAGGGTCACCCAGCTAGTAAGGTTCTCATGTCCCGTGTTGTCCTGATTCCAGGCCCAGTACTCTACCCATGGAGCCATCTAGCTGTCAGATTTTTTTTCATGCATATTCTGAGTGTGTTTTTTTCAGTGTACACACTGACATATTGGAACAGAATATGAGTTTCCATGGTTGGTACCATTTTATTTTATTTTATTTTTATCCCTCAGAGATCAGCAGAAAAAGACACTTATTTCACTTATGGACTCTGAGTCAAAAGACACATTCCATATAGACATGAGCACACTTGACTGGGACTTATTGCTCCTTCCACAAGTCCAGTTCTGTGCTTGTCCTTTGTGCCAGAATTCCTACTTACGATTGCTTTGGCTCTTCATCTTCAACAAATTTATACTGGGACCAACAACCAGTCTGAATGTCACAGTCAGCCATTCTACTTAATTAGTATTGATGTACTTCTGTCATGGGGTTGTTAAGACAGCTAGCTTGCATTGAACCTTGATGACCAGTTTTTGATACTGTCCATTTATTTTGTTCCACAGGGAAATAGTCAAAGTCTAAGACACAGGAGGACATATAGCTCATTACAGTGTATTCTATTTACTTGAAAACCTATTCAGGCAAAGAACAATTTTCCAAGCTTGTCCAGCAGTTGTCCATCTGCTGCTGACTCTGGCTGTGTCTTTATAAGAACCCCAAACATGTTGAGAAGTGGATCAAGCAGTCCTTGAGCCTAACTAGTCAATTTTGCTGTTATATTTAATTTGGTCTGTGAATTACAGAAAATTAAAATGTTCAGTTATTTTAAACTTTTTTTTCAATTTTATAAGGGAGCAGGATGTTATCATTGGCACTATGAGAAGTGAGGTAAAGGTTTCCAGATCCTTTAATATGTTATAATTTGTTGAAGGTAAATAAAATATAAATCCTTGAGAATGGGCCATATTTTATTTTTATATAACCTCTTCCCCAAACAGTATCATGCATAAAACAAGTGCCTAATAGGAGCTAAATGAATTGAATTAGATAGTAATAAGCTTTCTGGACAAGGTATCTAAATAGCTCTTTTCCTGTTCTGGTTCTACCATCTCACTTAACTTTGCAAAAATTAACTTCTTTGCTATGGCCTCCATGTTCCCATTTGCAAAGAGACCCTGAAGATGAATGGAAGTCTTTCCAGTTCAAAGATACTATGATTTCTAGAATTTCTCCTGAAACTTTTCTTCCCTTCCTGTCCCTTTAAAATTTTATGAGGATTGTCTCTCCACTGAAGTAGATATAACTTTTCTATAATAGAGTAGAATGGTAGAGCTTCATTTCTCAGTAATAACAAAAAGTTAGGCCATGTGGACAAATCCAAACCATGTGACACTCTATGCTTCCTACCTAATAGTGTGATGGCTGGAACTCATTTAAAGGTATGGCAAACCTTACAAGATAGCTGTTTTTTTTAAATAAATGACTTAGTGAATACAATGTTTAACCTAGAAATTAACCTTATATAGCCTGGGAAGCTCTCCCAAAGGTGCTAAATGCATTTAGAGTTCAGAGAAGTAGGATCTATTGAATGCAACGTATATTCATAAATGGAGAGCTGGAAAGGAAATCTGAGATCATACAATCCCAAAACACCACATTACAAAGCAGATAGGCTAAGCAAAGGTTTAGGTACATTACGTGAATTACTGAATGTCACACAATCAACCAAATCACAGAATCAGTCATGGATTTATTAAGCACTCCTTTGTATCTGACAGCATGGTAGGCACTATGGATACAAAGACCAACAAAAAGGCTATTACTTTCCTAAAGGGACTTTCTTTTGGAAGTAAACATCATACATAATATGTAGAAAATACAAAGATAATAAATACAAGTTAATTTGTAGTGAGAGACTAGCATCTGGGAAGAGAAGGGCTTATGTAACAAAACTTTTTCAATATGATCTTTCAAGTAAGCTAGAATTCTAAGGGTGGAGGAGACAACATTTCATACATTGAACCAGTAGCTAGCAGATACAAAGTCATGGCAATGAGCTGTGATATAAGTACCAGAGATTAGGTCAGTTCAACTGGATTATACAGCAGACAAAATAGTGCAATGTATAACAAACAGGAAATTGATATACTTAAGAATGAAATTTGGTCTTCATGCTCCAGATCCTGATCTTGATATGGGGCAACAACCATTAGTCAACTCCTGAAAACATTTTCTTACTAAATTTCTGAATATGGTTGCACTTGTTTCCTTTGTTTAAGAGCAAATGGCCAATATATTCAAACAGAAATTCCTTACCACAAAAACTAGTACATATCAGATAATTAATAAATGCTAGTTGACTGAATAACTTGCCTACTAGTGGGTAGAGCATTGATCATGGTCTGGAAGATCTCAGTTCAAATTCAGCCTCAGGTATTTAATAGCAGTGTAAACCTGGGTAATTCACTTAACCTATAACTTAGTTTTGGTTTTACCCAGTCATTTCAATCATGTCTTACTCTACCATCTTATTTGGGGTTCTCTTTTCCAAGATACTGGAATGGCTTACCATTTCTTTCTCCAGCTCAGATACGGGCACTGAGGCATTCACGGTTAAGTGCCTTGGCTAGGGTTATGCCCGTAGTAGGGGTCTGAGACCAGGTTTGAACTCACAAAGATCAATTTTGCTGACTTCAGGCCTGGCACTCCATCCACTGTACCACCTACCTGCCTGTTATCAGTTTCTTCAAATGTAAAATGAAAAAAAAATAATAGCATCTACCTCCCAATGTTGTTGTAAGGATCAAATGAAATAATATTTGTAAAGCTCTTAGCACATTTCTTGGCACATAATAAACACTTAACAAATGTTTGCCCCACCTCCTGTGATAGTGATGCTGTATCCAGATTACATATATCAGCTCATGAACATGTAAATTGGTGTCATTCTCCAGGAATGCTTAAAATTCTTTCATACATCCTCCTGTCCTGCTCCCACGAAAATATAGAGCAGATTAAAGAAATGTGAATTATTTATCATAGGTGTAATGCCTCTTGCTACATGGAAATGTTCCTGATAGTCTCTTGGAATAAATTATCTTTCCCTCTTGTAATTTGTCTTATTTTGCATACAGATTTCATTTATTTATATGGGTACATACTGTGCCCCAACTTCCAGGAGAATGTAAGCTCCCTTTGGGAAGGTCACATATCATTTTTTTAATGTTGTTGTTTTTTAATATATATCTTCAGATCCCATCACAGTGTTTCCTGCTGTGTACTATGTAAAAAAAATCTATCAAGCACATAGTATATAGAGGATACTGTGTTAGATGTCTGGAGATTATAAGAGAAAACCAGAAACATTGCCTGCTCACAAGGACTTTAAAATAGACTAGGGAGATAGCATGCTATTTACCTTATTCTCAGTGCAGCCCATTGGAAGAAGACTATAAGTCTCATTGTCTCCATTTTGAAAACATAGAAAGAGTCAACTAATTTTTTTTTCTTCTTTTTGTCCTGGTACATAGTATGTCTTTTAATAAATGCCTTTTGAGTTGAAGTGATTTTCTTATGGATTAGAGGCAATGCAAGTGCCTTGAAAGATTTTGTTGTTGTTGAATGTCATTTTGTTGAATCAAATGTGTAGTTGGGGATGTTTTATGATGAACTGAGGTCTTCATCTATTTTTATAAGTTAAAAAGAATCCTAAGGGAAAAATATATCAACTCCTAGGAAAAACAAATTATTTTGAAGGCCACCACAAATCCATTAGTAATGCTGATACTTTCAATTTTTCTCAATAAAATGTCATCTATCAAAAGACACAATGTATCATTTCTTGGGATGGCACCTTGGTTTAAATAAGTAAATAAAACTCAGTCATAAACAAATAACCTTTATTTCCTTTCCAAACATAGTAAGAATGTGATATTTAAGTGAGGGTGTGGGCAAATAAAAATCCACATCTCAATTGCTGTCTTTACAAGCAATACAAGCAATGTTTATCATGAACATAATCCCAAATGAGATCAGTCCAATCAATTTTCAGAGTTTTCTAAATGCTTTTAATAACTATTTTTAAAGTTACTCTAGTTGTAACTCCACAGCACATTTTCAGCACCATTGAAAGGCTAGCATTCCCTTAGGTGTTTAGAAATTCAAAGTTGCTTAAAATCACTATATCAATGCATCAGAGATATTTACACGGTATGAACAATGTCCAATTCATTTCATTCCAAGGAAGTCTTTATAAAAAATGTTTACTGTGACAACTGAAGTGTAGACAATTGTATATATGGAACAATCTGCCTTCAAAAGTCCTGGATGGTTTATGGTTTCATTTATCATTGAAGTGACACAGCTGTAAAACAATCCAAAATCACAATGACAGCTGACAGGAAATTGACTCTAGGTTCTGAAATGTGCTTTCCTCCAGAACTTAAGCCTGGAAAAAAAATAAAAATAACTCAGAAAGAATTGATTACATTTGTTCAACAAACATTCTTAAATGAATGGATTTGTTGGTATGAATTCATTTCCTTACAAATACATAATTCACTTATTTTTATGTGTGCTTATTGGGCTTTTTTGTGAACTGTCTCCTGGAGTGTTTTTTTTAATTACTTACAATATGCATATCTATCTACCTACCTAACTATCTTTCTATCTATCTATCTATCTATCTATCTATCTATCTATCTATCTATCTATCTATTTATGTATGTAACTATCAATCAATTATTTATCTAAGCATCAATATTTCAACATATCTATCCATTCATCCATTTGTATATTTATCTATAAAAAATTCAAAATCTGGAGTTCTATCATTCAAGTATGATAAAAAAAGAAAAATGTTTGCCAGTTAAACGTACTGGTCTCTGGAAGTAATCATCAGTAACAACAACAAAAGTGAAATAATGAACAAAGAATGAGAGCTGGAAATTCTCAAATTACATTTGAATCTATGGAATTGGTTGGTTTGCCCAGCAGGAAGTAAAGAACATTATCATTGGTAGAATATGACAACTAAGATAAAGAAAGTTTCTAAGCTGAAAATAATAGCTCAAATCAATATGGTGCTTGTAGCCATTCTGAGAAATTGGCCCTGCACAGGCCTACTTCCGTACTTTTAAAAATTGTCTTTACCATTCATATTGATTATTAAATATCACAAGGAGTTGTGAGTAAATATTGTATCATTAATTGTTTGTTTATTCCAATTACTTAATGCACTGCTTGGTGCAAAGTAAGGGCTTTATAAATGCTTCTTGATTGTCTAACTGGATTGCTTCTATTTCCTAAGGATAAAAAGAATGGTGGGTTTATGGTATTGATATTTTTAGATTTTAGATCATCTTCTGCAAATTCAAGATGATTACCTCTTTGGTTGCTTTACTTCTCAGTTCACTTAAAGAGGATGATGGGTTTGGTCCTGAAATACCTATGTTCAGGCTTAGAATACTTATGATTTAATCTGTCTAGACTGAATCAGTTACCTTCCTTTTTTCAAACATTGCACTAGAGCACAGTACGATTCCAAGTTCCTACTATTCTGTGAAGATGAACAATGCTTTTAAGGAACCTCAAAATTGTACAAGGTAGATATGAGTAGGGAGCACATTCTGGACATGGAGGACAAAGGTAGAAAGGCAGAAAAATGTGAGATGGACTCCCTTTTAGGGGAAACTTCATATAGGCTTATTTGAAAGGAACAAGAATTGTATGAAGATAATAATGGGAAGTATGTCTTGGAAGGTAGTCAAGAACCAGGTTGGGTTATAAAAAGTCTTTATATTTTGTCTTAGAGACAAAAATAGAGCTCCTGAACCTTCTGGAAAAGGAAAATGACATAGTTAAAGCATTTTTTCAATTGTTTGCTTTGTGGAGAGGGGATTATAGTTGATCAAAGGAATGGAGTCAAAGAAATCAAAGATGTTTAGGAACTGATACTGTGTAAGGTAAACAGAAACTAGAAAGCAACTCATACATCAAAATAATAAAGAAAAAGGACCCTGAAAGACTTAAGACCTAAGATCTATGCAATGGCTACCATTAATCCTGAAAACCAATGATGAAGTATGTTAACGACTTCATATAAGGCAGATAAAGGGCTCAAGATGCAGAATGGGAAATATGTTTTTGGAAATGACCAATGAAGGAATTTGTTTTCCTGGTCTATACATATGGGTTACAAAAAAATTTCTTTCTTTGTTTCTTTCTTTTACTTTCATTTTTCCCCTTTTCCTTCCTCCCTTCCTTCCTTCCCTCCTTTCTGCCTTCCTTAGTTCCTCTCTTTTTTCCTTCCTTTTTTATTTCTTGTTTCTTTCTTCTTTCCTTTCTCTTTTTCCTCCCCCCCTCTCCTTTACTCCTTTTTTCTTCCTTCCTTCCCTTCCCTCCTCCCTCTTACCTTACCTCCAACCCTCCCTCTAGTTTGGAAGGCTACAGCATGTTGGTTAAATGGGAAAAAAATTCCCATGTTGATTTATTCCTGTGGTCTTTTCTGCTAGAGAGGCTGAATTCAAGAGTTCTGAGCTCTTGTAGGGTTCAAGTGAATAGGCTATGCATATAAAATCAGTCATCCATGTATTTAACCTCTAAAAGTGGAAAGTCACTAGACTGACTAATGTGAAGCAAACCACATAGATTCTGGAAAAATCAAAACAAACAAAAACATATAGCGGCTTAAATGTTCTATGCCAATCTGTTTTTGAATTTGGCCCATGAATAGCTATTACTTCTAGACTAGGTGAGATATAAAGATCCAACCTCAAACTTAATGAAACAAAGTAACAATAACAACAAATGGATTGGAGTAGGGTTGCTCTTAGGAGGATATTGAAATAGTCCATGTTATAAGTGGTCTGAGTTAGTATGGTGGTTTTGTGACTTGATGGAAGAAGGACAATATCAAAGAAATTGTGGAGACTGAACCAACAAAACTTGACAGATGTTTCAGAAGAAAAAAGTGAGAGTGTAAAGTTTAAACTGACTCAAATTGAAAATTTAAATAAGTGGAAGGATACAACTTCATGTGGGAGGATGGAAGATAATAAATTAAGCATCAGAAAATTTGATTTTAAAAATAACTGGGGATGAACAACAAGTAATTACTAATGTGAAGCTGTAGGTTAGAAGACATAATATAATTACATAAGTATATAGGATTTATCTGCACAGAGGATACTTGAACTGACTGAAGCTGATTAAATCATCATGATCAGTAACAACATCTAGAAGGAGACAAAAAGAGACTCCAGGACAGAACCCCATGGTAAACCATGGAGGGGCAGTAGAAAACATTGACTAATCATCAAATGAGTCTCAAAAAGAACTACGGACATAGGAGAACCTTTAGAATTAGGGCTTTGAAAATCCATTGCCAAGAGAGAAGCCCAAAGAGGGCAGAGCCAAGATGGAGGCATCAAAGCAGCAACTTGCTTGACATACCACTCCAACTGAAGAGGTGATCAAAGAGGGTTAGGTTTTGCCTGAGACCCCAAAATACCAACATGCCGGGTCCTGCTGAAAGAATTCCACTCAAGTCTTCTTAGCCAAAGAAAAAGTAAAGTTTATTGAAAGATATGGAATTGACTCTTACAGAGCAAGTCTCTGCTAAGCTATCCTAAGGTGCTCTCACCTAGACCAAGTTTCTGCTAGGGCATTCTGTGGCTCTCTCACACGGAAAGTCTCTGCCAAGCCATTCCATGGCGCTCTCAGAAAGATGTAGGGAAGATAAAGTCTTATATACAGAGGAGTCTAGGGGTGGTTCATAGGAGGAGCCAGGGAGGGTCTTCAGGAGGAGTCAATGATGTCTGACTCCAGTAATGAGTTTGGGGAGGTACTTCAGGTGGTGTTAATGACAATCAGACTTGAAGAGGTTTCCCAGAGTATGTACCTCAAAGACTCAAGAAAAGCTCAAACGGGGGGGGGGAGGGGGAGGAGGAGGACGGAGGGAGGGCTCCCAGTCCCAGAGCCTACACCTCATCACAAGCACTTTGAATACCTGTAAAAAAAAATGACACTAAACAAATTTTATTGCTACAGAAACCACAAAGTGACAGAGAGGAACAAATCCCCCACTGAAGACAGCCTGGCAGAGTGACAGGAAAGGTCTATGGATCAGGGTGAGAGCCAACCTCAGTACCACATGAGCCATGGCAGCCCAGACTTGTGGCCCAGATCAGCCAAAACAGACTTCAGGAGAGTGAATCACCAGTAATTCTGATGGTTTCCAGACTTCTCAACCAATAAATACATAAAAGAAAGTAAAACGTCATTGAGGGACTCTGTTGGAACTGGATGAGAGAAGAGCACATTCTGGCCCCTGTCTCTGAGGCAGTAAAGGTGGCTACAGCAAGGAAGCTGCAGTTGCTGCCACATGACTGCTTCCAGAGCTCCTGGCCTGCAGATCATAGGGGAACTAAGCAACCATTCAGAGGGTAATTACTCTTGCTTTGACCTGCTTGAATATGGTTTGCAGTCTTGGCAGGAGGTCCTGAGGTGAGAAGAGCTAGTGTCATACAGCTTGTGGTGGCTTTAGAAAGAGTTTCCTCCTCATAGCTCTGACAACAGATCTAAGTACTGGACAAAACCCCAGAAATTTGGGACATGGCTCTCACCACTCTGGAAACAGAGTTATAACATGGCAAAGAGTTAAAAAGTCAAGTAACTGGCTGGCAAGATGAACAAACAGAAGTGCAATCAGTCCATAGAATCTTTTTAGGGGGACAAAGAAGATCAAAATATGGAACCAGAAGGAGACAACAAATTCAAAACTCCTGCAACAAAAGACTCCAAGAAAAATGTGAATGGTTTATAATACATGGAGCAGCATAAGAAATATTTTGAAAATCAAGTAAGAGAAGTGGAGAAAAAATTGGGAAGAGAAATTAGAATGATGTAAGAAAATCATGAAAAGTGAGTCAACAACCTACTGAAAGAGGCCGAAAAAAATACTGAAGAAAATAACATCATAAAAAAATAGACTAACTCAAATAGAAAAACAGGCCCAAAAAGCCAATGAACTGAAGAATGTCTTAAAAAGTCAAATTGCCCACATGGAAAAGGAACTTCAAAAACTCACTGAAAAGAGTTATTCCTTCAATATTAAATTTGAGCAAATGGAAGCTAATGACTTTATGAGAAATCAAGATACTATAAAACAGATTAAAACAAATGAAAAAAATGAAGGCAATGTGAAATATCTCATTTGAAAAACCACTGAAGTGAAAAAAAGATCCAGGAAATGTAATTTAAAAATTATTGGACTACCTGAAAGATATGATAAAAAAAAAGAGCCTAGACAACATCTTTCAGGTGTTATCAAGGATAGCAGCCCTGATATTCTAGAACCAGAGTGTAAAATAGAAATAAAAAGAATCTACCAGTCACTTCTAGAAAAAGATCCCAATAAGAAACACTCCTAGGAATATTATAGCCAAATTCCAGAGTTCCCAGGTCAAGGAGAAAATCTACAAGCTTTCAACAAGAAAAAAAGTGAGTATTGTGGAAACACAATCAGGATAACACAAGATCTAGCAGCTTCTACATTAAGGGATAAAAGGCCTTGGAATATGACATTTTGGAGCTCAAAGGATCTAGGATTAAAACCAAGAATCACCCAGCAAAACTGAGTATAATAATCAGGGAAAAATATGAACATTCAATGGAACAGAGGATTTTCAAGCATTCTTGATGAAAAAAAAAACAGAGCTGAACAAAAAAATTTGACTTTCAAATACAAGAAGCAAGAGAAGTTTCAGGAGGTAAACAGAAAAAAAAGAAATCATGATGAACTTATTAAAATTTAACTGTTTACATTTCTACATGGAAAAATGATCATTGTAACTCAGGAGATTTTTCTCATTATGAGGATAGTTGAAGAGAATATAAATGTGTGAATGCATGTATGTATATGTATGTATATATGTACATATATATGCATTTGTAGGAATGTGTATGTGTATATGAATATATATGTGTGTATGTGTGTGTACATGTATACATAGAGGGCACAGAATGAGTTGAATAAGAAGGGATGATATCTAAAAAATAAAATTAAGAGTTGAGAGAAGAATATATTGGGAGGAGGAGAAAGGGAGAGATAGAATAGGATAAATTATCTCATATAAAAGAGGAAAGAGAAAACTATTACAATGGGGGGGAGCAAAAATATGAAAGGGAATGAGTCAACCTTACTCTCAATTGAATTTGGTTTAAGAAGGGAATAACATACACACTCAATCTTACCCTAAAGGAAAGTAGGGGGGAAGGGAATAATAAGGGGGTAATAGAAGAAAGGGCAGATTGGAGGAGAGAGTAGTTAGAAGCAAACACTTTTGAAAAGGGACAGTGTCAAAGTAGAAGACAGAATAATTGGGGGAGTGAGATAGGATGGAGTGAAATATAATTAGTCTTTCACAACACTACTATGGAAATGATTTGGGTAACTATACATGTATAACCTATATTGAATTGCTCGTCTTCCCACTGGGCATGTGTGAAGAAGAAAGAAGGGAAAGAATCTGGAAATCAAAGTTTTAAAAAACAAATGTTTACAATTGTTTTTTACATGCAACTGGGAAATAATATATACAGGCATTGGAACATAGAAATCCATCTTGCCCTACAAGAAAGTTAGGGGACAGATGGGGAAGGATGAAATAGAGAACAGACTGAAGGAAGGGTCATTCAGTAGGCTCACTATCTTTGGATGGAGGGTAGGGACGATATGGTGAGAAAATTTGTGAATCAAAATATTGTGGAAATGAATGTTGAAAAATGAAAATTAATTAATGAATTAAAAGAGAAAAAATCCATTGCCAAGAGTCTGTCTTGGCAGTGGTCAACAGTGTCACATGTTATAGAGGTCTTAAAAATGCTGGAGTTTCAAAAAGAAAGGTCATGGAATTCATGTACTAAGATAATGAGTTTCTAGTTGCCTATAAACTCATTTACTAAGGACTATATATTATTATTTCATGCATGAAGTGTTACTGTGGACAGATTTTCCATGAATGTTGACACGTGGAACCCCTAAATAGAAAGAAGCTTTGGATGGCAAAGTATACATAGCCTGCACTTCTACCCACCCTCTCATATTAGAACCTTGCTTTATATTTCACAGAAAATAAGGATTATTTGTTAAGCTCCATTTTTTCTACTTCTCCAGATCTCACATCCTTTGATTCATTTTTTCTAGTATCTCTGTCTTCCTTTGTGTTTTGCAGGAACAGGCCATCCTTCTTCTGCCAAGGCAAACTCCTCTATATGAATAAGTAATTGCCTTCCATGTATTTTTTTCTAGCAGATTTCCCCCTTATTTCATCCCATTTCTCTTACTTAACTTCAGTCTTTACTACCAGCTACTTTCCCATTGCCTATAAACAGACTCCAAAAAATCTTTCACTATATCCATCAATCCCAAACAGGTATTATCCCATATATTTCCTCACTTTTGTAGTTAAACTCCTTAGATACATGCCACCACTTTGTATCTTCTCTATTAACTGTCTGGAGTTTGGTTTCCATCATGATCATTCAATTAAACTCTTTTCTACAAAGTTACTAATGATCTCTTATTTGCCAAACGCAAGTCTTTTCTCAGCCTTTATACTGCTTGACTTCTCTTTAAAACTGTCAGTAACCCTCTTATCAATACTCTCTTCTCTCTAGGTTTTCAAGATGTTGCCTTTTCTGGCTGACTGCTCTTAAACTCCTTTGCTAGATCTTTATTCATATAATATATCACATGGTTGTTCCTCAGGACTTTGTCATGGGCTTTCTTCTCTTCTCCTTTTGTACTGTATTATACTTGGTGACCTCATAAGCTCCCATGGAACCAATTTTCATCTTTATGCTCACAATTGTAAAATTTATGTATAATTGCTCTAATCATGCTGGTCTTCCAACTTTCAGTCTCTTACTACCTATTGGACAACTTGATTTGATGGATAAACACAAAATATACAAAATTAAACTCATGTGTTTCCTCCCTAATGTTTTCTCTCTAACTAATTTGCTACTATCATCCAAGTCTCCCAACTGGGTTGTTTTACTTGACTCCTCATTCTTGCTTACCTCATTCAGTCTGTTGCCAAGTCCTTCTGATTTGACCTACATAAGTGCTTTTGTACTTGTCTACTTCCGTCTTCTGACACTGCTGTCATCCTGGTGTAGACCCTCTATACCTCACACCAGTCCTTTTGCAATAGCATCTTAATTGGCCTCTTCATGCCTCTCTCAACTATAGTCTCTCCTCCATTCAGCTGTCAAAATGACCTCCCCAAATGGC
The DNA here is from genome assembly GCA_028646575.1 of Pseudocheirus occidentalis. Taxonomy (NCBI): domain Eukaryota; kingdom Metazoa; phylum Chordata; class Mammalia; order Diprotodontia; family Pseudocheiridae; genus Pseudocheirus; species Pseudocheirus occidentalis. The sequence goes on along the minus strand of CM053599.1, from coordinate 33,712,419 downwards.
AATAAGTCCAGTAGTTCCGTATAGACATGAACATTTAAAAAAAATGGCATATAGAGCTGTTTAAAGGCCCTCCTCCCCCCACATAGTGACCCAATGACAGCAGCCTTTTTGCTATTCTTCCCAGAAGATGCTGTCAACTAGGGGAATTTTCACTAGCTGACACTATGACCGGAATGTTCTCCTTTGTCATCTCTTCCTCTTGGTTCCCCTGCTTTCCTTAAAGTCCCAGCTAAAATCTCTCCTATAAAAATCCTTCCCAATTCCTCTAAAAGCTAGTGTCTTCCCTCTTTTGATTATGTCCCATTTACCCTGAATTTGTATTTTGTATGCAACTGTTCGTAGTTTGTCTGCCCTGACCCAGTTGTCTGTGAATTCCTTGAGTGTAGGACCTATCAAGTGCCTTACTTTGTATCCCTAGTGGCAAACACAGTGCCTCCAATGTAGTAGATGTTTAAGCATTGTTTATTGACTAGCTGAGTGACTGACATCTGTTGGGCAAGTGAGTATTTCTCTCAAGATCCCTTAAGCATTTTTATTGCAACTTCTTTCTTGGTACATCAGTGATAGAAAATGGATCATCATGATGCCTCCTTTTGCCCAAAGCTTTCAACTCAAAGAGAAACTTCTTAATTTTCACACTGTTTAAACAAGGAGTAAACACCTCATAATTCCTACTGCCTCATTTTACCACTGGGCATCATCAAATAGCCCAGAGCCACCACAAGGAAACTTACTTGATATCTTCGGGATCCTAATTGTTTCACTGCTGCTACCATCTCCACCATCACTGACTGTTCTTATTTCAATTATATAATCTTCTTCAAAGGGAACAAGAAGCTCAGCAGATGTTTTATTTGTTTCCAAAATATGTGTTTTACTTTGTCTGCTTTGCCTGTATAAAATCTAAATAAAATAAAGATGAATGTTAATGCTGGGTTTATTTATTTTTAAACTAAATATGTTTCTCTCCCCCTCTATTTAAATTAATTTCTAATAATTTAACAAACCACAATGATCATTACTAGACCATTATTACTTGACAACGTCTTTTCTAAACAAATCTGCTCTATTTCTGTAACCAATGTTCTACTCCAATCTTTTACAATGGGAAGATTATACACACACACACACACACACACACACACACACACACACAGTACTTGGAACCATTAGTAGCTGCTTTAGAATAAGGACACATAGTAGGAAACAGACATACTTTTGTCCATTTGTGGAATTCTTGACCCCAGCACTGAATCTCTTTGACAATGAAGAGGGGAAACAGATTCATTCTAGAGAAGCATTGATCACTCCTGAACTCAACTTTTAAGAAAAAAATGCATCTCTTTATGTTTTTTGTGGCCATCTTTACTCTGTGTTGCCTATACTTTACCATATATTTCATCCCTCTCCCAAAGGAAACTTGGATTCCATCTCTATAAGATCAGACTCTATCTAATAGATTAAATTTTGCTCCATCTTGCCCAGAACTGAGTCCCTAGCCACTTCTCAGTTTTCTCCTCCACAACTTATAACTTCTGCTATGTACCATTCACCTCTATTAAAATATAAAGTCCTTGAGGATGTCTGCTTGACCAATTTGAGCTTTTGTTCTCAGTGCTTAGCTTAGTGTCTGTAGTAGTCTCTCCTAAAACCTAGCCATGCAGTTTGAATAGGTGGTGTAGCACAATCCTAAAATCAAGTCTTCTTATAAAAGAAGAATTTTTCATTTTGCCCTAAACTTTGAATTTGTTTCATGGATAACCTCAATATAAAAAATTCCAGGAAGCAGACTTCTTACAAGAGGATGTGCATTTCTTGATGAAGGGATCTAATCAAGGAGTGGGTAGCTTCAGTCAGAAGCAATGTCAATGAGCTAAAATAATAGAATATGGTAACAAAAGTAAGTGGATTCATCCTCTTGCTATACCAAGTCCAGGAGTATAGGATTGTGAGCTTATTAGGACAGGATAGATACAATTGTCATTCTGGTGAGCTTCCCATTCGAGAGGGTACCAATGCATTCAGAAGGTATTTGTGCAGTGAACCTGGGACTCACTGGAATAGAAGTAGTCTTAGAATTTATTTTATGCTCCATTGTGGTTATTTTTTTTGCTATTTTGGGGAAAGGGTGAGATAAAAGGGGTGCCATGCTAATAAATTAATTGATACCCTGAGTAATTTATGGTATATGGGTTAATTTTTTACCCACCTAAGTTCTTTTCTAGACATGTACTTTGTTCATAAGTTTTCTAGCATATACTTTGGGTGTAAATATAGTGGTATAAGTTATGGGGAATTTGGCGGGAGAGGGGGCTGAATCAGAGCCCAGTATAAGAAAGTATTGGTACAATACCAGAGTTTGAGTTTTGTTTCCCCTGGTTACACATATTTATTTAAGTATATACTACTTTCTTCTACTGGATTTAAAGCTCTAAAATTACATCTCATCTAATTTTTGAATAGTATAGCATCTAGCACAGTATTCCATATACACTAGGTGCTTGATAAATGCTTGTTGCCCTGAACTGAATGATAGAATTATCATTACTGACATTGTATGGCTTATTAACAAACTGAATTAGAGAGGTGATCTTTTCTTTGTTTCTTTAGATTTAGCCACTCTTACTAAAGAAAATATATTTTTGGCCACTGCATCTAAAATCTCACAATTTATCTTTATTAATTAAGTAGCTTGAGGATATTATCTTTAGAACTTTCTGTGAAGAGACAGTTTTTAGTCTGGACAAGTTTCAAGTGCTTGAATATTTATCTGCCAAGAGATGATGCCATTAACACTGATGGAGGTGGAAATGATTTACTCTAGTATCCCTGAATGCATTTCTACTAAATCATTAATCTGTTGTCACAAGAGCCCATGTTCCTGGAACAAAGAGAGCTTGGAACACAAGCAATAATATTTCCCTTAGACTTCTTAGATCCCTCCATGCTTCTCCATCAATAACTTACTTTTCTGCATCATAACCTATTACCAGCTAGAGATAGAGGCACACATATCTCCTGTCTGATGAATAATTTTTGTATTCAATTAGTTAACTCTGATGATTTTTTTTATTTTTCTGTTCCATAAACACGGTTAGACAACAAATGATTTCTTCTGATGTGTTAATATGATGAACTTGTCTCAGCACTTATTCATTAAAAAAAGATTGTCATTTGTTTCATTAGCATGGAATATGGTTTCTCAAATATAGTCAAACTATTTTATCACATAGTTAGGGACGGCTCCAGTATACTCAAAAATTCATTTGTGGAAGATTTGAGAGGAACAAAAGCAGAAGAATCATGTGAAATGAATTGTGGAGGGTTGTGATCTGCACTATTGGAATAGTTACATTAATGAGAAAAAGTATGGTACCTCAGAAAGAGAGGTGAATTTTTTGAGCCTGAGGTCTCAGGCTCTACTCCTGCCTCTGTTACTTGGTACTTGAGTGATTGTGTGACAGACATTTTGTCTCTCCAGGACTCAGTTTTCCTCTAAACTGAGGGGGCTGTATTTGATGGCATCAAATTTTGTGGGGCTAGCTAGCTCTTAATCTATGATCCTATAAGTTAATGGATATTTTAAAATAAAAGTATTTGGATACTTAAAACATATCTCTTTTTTCTGGAAGAAGGGGTAAGGCTAAGTTAATTAAGGAGATTATTTAAAAAAACAAACCCTTTAGTATAGTTATTAGAATGTTGCACATGAAAACAAGAAGAATAACACTGATGTCTTACCTCTAACAGAAACAAACTGTATGACCCTGGACAATCGGTTAAATCTCTGTTCTCTAGCCAACTATATAAAGCTAATCAATCAAAGTGATTTTGGGTAGACTGATGGGTTTTGTGAAGAGAGTACTCTGTGTTATATAACCAATCCTACGTATATTTACATAAATGAGATAATTTTTTTAAAATGTAGATTTCTCTATACTCACTTTGTAGCCCAACACATCAGACTCGTTTTCCATGGTTTTAACATGTTCCCAATTCAAACATAATTTTGAGTTTGTCAGTTTCCAGGCTATGTTAGAAGGTGCTTGGCTTGGAGCTTCAAAAAATAACAATCACAAGATACAAATGAATATTAAATTGTTTATGGTTGCTAAATGACCCATCAACATGAAAAGGCAAATAAGTCATGGCTGGTTAGCATTAGAAGGAGTTAAATGGCTGCAATGTCATTATAAATACCATATTAATTCTAATCAGGGTGAAGTAATTCATTCAAATTCTACTCATTTGGGAGTGTATTTTGAAGAAGATGTTGAATGAATAATGGCTTCACGCTTGTCCAATATTAATTTGTTAATAATTACTGTTGAATTTGTTTACCTTACTGCATGTTTGAAGGCATCATTAAACATTTTTTCCAATTGACCATTAATCTATGGATACCAAAAAAAAGTGACATCTTGCCAACAATACAGGAAGACTTGCTTTTGGGATATCACCCCTCCCTACCTTGCTATTTTTTTTTACTTTTGTCTAAACTATGAATCACATAATGGGTAATGTTTTCTGATGGCTGAAGTCTCTCTCTGAAGCACACATGTACACATATTTCACAAACAAATTTAAAAAAAAATAAGAGTATTCTTCTCATGATACTTTAAAATCTTTGAGAAAAGGGATGCCATATTCTTTGAAGAATTTAAATTAAACATGGCCAGAAGGATGGGGATAGGGGCACATAATGGAAATGAACAGAGGGGGAAAAATAGGAATAAAAAATTAGCAAGAGTGTAATAAATTATGGAATTGTGGAGACATTCATTTAAAAAAATAACAGAAAAAAGAGTGTGAGAAACACGATTGACAGCCCAGCTGCCTTATTAGTATTTATATGATGACAAGAAAGCCCAAGAAAGCTCCAAGGATGTTGGATAAACTTCCTATAAGGAATTTATGGGAATATATGGAAAGAAAGAATTCCAGAGTTTAAGCATAGCTAGGTTACAATTTGTTTCAATGGAGCAAACACCCACATTGATAAAAATCAAAAGTCCAAAGAATTATAAGAATATACTCAACATTTGAACTTTGTGTTGTCCAATATATTCATTCTAAGCTATTGTTCTTTATGATTCTTTATGTGCCACAGTGACTAGAGGATTGGGCCTGGAGTCAGGAAAATATGAGTTTAAATCTTCCCTCAGATACTTTTTAGCTGTGTGACTATGGGCAATCCACTTAAACTCTATTTGCATCACTTTAATCATCTGTGAAATGGGATAATCATAGCGCCTAATTCCCAGATTTATTTTAAGGATAAAATGTGATAATAATTTTAAAGTGCTTAGCACAGTGCCTGGTACATAGTATACCAATTGAATATTAGTGATGATGATGATGATGACAATGATGATGATAGATTTAGGAAACATGAAGAACCAACAATTTCTCATATGTAAGGCTAAAGCAAAGACAAATTGTACACCACGGATTCTTTCTTATCCTCTCACTTTTAATACAAAAGAATAATTGAACACAATGTTGAAGTCATTTTAACAATGATGGAAATATAATTATTTTTCAATGGAGCCTTGATTAAAACTGTTAAATTAATTAGATATTCTATAAACTTTCCTTTTTAGAACCAATAGAAATAAGAAATATATTACTATGTGCCCTTTATCCCCTGGTTGACCGCTTTATTACTACAACTCCTGAATTCTTTCCTAGCTATGATAGTTAGACATCCCAACTAAAATTTCTGAATCTTCCCCATTCCAACCACCATTAATATATATATATATGGAGAGAGAGAGAGAGAGAGAGAGAGAGAGTTTCTTTTTCCCTATAATATGAACAACATAATATAAAATGGTTCATTTTTTGTTTGGTTTTTTTGTGACCCCAACCCTCTCTCTCTCTCCCCACATATACATAGGTATGTGTGTTGTATATATGTATGTATGTGTATATAAGTATGTGTGTATACACAGGTGTATATTTACACACACACACACACACACACACACACACATATATATATATATACACATAAGCACACATACCTATACAGTTACAGGTACATATTTATATGTATACACATATGCATACATAGGCATATCTATATATGTGGGGTATGGTTATAATTTCTTCTTCCTATAAATCTATTATATACGCCATATAGAGGAAGCATACTGTAGTGGATAGAGGATGGTTCTTAGTATCAGGAAAAAATAGTTTCATGATCTACCTCTAAAAAAAAAACGCTAGTTGTGTGACCTTGGACAAGTATCTTAACCTGTTGATATCTTAGACAACTGTCTAGGAAAAAAAATTATACATGAATTGTCAGTTTTTTGTGTTTAGTGAAACAGAAGCTCCCTAAATCAACAAACAAATTTGGACAGAAATACACACAAACACCCATAAATACACACACATGCACTGACTTGCCCTGATTACATGCCCTTGACTTTAGAGAATGTCTATATCTACATGTTGACACATATGTCTAAAGCAAAAGGTCACTTCATTTGTATATTCTGTTTTAAAACTATCACTTTCTCTCTTTTTTGCAAGGCAATTGGAGTTAAGTGACTTTCCTAGGGTCACATAGCTAGTTAAGAATTATGTGTCTGAGGTCATATTTGAAGTCAGGTCCTCCTTAGTCCAAGGTTGGTGCTCTCTCTCTACTGAGCCACCTAGTTGCCCCCGACCCATCACTTTCTGTAGGAAGATTTTTCTAGCCTTCTAGGTGCTAGTGACATCCACTCCAAGTTCACTTTTTATCTACATTAGTGGTATTTTGTGTATACTTCTGTAACCAGAGTCCCAAAGGCCATTGGTATGTGATTCTCATTACTGGTGAAAATCAGTGCCTTACTCCTTCATCAAATTGTGGAAGCATTGGCAGAAATGGAAGAGAAGAGAGATACAGTCTCTTCCAACTCATCTGTCTCTTTGAACTCTCTTAGCCTCCATCACCAAGGGAGAAGAAGTGAAGGTATCATTCCCTCTTCAAGTAAATAATGGGAGAAAAAAGCCTGGGATGAAGCTGACATAAGAGGTTCTGATGATATTCATCTTGTCTTCATTTCCAGCTAGAGGTCTGAGTAATTTCTCATTTGAGTGAAGTTTGGGCCTCCCTTAGTTGATCTGAGGCTGAGAACCCCAAGAAATACAACTTTTTTCCCACTCCTGCCAACTCTGTCCTGCTCTCACCACCAATGAGGAGAAAATCCCTTAAAAGTGGGCTTTGGGACCTGAATAGTACTTCTGTAAGTATTTGTTTTCTCCTCCAACAGACGATAAACCTGAAGTAAAGGATGTTTTTTTTTTTTAGTTTTTCCTTCTAACACCAGTCATTAGCAGAATGTGTTGATTATCATATATTGAATAAATACTTGTTTCATTGATTTAGTGTCAATAAATTAAATTAATAAATACCTCTGCATGGTTAAGATAGACAAAATGGCTTAATTTGACCATGCCAGATTAACTTTTTTTTAATATAATGTACCCAATAATAATTCAAGAAAAAAAATAAGGCTTTTCACTAAATAAGGACGCAATAAATTTGGGTGATGTCTTTCTTTCTAGAGCTACAATGGCGGCAAAAATGATTATGTGCTCTCTCTCTCCCTCAACTGAGTTGAAGGTGCCTTTTCCAATTTTTTTCATTGTTACAATGATACAGAAGCTGAGCTCTCTGGAGATTCCAGTTTTAATCCCAGGGATGCAGTTTTGATGGCCTTCCTTTGTTTCTGTGTTCTTAAAAACTAAGCCCACACATTAGCAGCTTCACATGCGATCAATACTGAGCAAATATAAATCTACTCCTTTCCTGTCACTGGCAATGATGGATTCTGAACGTTTCATTTATTGCTGTCTATCCTGTATTTGTTTTGTAGAGAAGAAAAGTACTCTTTCCAAAACATGAGCTGTTTGATGGAACACCAGCTGGGAGCTAGGAAAGTAGCTTCTCCTTCATACTCTGCCAGGGATTCTGCAAGCTTGATTAAGTAACCTCACCTTTCTGTCATTGCTTCTCTATCTCCTCAAACAGACATAAACAGTCTGCCTCATACCTACCCCCAAAGAAATGTTATGAGGGCAAGTTCATTAAAATAAAAAATCTAAGGCACTTAGGAAGAACTGTCATATTAGAATTCAAAATTCAACTGATCCTCTTTGAACCTTCCTCTTTTTCATATGGAAGAAATTTAGTATAATGGAAAGATGATGGTGGCCTGGGAAAAGATTGTGTTTTGAATCAGTCCTGTCACATGCCCACTGTGTGACACTTGGATGGCCACTAAACCCTTAAGAGTTTCAATTTCCTTGTTGGTATTAGAAAATGATATTTTTTAATCATTAGAATTGACATTAAGGGATACTTTACCATCTGTTTTGCTGTTACATCTTTTGACTAGGAACACTATTCCATCTGACTTGCAGCTGAAACTTCTTATAGATGTTGTCTCCCATTAGAATAAGTATTTCTTTAGAGCAAGGCCCATGGTGATTTTTTGATATGTGCTTCCAATAGATAAGTACTTAATAAATGATTTTTAAATTAATTCATTAATTTAAACACATATCCTGTTACAAAGTGGGGTTCATAATGCTTACAAAACCCACCTTCATTTTTTCCTGATAATGTCCTGCAATTATACATGAATATATTTTGAATTGTAAAAGACAGTTAAGAGTCATCATGATTTAATAGACAACCAGCATTAGGATGAGGAAGATCTGGGTTCAGATTATCCCTTACACACATACTAGGTATGGGACCACCATTAATTGAGCCTTTAAATTCTCCCAGGAAACTTTCCAAGATTATCTTATATAAAAGTTGCATATATTCATTAGTGGAGGGATTTTCCATAGTAGGAATCTCACACATTGATAAAATCAGAGAAAGGGTAATTTTTATTTTTATTTGGGAACCCCAAGGAAAAGTATTTTTCTTTTTGTTTTTTTGCTTGTTTTGGAAGGCAATTGGGGTTAAGTGACTTGCCCAAGATCACATGGCTAGGAAGTGTTAAGTGTCTGAGGCTGGATTTGAACTCAGGTTTTCCTGATTCCAGGGCCAGTGCTCTATTCACTGTGCCACCTAGCTGCCCCTTAAAATAATTCTTTTTATTTTTTATTTTTATTTTTTGCTTTCAAAAGTATTTTTCTATGCACTTCCTCTACAGTGGAAATTTTATTGCTTATACTTTCATCATCCTTATCTGTCCACAGTTTAAATTGCAAGATTGGTTCATTTGATAGCATTAACCACAATAGCTACTAATGGACTTTATGGATAAACAGCACTCTGGGAAGCAAATACTCTGAAAATCCTCTTGGTTTAGAAGGAAATATAAGGGCCTTGAGGGCAGGGGCTATTGTCATTTTTGTCTTCCTGTCCTCAGCACCTGGCACACTGTACAACACATAACTGGTGCTTAACAATGCATTAAATTAGCCAATATAGATGCAACTAACATGAATCATTATAATGGTTTTTATTATTTATACTGTATTTTAGATCATTTTCCATTAACCAGATGACACAGTGACGTGACAACAGCCTTTCACCACACTAATGGTTTCTCTATGATCAATTTTTCTGTAGATGGCATTTATATTTGACTGTACTTCATACTGTGAACTCAATTCAAAAACAACTTCTTATGTTGCACTTCTAAGGAACAGCATGGGGTTGACATTTGGGCAAGAGATAGAAAAAAATTGGCACAAGATGAAATAAAAGCTTAATGTTTCCTTTATGTCTAAATAAGGATTGATTGCATATTTACAGCAAGAAAGAATCCAACATAGAATGCTTGTCAGCTAAAGTCAGGATCCCAATATAATTGACATTTCCAAGCACTTTTCTCTTCAAGGATATGGCTATGACTCTCTAAATAATATGCATTTTTCTATGTGGAGTGGCTCAAAAGAAAATCAGACTTGTTAAGGTAAAGGAGACATACTTTGAAGTTATGCATAGAGATTTCCATATACTTTCACTTTCTCTGTATTCAATTTGAAGGCAATGTAGTGCTATTCTGGCTTTGGAGTCTGAGGACCTCAGTTCAAATCCTCCCTCGTGCATAACATCTGCATGTCTTTGGATAAGTCAATCTGTTCAGGCCTCAGTTTCTTCAATTGCAAGAAGAAAAATGAATCAGAAAAGAGGGCACAAAAAGAATAACTGAATAAGAAGGCCAGTGAATTGTAAAGAATGGACAAAAGAACCTAATAAAGATTTTGAGGAAATGACTAAAAAAGGATTACATTTTATGCATTGAAACACAGTTTTGAAAATGTACATGGTTGCTAAGTGGGCCTAAGGAGTTGCATGCGTGTTTAATATTATCATGAATCATATAATACAGAAAGAATTGCAAAGTCCTAGCCTTCAAAAACTTTTAAAAAGTCACAGTGAAATAATAGATTCACACACATAAGTGCATGCATACACACACACAGATGGCACAAAGCTTTCTTAAATAGCACTTACAATTTCATTGGTTAGGTAACTCCGGTGAAAAAATATTCTCCTACAGATACATATTAACAACTACATCTTTATATTCTTTTTTTTTTAGGAGGAAGGCAGGGCAATTGGGGTTAAGTGACTTGCCCAAGATCACACGGCTAGTAAGTGTTAAGTGAGTCGAGATTTGAACTCAGGTCCTCCTGACTCCAGGGCCAGTGCTCTACTCACTGCACCACCTAGCTTCCCCAAATCTTTATATTCTTATACATTTTATGAGGAGTTTACAGGTTGAAGGCACTTCTGAAGTTTCCCATTCCTGTTATGTGTCAGATACAGGATTTAAAGCTAAGTCTTGCTGATTATGATCCCAATTATCTGCACACCATGACACACTTTCTATTATAGAGCCCTTTTCAGCCATATAATTTCATCATTGTAGGAAAGTCTTCTACTAATGCTATCATCTTAAAGGTTGCTTGGAGGTATTAAGAAATTAGTTTGTTTAAGATCTCACAGTTCTATTTTAGAGTAAAGAATGGAGCCTAAGGTTTTGTGACCCCTGAGATAAACACTAAGCTATACTCTCATGGGATTTGAGATTGAATCAATTAGGACACAAGAAAGGTCAAAAAGGTGGGAACATAAGCTTTGGGTCAGGGCAGGGAAGCACTTCTATCTTGGAGGAAAAAACTTCATAAAGAAAGGAGTGCTTCAAGGGAAAAAAAAAGATAAGAAGGATCACAACAGACAAATAAGTGAAAGGGAGGACAAAGCCAAAAAAATTTTAAAAAAAGGACATTGTGGTCATGGGACAAGATATGTGCCAATGCTCTGGGGAAGAAGAAAGAAGGACAAGATTGGGGAAAGAGATACCAGCCCTGTTTGTCTCTAAGATAGGCTTAATTCATGCCACAGTTTTTCATTTACTTTACCTTTGAGACCAATGGGGCAGGAAGAGATTTGGAGGGAATTAAATATCCAGGTGATGAATTTGCAAAATGTTAATCTAATTGTGTGCAGAATTCAGATTTTTGTTTGCTCTCTTTGACTATCCAGTGTTAATCTGAATACCATCTCAAAGTCAAATAATAGTTATATAAGGCACATGGATAACATATGGAGCCCAATGACTTCCTTAGATTTTTATGAAATTTTTATATTGAGGGAAAAAAAAACAACAACCCAACAATGAAACAACTTAGGAATGGAAGGAAAAGAAACTGAGTTTGAGTCTTGACCTCATAATTTATTAGCTTATGTGTCCTTAGGGTAAGTCATGTTCTCTGGGCCTCACTTTTCTTATCTATAAAGAGAAATATAGACTAGATCTCCAAGACCCTTCTATCTCTATCTCTCAGATTTCTTTCTTAGGACTCTGTCCTGATCAGTGCTTTGGATGCTGTGTCATCATAGTAAGAGAAAATAGAAAGATCGCTGTATTTGGATTCAGGTGACCTGGGCTGGAATTCCAGCTCATCCACTTTCTGCTAGCATGGCCTTAAACAAGCTGCTTCTCCTCTTTAAACCTCAACTGTAAAATTAAAGAATTTATCCAAGGCTCCTCTGGGACTTCTTCAGCTTTAAACTACAATCTTTAAAGAACACTACTTGATTCAGAGAGGTGCATGATTAAATTGGAAATTGTCCTTACAATGAAGAAAACAGTCAAAATCCATACCCAGGTGAAATCTCAAGATAATAAAATTCATTAAAAATAATTATGTTGCATAACAATGTCATTTCCATTCCACAGAGGAGGTTCTGAATAAAGAGATTTGGTTTGAAGAGTAATCTTGTAAAAGGAATGAGCAACCAATACCCTGTCCATTCAATATTAATCATCTGCTATAACAGAATTACCTTATTACATTCTATTTAAAGGGCATATAATAAGGTGAGAGGATTGAAGAAGAGAGAAGAGGGGAGTGAAGAGGAGGTCAGAAGAAAAGGAAGAAGATGGAAGGGAAGGGGAAAGTTATCTTTTACTATGGTAAATCTCTATTAGAATAGAAAATTTCAGAATCTCTGTGTTAGGAGTCACTTCAGATGCCATTTGGATCCAAGGTATAGCTGGTTGAGAATTTTCTCCAACTTTTGTGATAAATTTGGTTATCCATTGTTTCCTGAAACTATTTCTCTAAGGAAGAACCCATTTCTTATTCACATATTATTCTTTTCATTTTGGGGTATCTCTATACCTTAGGAAATTTTCCTTAGATTGAGTCAAAAATCTACATTTTTATAGATTTTACTCATTACTCTTCCTCTGATCCTCAGTAACAAACAAAGCACTAAATGAATATAGCTCCATTGCCCTTCCCCTTACAAATGTTCCCCTTTTCCTTCTCAGGCTAAACATCTCTAGTTCCTTCAATTAAACACTATGTAACTGAGACCTTTTATGATCTTTTCCTTCTACCCAGTATGTTTTCTCAGACTTATCAATGTACTTCCTAAAATATTGCATCTCCAATATTTCAGATGTGACAGAATCAGATCAGAGTACAGTAGATCTCTCACCTACTGCATTCTAGGTACCATGGGTCGCTTACTTCAGCCTAAGATCAATCAACCAATATTAATATTTACATAGACACAGATATGTATGTGTATATGGAGAGAGAGAGAAAGAGAGAGGGGAGGGGGGAGAGAGAGAGACAGAGACAGAGACAGACAGAGACAGAGAGAGATAGACAGACAGAGAGAGAGAGACAGACAGACAGAGACAGGGAGAAAGACAGACAGACAGACAGAGACAAGGAGAGAGAAAGACAGAGAGAGAGACAGAGACAGAGACAGAGAGAGAGACAAAGAGAGACATAGAGAGATGAAGAGAGATGTATACTACAAACATCTCATTTGATCCTCACAACTTTGTGAAACAAGTATCATTATTATTCCCATTATACAATCAAGTAAACTGACATAAAGTGACTTGCCTAAGGTCTCATAGCTAGTAAGTAGCTGAGTCTGTATTTGAACTCAGGTCTTTCTGACTCCAGGCCCAGTGCTCTATCCACTGTGTCACCTAGCAGCCTACTTCAAGCCACTGAATTTCATCTGACAGTGTATAACATGAAAAAGAAACTACCTCAAATATAGATAACAAGAGAACATAGAAGATGACTGGTATTTGCATAACTGAAGTGGGAGGAATAGTCCAAGAATTAAAGTGATTTTTATTAAGATTTTTAAAATTACTATTCTATTCTCATATTGTTCCCTGTACAGAATGCCAATAGTTTGAATGAAGGCTTTGAGTGGGGATCAATAGCAAGATGGATAATTGCTTAACCTCCTTATCCTGCACTTCTAGTTACTTTTAGCTATTTTAATGTTATCAGAATGATGCATGTTGGAGAAAGCAAAATAAAAGAACTATTCAAATAAAGTTGCTCACAGAAGGAAGGGATACTGAGTTAAGTATAACAAGCATTCAGCAAGGAAACAAGACATCATTTTTGACAACAGAGGCATCCAATTTTGAATCTCTCAACTCACAATTATCCTTTTCCTATAGTGAGCAGTCTTACTATTGCCTTTTATGTGATTTCACCAGGTAAAATATTCTTTTGAACCCAGACATCTCTACTCATTGTGTCTCACTGGCATAAGTACTGTGGATAGCAAACAGCACATTGTTTTCCCTTTCTTATTTTTGACCTCATTGTACCTTATACATACTTTATATACATACTTGTACATCCCTCAAGCACAGTACCTTATACATACTAGGTATATACTATATTTCTATTGGATTGGAGGGAAAAGCTATGAATATAACCCATGATTAATCCACAGGGCTCCCAAGGAGTGATCTTGATATATCTCTGGAAGATCTAGAAATACAGTTAACCTGACATATGATTACTATGTCATACAGCTAATGCTTGATCCATGGATACATAGAATGAATCAGCTTTCAACAAATACAGACTTGTATAATTTTCTGGTTCATTTAAGCTCTATAGATGGCCAAATCAGGTAGTTCAGATCAAAGAGATTCTCCCCATCCCTGCTCCAACAGAGATCATTTTGTGGTTCTAATTTTTCATTACTCTTGTCTTTGCTTCAGACTGCTTAAAATGAAGTGTATTTAGATATCATTGATCAACTAGTTAAGGTAAATGATGGATAACAGAGAACATTACCTCTTATAACAGAAAGATAAAATATCTATCATGTGTCAAGTTATAAATTTCATTTTTAAAATAGCATTTCAATTTAATTTTATCTTATTTTAACATAATCAAATTCCAATACTGATAACATTTTAAAGAGAATAAAACTGTATATTTCATATAGATACTTTTTAATAAGGTATCATTGAATATATATATGTATGCATATATATATATATATAAACTATTGATAATCTCATAACAACAACTCACCAGTAAAGATCATAGAATATAAGGAAGCAATGAAGCCTGGTTCTCCCCAGACACTACACCAGACATCTAAATAGAGTACCAGACCAATTGGTAATCAGAAAATCCAGGAAGAAAATGGAAACCCCCCATTTTTCCAGACCAATCAGCACAGGAAGAAAGATAAACATCCATAGACACTGAGAATGGATTTAGCCAGAAAGTAGTGGAGACTTCAGGCTTGCAGACTGTATCTGGTCTTGAAGAAATATATCTAGTCAAGAAATTATTGAGCCCAGCAGGCACAAGTCTGAAACTATGTAGCTGTTTAAGGAGTAGCCACCAGAACCAAATAGGTTCCAACTCAAGAACTGGTTGTTAGATTTAATATGGACTAAGAAAGCACTGTGTACCTAGCAGTTGCTCTGGCCAAGGGCAAGGTGCATTTGATGTTCAAGGTTCTGTATTATGCAAGAATAAAGAAGTGAAAAGTATGTGAGTGGCACTTTTCCTCAAAGAGAAATGCTAATTCAGCCTCCAGTCCTTCCTGAGGCCCACAAATAAGTAATCTGAACTGAGATCTCAAACCAAGTGGGAACCATACACTTTTTCTATATCTGGAGAGGCATCTCCCTAGCTGACAGAACTGGATCTGCATCAGTCTATTGGAGCTCCAACCAGGGACATGTCCATAGTGGTGTTGTCTAGGACCAGAAGAGGGTCAAGAGCTTGTAAAGTTCCAACAAGAAGGACGGCAATCAGATTTTACACAGTGATGTGGGGGATTATTAATGAATGGATTTAATGATCAGAGGAAACCATTTACAAATTTGAATCAGTTTAACTGTATAAATGAATATACATTTATATCCTATTACTGTTATAAATTTGACAGTACGTATTATTTAGGAGCTGTTTATTTCTTTTTCTACATACTCTAGAAATAAAAAGAATCAAGTGTAATGCAAGGAATTTGAGCTAATTTGGGAAAGGGAATGTGCTGCTTTTTGCAGTTGTATGAAAAAGAAAGAGACAGAGATAGAGACACTGAGAGAGAGACAGAAAGAGGCTCAATTTTAAAATTGTCTTTCCTGACATCAGGAATAGGTAGGTTTTAACATTACCTTAGATTCAAGCTTTGTGATATTAAGCAAGTTATAAATAGTATCTAAGAGTCACAGATTTAGAGTTTTAAGAGACTTTATGCCATCATCCTTTTTGTATTAGAAAATAGAGTCAAATAAATTGAATTGTTCATGATCATACAACTATTAAGTCTCAGAGTCAGATTGGAACCCAAGACTTCTCAGTTCCAGGTTTAGCACTTTAATTACTATTATTTTTCTTTTCAAGACAACTGACCTCTTTGGTTAAATTTTCTTAGGTTAAAAGGAATTGATAATATTTGCATTTCTTACTTCAAAGTGTTGTCGGAAGGTTTAAAGGAAATATGATTTATGACAGAAGATTGGGACTGGACACGTACTTTTCCTTATTGTAGAGAACTCACAGATGAGGAAAGTTCCCCAATCACTTTGATCTGCATTTTCTCTAAAATTTAGTATCTCAGAGTTATATAAGCACTGAGAACTTAAAAAATTTTTCAACTTCAGACAGTAAGGGGCAGACATAGGACTTGAATGCAGATCTTAAATATGAGGCTGGTTTCCTAGCCACTACATCAGGCTACCAGTTGTAACATGCATTGAGATCATATAAAAATCACTTATTACGGTGATCTCTAATAGCTGTTAGGCACTGATAGGCTCAAAAAGTTGGATGATCTTCAATTGATAATTCAGTTAGCAAAGATCCCTTAAACTTGTCCTATGATTAATGCTACTTATTGAAAGTGGAACAAGAACAAAACAAAACAAAAAAAACCTGTTAATTTATGACACCTGTTGTACATAAACTTTTGATTTAAATAAGAAGATTGAATAAGAGAGCAGATTCAGAATGTTAAATTTCCAGAGTCACCAGTAGGGCATAAGGTACCCTTTTATTTGGAGAATCCATAACCAGGAATACAATTTCGAATTAGTCTTATGTTATAGTATAAAACAATTTAGTCTCCTCTAGGCAGAAAAAAAATCAAGCAAGCAGTTTCTTATGGAAGCTGAAGGACTGCCAATCAATCAAATGATCTATCTCTTGCTCTTTATTTGGATATAAATATATCTATGTGAATTCACATCTTTGCTGTTGTTGAATCATTCGAGTAGTATCCAGCTCTGTGTGACTCTTTGGAGTATTTTTGGTGAAGATACTGGATTGATTTGCCATTAATTTTTCCAGTTCATTTTACAGATGAGGAAATGGAGGAAAACAGAGTTCAGTAACTTGCCCATAGTCATGCAGCTATTATGCGTCTGAAACTGGATTTGAACACAGATCTTCTTGACTCCAGGGCTGGTGCACTATATACACATGTATTCCATATCTTTATATCTCTATAGACTAATGCAATCTGCCTATGCATGGAGTTTACTTAAATACTTACGGGATTTTTTAGTAGTGACATTCACTGGATCACTTGAAGGTCCAGTTCCTGCAGTATTATAGGCTCTCACTGTTGCAAAGTACACTGTGTTGGCTTTTAGCCCCGTGATGCTTTTGGTTGTTGTATTTCCATTAACCCTAATTTTACCAGCACTTGTTTCCTTTGAGTCCTCTGTCCAATACAAGACCTATTGGTTGAAAAAAAAGAGAACGTTCATGATTTCCAAATATTTGCTAACTTCTTTGAAAGGGGTAAGACTTGGGAACATCCAAGTTATTGATTTTAAAGAAGATAGTGTATTTTTTCAGTGAAATTGTCAATTCAAAAGATAATATAAATATTCATAAGAGAAAAAATATAGTATAATTCCAACTTAGCAAAAGTGTTTAAGTAGACTGTGTGTGTGTGTGTGTGTGTGTGTGTTTATACATATCATGTGGAGATGGACAACAACTTCTTCTTTACTATCAATGACAATTGCTGGTCAACTGACCAACCTGATATAGACACAGGAGTTCTGGAAGTCAAAGTCGCTCCTAGACCACTGATCCTACTTTCAATCACAAACCTTATAGCTGTCATCTAGGGAAGCAACTCTTGTGGAGATGAAGTCAGTCAATCCCATAATTCATCAACCCACAGAGCAGGCAAGTCAGCAGAGATGAAGAAGCAAGTCACCTTGAACTTGATATAAGGGTCAGAGCATGTCAGGCAAGTTCAAACCCCTCCCTGCACTTGACTCTGATTTCCTTTCCGACCATGATGGAGACAAACCAGGTCCTAGAGACGAATCTGGATTTTCTGTTTACTTCCTTTCAAATTAAAAAAGAAAGGACAAAACAAGAGGTCTAGTAATGAGTCCATAATGTTGTGCATGATCTTTTCTCTATAGTAGGTAAATCCTTTTTTTTTTTGAGGGGGAAGATAGGGGAATTGGGGTCAAGTGACTTGCCCAAGGTCACATAGCTAGTAAGTGTTAAGTGTCTGAGTCCAAATTTGAACTCAGGTCCTCCTGACTCCAGGGTCAGTGCTCTATTCATTGTGCCATCTAGGAGCCATGACTGTCAGGTAAATTCTTAATCTGGAGTGAAGGAACTTGCTTTTTAAAGCATATTTTAATAACTATTTGGAAACATTTTTGTTTCTTTTATAATACCATATATTTTATTTTATGTCTTTTAAAATCTTATTTTTCGGGGGGTAGAGCCAAGATGGTGGTGTAGAAGCAGCAAGGTCCTGCAGCTCCCACACCACCACCTTAAATCCCCATAAAATTATAAGCCCAGACAAAGTCTAGGATCCTCAACTCACACAAAAATACAGAAAACACATCTTTAAATGAAGGCAGCATGGCAGCAGGGGCTCAATGCAGTGGCCGGGAGTGGAGGCTGGCCTAGCCTGAATCCAAGACCGAAGCCAGGCCTGGGGCAGTGGGGAGGAGCTGAGTTGAGCTGAGCCGAGCCCCGCTGCAGCCAGTCTGCAGAGGAGGGGATCAACAGCCTCTAGCACCTCCACATCTGCCAAAGCATGAGGAACAGGGACATGGGAGAGGCATAGCTCACACCCAAGAAGAGACCAGCCTGGCCCAAAACCACAGCCATAGCCAGGGCAGGCCAGGAGGAGTGAGTCTCCCAAGCCACAGCTTGAGTCTACTTCAGATAAGATCTAAAGCACCTGCCTGAGGAGATCTTCAAATCCCAGTCAGAGACTGTTAGTGAAAGTGAAACTTTGAAAATTAATTTGGGGGAGGT
>CM053599.1:33677238-33692839 GCA_028646575.1 Pseudocheirus occidentalis | reverse complement strand
TTCACTTTGTCTCTGGGTGGTCTCTCTGATTCCCTGGATCCCCTTTCCTGGTCCCAGCTCCCTCCTGAATCTGCCAGACAGTCACCTAGATTCAGGAGCTGAAAGCTTACAGGTTCTCGTCCAGTCCTCAGGGATGAACAGTTCCCAAGTCCTTGTCCAGTCCTCAAGGCAATCCCTGGAACACACTGAAATTCACAAGGTTCAGCACACTTCAAACCCTTCAGGACTTCTCTTGCCTGGAACTCAAGGATCAGCCAGGCCACCAACAAACAAAATCCCATCCTGTTCATATCTTCAGTCAGCTACTCAGGAACCAAATCCAAGGTCTGTGTTGTCTCTGAAATTCTCCTGCTTATAAAAACTGGCCTTCTCCCAAGTCAATATGGTTCAGGGGAGTATCTCAGCCAATAGCATTTTTCCAAGTCACAGGGGAATTCACACCTTTTTACCAATGGACAGAGTTCTGGGAATTCACACCTTTGCACCAATGGACAGAGTTCTATACTTAACAGTAGGTTACTAGGATCTACTTAACATCTGATCAAACAAATTAATTACCATTACATCTTCTCACTCAAAATCAGTTTGTATAAGTCTCTCCAGGTAAATATGAAGTTGTCTGCTCCTCATTTCTTTTTTAAAAATTAACTTTTGTTTATTTTTAGTTAACATCATTCATTTCCACAAGATTTTGAGTTACAAATTTTCTCCCCATCTTTCCCCTACCCACCATCCCAAAACAACGATCCCACTGTGTATCCTCTCCCCCAATCTGCTCCCTTCTATGTATTTTATAGGTTTTTGAGGTAGTTATGGGGGTAAATCAAAGAGTTTTCTTGCTTCTGTGCTGCCATCTTGACCCTGATCCCTAGGAACACCAAAATCACTATGTGCTTCTCATTTCTTATAGCACAATAGTATTCCATTATATTCATATACCACAGCTTGTTTAGCCATTCCCTAATTGATGGACATCCCCTTAATTTCCAGTTCTTTGCCCCAACAAAAAGTGCAGCTATAAATATTTTTTGTACATATGGATCTTCCTCTGACATCTATAATCTTTTTGGGATACAACACTACAAGTGGCATTGCTAGGCCAAAGAGTATGCAATTATTTATAGCCCTTTGGACATAGTTCCAGATTGCTCTCCAGAATGGTTGAATCAATCCACAACTCCACCAACAATGCCTTAGGGTTCCAATTTTTCCACATCCTCTCCAGCACTTATTATTTTCCTGTTTTTTCATCTTATCCAATCTGATTGATGAGATGTGGTACCTCAGAGTTGTTTTGATTTGCATTTCTCTAATCAATAGATTTAAAACATTTTCCCATATGCTTATAGATAATTTTTAAAGATTCTTGATTTTGAAAAGAACAGAGCCGAATAGGTAACCATACTTCACCTTTTTTTTTTGCTTTTTTTTTTCGGAGGGCAGTTGGAGTTAACTGACTTGCCCAAGGTCACATGGCTAGTTTTTGTGTTAAATGTCTGAGGCCGGATTTGAACTCAGGTCCTCCTGACCCCAGGGCCAGTGTTCTATTCACTGAGCCACCTAGCCGCCCCCATACTTCACCTTTTTTTTGGTTTTATTTTCTTTAATATTCCTTTTTTTTCTTCCAGTAAATTTTATATTTTTCTATCTCAATAAAATATTTCTTGGCAATTTTATTGTCATGTAATTAAATACATAAAATAATTTTGCTGGAAATATTATTTTATTATATTGGTGTGTCCTATATATAAGCAATTAGTATTTCTCCAATTATTTAGAGATGACTCTATTCATGTGAAAAATATTTTAATAATGTTCACATAATTCCTGGGTTTGTCTTCTGTGATCATGACTATGGTTTCATGATGTTTGAATTGTTTCTTTCTGGTTGCTTTCATTTCTTTTTTATCTTGGAGGCCTAACATTTGTCTATAATATTCCTGGGAGTTTTGATTTTGGCATCTATTTCAGCAGGTTATCAGTCTATTAAATTTCTCTTTTACCATTTGGTTCCAAGATATTGGAGTAGTTTTCCTTGATAATTTCTTGGAATATGATGTTAAGGCCCCTTTTTTCATCATGGGTTTCTGGTACACCTATAAGTCTCAAATTATTTCTCCTCAATCTGTTTTCAATGTCAGTATATATATATGTGTGTGTGTGTGTGTGTGTGTGTGTGTGTGTGTGTGTGTTTTAATGAGATATTCACATTTTCTTCTATTTTTTCTTTCTTTTTCTTTTTTTCTTTTGATTTATTTTATTTAGTTTCCACTTGCCCAGTTCTAATTTATAAGGAACCAAATTATTCAATGTGTTTTCATTCTTCTTTCTATTTGTCCAGTTCTACTTTTTTTAAAAAAAAGTTATTTTCTTTATGCATATTTGTATCTTCTTTTACATTTGACCATTTCTATTATTTAAGTTTTTCTCTTCACTGGATTTTGGAGCATAACTCTTTTATAATTTGGACTGTTCTATTTTTTTCTTTTAAATGTATTTACTTTTAATTTACAACATTCAGTTACACAAGTATTTGAGCTCCAAAATTTTTCTCTCCCCTTCTCCTGCCCCTTAACCCCCATCCCAAGATGGCATGCAATTAGATATAGGTTCTACAAAAACCTTCACATAAAACATATTATTTTGTTTTTTAAGGTATCATTATCTTCAGCACCTTTATGCTTCCTTTACCAAGTTGATCACTTTTTTCAGAATTTTCTTGTATCACTCTCCTTAATTTTCCTCTTTCTTTTTTATTTCATTTTAATACCCTTTTTGTGCTCCTCTGTGACTACCTTTTTGGGCCTTTGAAAAATACACATTTTTTTGCATGTAGATGTTTTGATTTTGTTGATGTCTTTCAAGTTTGTGTCTTGATCTTTCCTGTCAATATAATAATTTTCTATCATTAGATTATTTTTTTTACTGCTTGGTCATTTTTTCTGGCCTATTAATTGACCTTCAACTTACAGGGGATGAGGGTGTTTGCTTGAGATTCCAAAATGGAGTGGAAGCGATTATGACTTTTCCTGCTGATCTCCAAAATTCCCTTGAACTGGAAAAAATGTTTCACCTTACTTTTTGTGGGTTCTGCCACTCCAGAATTTTATTTTAAGTATTAATTCAGAGTTGTTTGAAGGGAAACGTAGAAGACCTTTGCTGAGTGCATTACTATTCTGCCAACTTGACTTAGCTTTATCCAGATACAGGATTATTGATCAATATAGTGATGTACTGAGACAAAATATGTATAGCATGTAATAGGAGACAGTATATTTACATACATACATACTTAACTAATACAATGCAAAATAATATGCAAATAAGAATGGCATAAAATACTACTTCAAATAATTTGGGGCATGTGAGAGAGATCAATTTGAAATCCTCTCTGAGGTTATCCTTTATTCCTTTTGTTTTGATTCTGTACAAACTGATGTACAGGTTGGGAGAGTTTGAATTAAATGATCACCCACATTCCACTTAACTTACATAATGCTCTGAACCCAGACATACTATCAAGTGGCAAAAATTCTATTCAATTAATCAATCATTCAAAGGCATTAAAGTAAGTGCAAGAAAGTCCTAAATAAGTTGAAAGTAATTGGAAGTTTTTTTTCTAAACAGTAAGTATATTGGCATTGGGTAAGGAGGGTCAGTCATGCCTTGTGAGTCAAGCTTGAAAAGAACAACAACCCAGTTCAAAAAATAGATTGTGAAGTGAGAGGCCATCTCAACAGTGAAAACAGTTTCAGCCATACCCATAAAAGGGAATCATTTAGTTAAAAATATGGTGCACACTCAAACATCTTTATAAAGAAAGGTTGACCATTGCACTGATTGATCAAAAAATCTAGGAAATTTGCACGAGAAGTGGAAAACTACTGGATAAAATAAAATCACATAGGACAATATCCTATGGGACTGGAATAAAATAGAAAAGAAATTCAGAATCCAGGCATTTGGACACCAACCCAGTGATGGAAGAAGGTTTAGACAACCCTATGAAAGGGAATCATTGGTGTAAAAAAAATTTCAGCCTCCAATGGACATCCTACGAAGTCTTTATAACAATGACTGATGGCAGTGTCTCCCTCAGGTGGAAGTAGCTAGCCATCCTTGAGGAAGCAACATGATAGTGTGAATGAGAATTGGTAAGTCAAGCTTGGAGTTTTTGCTGCACTTATAAGTACATATTTGTTTCTTTTTCCTCAATCCCAGTTGGAATGTAAGCTCTCAGAGGGCAGGGGATACTTTATTTTTTTCTTTATATTTCCAGTATCTGGCATAGTACCTGGCACACAGTATGAGATTAATAAGTTGCTTGCTTTCTTGCTGGATCATTTTTTTTCCTTTTTTCTATTTTTTGGAATGCAGTGTATTACTGTAAAAAGAGAATAGGTTCAGAAGTTAGAGAACCTGGTTATGAATCCTGCCTTAAGGGCTCACTTTCAACTTGTGGTATTTAGGATCAGTCACAACTTCCCTGAGACTCAGATTCACCTTTTGAAATAAGATTGGCAGGGGGAAGCTGGACAATTTCTGTTGTTCTTTCCCACTCTATTTTTGTCATTCCTATTCCCTCATCTTGGAGGTGATTGTATGATTGGGAGGAAAAAAAGAAAGAAGACATATGGACATATCTGTGGCAGATCTTAAAGAGAGATTATGATGTCAGTAGTTGAGTATGGAAAATGGTCATTGCAGTTAAAGTGATGACCTTCACCAAAGGGTGATGACAAAGAACAGATCAAAGAAATGGTGATTAGCACAACTGGGTTGATTGCCTAAGATGGAGTTTAATGTGGTCCTGGAAAGTGACACCATCCAGGGATCACAGTCTTAATAACAGAGTTGAATTTAAAAGTAAATTTGTATAGAATTTTTGACAGTTTTTAAATGGAAGTCCAAACTTTAATCAGTAGGCAATAGGGAGCAGTTGAAGGTTTTTGATCAGAGTAATTATGTGAACAGAGTTGTGACTTTAGAAAATCAGTCTGGAAATAACACATAAGACAGGACTGGCAGCAATTGCTCTGCAGAACTTTTTCCAATCACTTTCAGTCATTTCTTCAGTGACTTAAAAGAAAAAAAAACTATGTTAACTCCTCCTTTGCACAAACAAAACATTTTAAAGCCCTTGATTGATGCAATAAGCAGCTTGCCTATGTGCTATGTTATTACATTAATTCACTGAGAAGAGAAGGCTGAACAAATGGACAAGAGCTGTGTTTTGAGGAAAATTAAATTGACTTTCCTTGTTATACCACATTGATGCTGCTTGATGCATAATGTGCATTTGAATAACTCAAAGACAAGGAAATCACAGACTACAAATTGGAGACTACTTACTCCCCATATCCGGTATTCCTTCCTACCCCATTTCATATCCCTTTGACATTATATGAATTTTCCTCCAATCATTTTTTGCACCTACTGTGACATATAAGAAAGCCTTTGACTTGGGCTTCACTTTTCAAACATTAAACTCTTAAGAAAGATGAGCCTTTGAATAATGAGACATCTGGAAAGTAAAGATATAGCTAGTCTGGGAATCACCATGGAAACCCTATAAGAAATAGGTTAGGAAGACGAGCAACTTGGGGTGAACATGATAGCAGAATTGTGTCATTCATCACTCATGCTTTCCTAGATTGGGGTGTAGCTCATAGGAAGTGTCAATTCAATTCATCAAACATTTATTAAGTTTGTACATTGAATTACTGTGCATTGAGCACTGTGCTAGTTACTAGAAATAAGGCAAAATGGAAATAGCTCCTTCCCCTCTAAGATCTTGCTTTTAACTTGGGGAGAGGGAACAACAAATACACAGATAAATGCAAAATATATAACACAGTACAGAAAAATTTCAGGTGGTTGGAAGAGCAGAAAAGGTCTTTTGTAGGGAGTGACACTTAAACTAAGCCCCAAATTGAGCAAAGGATTCCAAGATTTCAAGACTGAGGTGGGACATCATTCAAAGCATTGGTGACACCTTATTTATGGTGCAGTGGTGGGAGATTAAAGGTCAGGTACAGGGAACTAGAAGGAGCCTATTTGGCTAGAAATTAGGATATATAATGGGAAATTATGTGACATCAACCTAATGTGAAATCTAATGTGAAATAATTTAAATGACAAAGGAGTTTATATTTTTCTTTTAGATTGCAGTAGTACACCACTGAAGCTATCAGTGTGATATTGGCATCTCCTTAAGCTACTTTACCATACATAATACCAACTAATTATCATGAATGAGAGTACATTAAAATGTAGATCCATCCCCTAACTCCACTAAATGAGGTCTTTTTGGTCCTTGTAAGATAACACAGAAACATCTTCAGACAATCCCATGATACATTACCTGAGGGTAGCTTTTAACCAGCAATGTAAGTTGGTGTTAAGACATCATATTCTCTATTATTAATTTTCCTTAAGTAATTAAACATCATTAATAAGAACTTTCCCCCATTTACTAGCAGAGAGTTAAAAAATATATTCTTTTGACCAAATACAGTAAAGTAATATTGTATCAAAGAGTAACACAATTTGGATAAAATAGTAAACTCTGGTTATTGTAATATTTTAAACTGACCAAAAAAGAGGGAAAGAAGACTGAGAATGACATTTTAGTGTGTAGAAAGACTTTTATATTTTCTATCAAAGAGGATAGAGTTGTAGAGTGAGAAATGAGAAAGCATTTGGTCGTGCAGTATGACTTTAGTTCACCCTCAGGCTCATATAAATATGGAGATCATGCAGGGCAGATGGATGTCTCTTCTCTCCTTAAAGAACTCTAGGGACAGAAGCTCCACAGCCTAATTTCATCATTCTTGACCGTGTTTTATCAGCTTGACACACATAAAGTGGAGATGTTTATCCACTAGAAATCTCTTCTGCTTTCCATTAAACCCATTTCTTCTGGATTGAGTATTCTGTAGACAGTTGGAAAGGGTTTGTTGTCCTCAATAATATGGTTTGTGAGGATCCAATAAGTCTCCTTTCCATCTTCTCTTTTCCAAGATTAAAGGGCCCCCATTCTTTTGACCTTTCCTCCAAGGACATTATTTTGATTGCTTTGATCTTTGCATCACTCACTCTTCCCTGGCTAGCTTCTGTATATTAGGTATTCAAATGAAGTACCACCACACAATAATTTAGAACTTAACTTCAATTCCAAAGATCACTCCCTTGCTTTCCAATAACCTCTAGATTCAAATTTGAAAGTCACAGATGACAAATATATGAAATGAACACTGTTATTGACATATTACATTTCTCTTTTTAGATAGGGTGAGTTGACAAGTGCACCAATTGAGGCCATCTATGAGTCAGTCTCAAGCTTAGTTAGCATAAGCAGTGATCAACCATGGTGTGACCATGCAATAATTTGTATCTTTAAATACTGGAGAGAAATAGAACAATATGGCTGATCTAGTGTTAAACAATGAGAAATGAATATACCTAAAAGAGTCTAAAATAGTCCATGAAAATGTTGTTAAAGCAGATTCTTACAATGCAAGTCACATTACCATTTTGTCTTTTACTTCTCCTGAGTCACAAGGATGTCTAAAACTTAGCAACACATTGAGAGAAATGTTCCAGGAGATAAAAATGCTTCATGTTTAGAAATAATCAGCAACCCACATTTCAGAGTGTAAAACTTAGGAGAAATTAGAGAAGTTATTATAGTGGACATTAAATACAAATGTCTCCTGCTGTGAAATGTCTAATATTTCAAAACCTGTTCTTTGATTTTTCTCTTGGAGAGCGAAATAATACATAATTTATTCATCCATTGACTATGAACCTCATTAGGTGATACTTCAGAAAAGCCGATTTCTTGTTACTTAACACTTTTTTTTTTTGGTATTAAGACCCTTCAATCCATTTCTATGATTTTTATCCCTTAACATTAAAGAACTGAAACTACATCCTTAAAAAAATTCTACATAATACGCACAGATAAAAAGAAAGTGAATTTGGTATATCATATTAAAAAAGTACCACTTGACATGATGTTAGACTGAGGGACAGAAAATAAAGTCCCTATCCACAGCCCTACTATTTAACAAAGTGGTGATGTTGCCCAGGTCACTTAGTTTTTGCCTTGATTTCTTCATTTGTTAACAGGAGTTTATGCTACCAGCCCCAGATACCTCACCAAGCATTTGTACAGAACAGAAAAGATTGTAGGTAAAAGTGCTTTGGCAACTATAAATCACTAAGGGTCACTTTTCTTAGCTTCACACTTTTTTGGCTGGTTATTGATCATTTACTGTCATTGGATCACATGACAGTTAAGCAAAATCTCTGTGTTGCCAAGTTTTCAATAGATAATAGACTCCATACATGCTGCACTGGCCAAATAATACCTTGAGTTTTGTGTTCTTTTGTTGGAGTCTCATGTTAAGATGGACCCCAATAAGCTAGACGTGTCTAGAGAATTGCGTATAGGAAAATGAAGGGTTTCATGAATATGTCATATAAGGATTACTAGAAGAAACTAGGAATACTAAAATAGCCTTGTTTTACCTAAATAGAAGACTAGGAAGCATATGTGGGAGCTGTAGAGTAACATGGTATGATTAGAGTAATCAAATATTTTAATGCATCTCATTTAGAAGATTTAGACTTTCTGCTGGGAAACATTGGACAGAACTTAGACCAATGGATAGAAATGGTGAGGCAGTGTATTTAGCATTAGAGGAAAACTTCTTAAGAATTAGAATTATTCCAAAGTAGAATAGGTAACCACAGCCAGGAGAGGGCTCCCCCTTTCTAGAAGTTTTTGAGCAATATTTGAAAAATCTCCCACCAGGCATAAGGCCAAGGAAATTCTGGGTGAGGTTAGGATTGGTCAAGATAGTTCCTGAGGACCCTTCAGGGGCTGAGACAAGGAGTTTCTTTCATTCAGCAGTTTGTTCCACCACATTGTGCCTTTTTTTGAAAACAACTCACACTTTATACATTCTTTTATCTATCACATCTATTAGCACAATCTGCCCCACATGCCAATCAAGTGTGATTCTACTCTCCAGAAAAATCAAATTGATGGACTATATCTATTCTATCAGCTGCAAGGGTAAACACATGATTCTTTTTACTAAAATTTCTTTTCACCTATTTTTCACTTCATTAATCACTTCTGTTTATTCTTGTGGCTTTAACTCTCTGTTAGACTTTATCCTATTTTGCAGTAACTCAGATAAAATAGGGAAATTCAAATAAAATATGGGCTTTACTTCACAAAGTGGTGGAAGAAACATGGCATGGGATAGGCTTACCTAGAACATCAGAATATTTCATTGTACTTGGATCTTACCCCTAGCCATTATGTGCAGGCTAAGCTTGTTGTACTGGCACATACTTTTAAAACATCTTTCTTTTAGAAAGGGTTCTTCTACTCAGCTCATGCCACATATAATAACAGTGATGAAGTGACCATAGTGTTAAAAATAAAAAGTGTTCTAGTCATCCCATAATTCTACCACCATCTCATAGATTTTACTCTAGAACTACAATATTGCACCTCATTACATAAAAACAGTCCCTTTAATAGAAATGTTTTGAGAGAAATTAAATCAGTCTTGCTAGGCTGAGACAGGTTTCTGTGTAATCATTTTCTGGTAAACACCATTCTGGCCAAAATTATTACATGATCATTTCCAAGTAGATGAAGTTAAACTGATTGTGGTAAATGGGCTTTTGAAAATCAATGCTATAAACTCAATCCATTAGTATACTCCCCATTTTAGGAAGGTAATAAACAACCCTTACAGTTTCAAGGCTTGACATTTGCAGTAAATTAGAAGCATCATATAAACCCATTGCCCAAATACCTGTGGCCACCTAGTTCAGATGATTAGAGTAAAATGCTAATGAGGCCGAGGTCAGAATTTGATCTCCATACAGACCAATTAGCTTCCTTCTCTTCCATGGTCATATACAGCACCAGGGATACTGACCAGCTGTCTCACTAATGTATCCACTTGGCTGCACAAGGGATCAGGTACAAGAGTAGGGATAGACTATAACAAATTCATCAGGGCTCCAGTAAGAAGAACTCTCTTGGTGTGTGACTGGTTGACAGTTGTTATAAGTAAGTGTAATCTTTTTTGCAAAAAAGCCTGAAAAGCCCACATACATTTTATATGAGCAGGACTTAGAAAATGTGTTTCTCATGGACTCATTGCTAGAAATAGACCCTCATGCTGTGGCTTCATTGTATAAAGTAAACTGAATTTTAACTACTTTAGGAAGGCTGGTATTTCAGCACAAAATCCTTATATTATGCCACTTCTGTTGTACTTCAGTAACCTGCTAAAACGAGGTTGTCTGACCGAGGCCCTCTGGGACCTGTGTGAAAATGAATTCTCTATCTCTTGAGGCTCTTACAAGCAACCAAAATGGTAACTATCTGAAATAAAAAAGGACTGTGACTAAAGGCTATAGCACTGTATTCTTACATGTATCTTTAACTACCTTGGGGGAGAGCAGGATGATGAACCTGTAAGAATGACAGAGGGGATTTCATTAGCCATGATAGAGTTGAATTGATTAAACATATGGAGTTGGAAATTAACATGAGAAGTAGGCATGATCTTGGAAATCACACTTGTTATAAAAATATGCTTTGTGAAATATTTAGCTATTAAAAAAACTCTTCCAAGGTCTATATTCCTTATTTCCCTGAAAGGAAATCATAGCATAGCTCCAAAACAATAGACACAAATAGCTATGTGATAAAGGTCAGGCTTTTGTATAACCCCAAAACAAAATCTTTGGAGGTCAATTCCAAGTATTCATACAAGATCAAAGATTTTGAGCTGGAAGTATCCTTAGATGTCACTTCATACAATCCCTCCAATCTGATTAAAATGTCATTTAAAAAGCATTTTTAATACATATCTTAGAAGAGAAGTTATTTGAATAAATCACAGAGGTGGTAGAGTTATGATTTTAAAATAGGTCCTCTAGGGACAGCTAGGTGGCACAGTGAACAGAGCACTGGCCCTGAAGTCAGGAGGACCTGAGTTCAAATATGACCTCAGAGATTTACCACTTACTAGCCATGCGACCTTGGGCAAGTCATTTGACCCCAATTGCTCTGCCTTCCACCCTCCAAAAAGAAAAAAAAATAAGATAAGTCCTTCAGCTCTTATTTTATGATCTAGATGAAACTATGTGATAAACAGGCCACCTCAGAGCTATTAATATTTAAATTCTCTTAGATAGTGTCCTACCGAAATTCATAGTAGAGTAGGTTGCTTAGCTGTTGGGCAACTAGATGGTACAGTGAATATAGTGCCAGGCCTTAAGTCAGGATGACTCATCTTCCTGAGTTCAATTCTGACTTTATACACTTGCTATCTGTGTGACTCTGGGCAAGTCACTTTACTATATCTACTTCAGTTGTTCATCTGTAAAATGAACTGGAAAAGGAAATGGCAATCTATTCTAGTAATTAAACTTTGTGGGTTATAAGGTGCCTTACAAATATTATCTCAGGAGATAGGTCATATAAGTATGGTAACATATAAGGAAAGAGAGATGCAGAAGGGTTAAGTTACTTGTCCAGAATCACAAATCTAATAAGTATCACAGGCAGAAGTTGAATTCAGGACTTGCTGAATTCAAGCCCAACACTATTCACTATGCCATCTAGCTACCTATAGGGAATCTTTTAAATAATTTGAGTACAAACAATAGACACCACTTCTTCAAATACTTCCCCTATTTACTTACTATTAGTTTTAAATCCCCTAGATCATACTCATTTTCATGGTGCTAGATCATACTCATTTTCATGGTGTTATGAAAAAACAAACAAAAAAAATTAAAAAATAGTTAGATATAGTATCAAGTAATCTGGGTTGAAATTCTGTCCTGCTACTTACCAGCTGTGTAATATGGGCACATGACTTCCCTTCTTTGGTCTCCAGCATTCACATCTTTTAAATTTGAATGCTAACTTAATTGATCCCTGAGACTGTTGATCCTCCTATGTAATCCTATGTGTTATTACATCTTTTACTGAATAAGGCTATATTAAGCACCTATAATGTACAAAGGAGTATGGTAGGGGCAAAGGTTAGGAAGATCAGAAATCAAGTCATTTATGCTTTTTTCTATGAAGGACATTAGATCTCTTTGAAAAATGCCAATGCCATTCATCCCAATTTTAAACTATAGGCTTTTCTGCAAGTTCATCTGTACCATCTGAAAAAAATGGAATTGTTTTTCCCATACAAGAAAAAAATACATAAGTGGTAAGTAGATTTTCAAGTCAGTTCAGGATAGTCTGAATCACATAAGTAATCTTAAATGGTTTCAGGACATCAGACGCTCATAACTGTAGCTTACTTAAAGGACTAAAAGTGTGAAGAAAAGAACACAAAGACCCCAACTGGAAATTGGGAAATTGGTAAGCATGTAATCTAGAGTCTAAGTCAGAGCCAGATAAATAATATGGAGTAGGATCTAATGATAGGAATACTCCAAAGAAAGTGAGAGATGAGATACCCAGACCAGATCAGGCAGTCACAAAACTTGCATAGGTTTTGTCTTTAGAATGAAGCAGATGCATCTCATTGAACCTCAACAGAGTCAGGAAGTAGAGACTCCTAGAGGTTGACTCTAGGCTTAGCAACATAATTCCCCCTATCCATAGTACCGTGTCTGGCACAGAATAGTTCATAAATGTTTGCTGACTGGGATGAAACCAAAATGCATGAAGAAAGGAAAGGACTTGCTTGAGGTATCCCAAATCCTCCTCCAAATAATTTTTAAAACATGACTCAAATTTTTATCCTACAGTGATAGAAACAACAAAAGACAAAGGAGAAACAATTTTCTAGTCCAAGACAACTTAGTAGATTGGCAAAAAAAAAAGTCTGTTTCACTGGGTTGAGAATGGACTGATGTCTAGTGTAGGCCAAGCTCTGGCAAAACAGCAGCAAGTTATAGGGGTAAATGAATCTGTAGGGGAAATATCCAGAGCTCTCAGCCCACAGATGACAATTCATCATAAGAAGATTACAAGATACCTTTTACTGGCAGGAAATTTTGGGAGTAGGACTCTATTGCATTGCCAATATACTGTTCTGGGTCATAGTTCCAAAGAGAGGGAGAGTGTAGCACACTAGAGTGTGTACCCATATGTCACAGTTCCAGGGCAAAAAAAGAGTGCTTATGGTCACTCACAGACCACAGCACAGGACAGGAGAACAGTGACCACACAACTCTTGGATTGTACCACCTTGGAAGAATAAAAAAACTTGCACACTCCCAGAAATTAACTCTGTAAACAACAGTATGAAAAATATGTGACTCTAGACAGTGCTCCCTCCACCCCAGGAGTGAAGCCCAATTTTGACATAGAATTGAACATGAAGAAATGGACCAGAAAGTTAGCAAACAACAACAGCAACAACAACAAAATGAACATGATCAGAGAAAGTTACTATGGTGATAGGGAAGATCAAAACACAAACCCAGAAGATGACAAAGTCAAAAGAGCTACATCAAACGCATCAAAGGAAAAAAAAAATTAAATTGGTCTGAGGCCAAAAAAATAAATAAATGAAAAGAAAAAAAAGAATTCCAAAATGAGCCCAGAAAGGATTTTAAAAGTCAAATAAAAAAAAGGAAGAGAGGAAAACTGAGAAAATAAGTAATGATGAAAGAAAATATTTTTTTAAGTCCCAACAACTTGGTTGAGGAGCCATAAAAATATTTAAAAGAATAACATCTTAAACAACAGAATAGGCCAAAAGTTAAAAGAAGCAGAAAAATCAACTGAAATAAAGATGTCTTTAAAAAGCAGAATTTGTCAACTGGAAAAGAGGTACAAAAATCACAAAAGAACTCCTTAAAAAGTAGAATTGGTCACATGGAAAATGAAGTATAAAAGCTCACTAACAACAATAATTCTTACAAATTAGAATAGGTAAATTGGAAGCTAATGACTTCATGAGATACCGAGTAAATAGAAATTAAAAAGAATGGATACGGTAGAAGGGAATGTGAAATATCTCATTTTAAATAAAACTTGTCCTGGAAAAGAGGATGAAGAGAGATTTTAAGAATTATTGGACTGCCTGAACACAGTGATCAAAAAAAGCTTTGAAATCAAGAAATAATCAGAGAAAACTACTCCAATATGCTAGAACCAGAGGATAAAAGAGAAACTGAAAGAAGCCCCCGATCACCTCAAGAGTTCCCAAAATGAAAGCCAGCAGAGATATTATAGCCAACTTCCAGGGGTCTCAGGTTAGGGCAAGAACATTGTATGCAGCCTGAAACAATTCAAATATCATGGAGCCACAGTCAGGATAATGTAGGACTTGGAATATGATATTCTGGAGGGCTAAAGAACCAGAATTAAAACAAAGTATTATTTACTCAATAAAACTAAGTATAATCCTTTATCAGAAAAAAAGATATTTTATGAAATAGAGGACTTATAAGTATTCTTGATGAAAAGACCAGAAATGAATAGAAAAGTATGACTTTCAAATGTAAGGCAGGAGAAGTGTAAGAGGCAAACAGGACAGATAAATCATAAGGGATTCAATAAGGTAAAACTGTTTATATGCCTACATGGGAAGTTAATGGGTTGTAACTTCTAAGAACTTTATCATTATTAGGGCAGTTAGAAAGAGTATACATATACCTTGGGCATGAGTGTTAGTTGACTAGGATGAAACATGTGTGTGTGTGTGTGTGCACATGTGTGTAATTAATTGATGAGAGATATGAATAATATCTAAAAATAAAAAGGAGTGATAAGAAAGAGGGATATACAAGTAGCAGAGGAAAGAAAGAGGTATAGTGGGATGACTTATATCACATAAAAGGCATGAAAAAGATATTTCAATGGAAGAGAAGATGGAAGATTGGCAGACAAAGTCTGAAATTTACTTTTGTTGGAACTGACTCAAAAAGGAACATTCAATTGGGTATAGAAAGTTATATTACCCTACTGAAAAGAAGGAAGAGAAAGGAAAAACAGATGCAGTAGTTTACAGAATGGTGGGGAGGGAAGGAGAAAGGGGTTGAGAGAGAGAGAGAGAGAGGGAGAGAGAGAGAGGAGAAAAATAGGATGAAAACAAATGCACAGTAATCATAAACATGGAAAAAAAATTCACTGCAATTTTCTCTGATATAGGCCTCATTTCTCAAATACATAGAGTCAACTTTATAAGAATATGAGTTATTCCCTAATTCATAAAAGATATGAGCAGGCAGTTTTTTTAAATTAATTTTTTATTTGTTTTCTTGTTTACATCATTCATTTTCATGACATTTTGAATTACAAATTTTCTCTCTGTCTTTCCCCTGCCCCAAACCTAAAACAACAATCCCACTGTAAAGCCCCTCCCCTGCTCTGCTCTCTTACTTTCTGGTAGGGCAGGGAGGGTCTCCCTATCCCAGCCCCTGTATATCTTAATTCTTAGTTGCAGGTCTTGCAGAACTTTTAATTCTAGATTCTTTTGATTCCTCCCTTGTCACCCACCCCCACTGGAAGGACAAGCAATTCAATACAGGCTATGGATGTGTGATTATACAGTACATCTTCATAGTGGACATATTATGA
>CM053599.1:33654399-33676738 GCA_028646575.1 Pseudocheirus occidentalis | reverse complement strand
AAAAAAATTCTTACCTGTCTGTGTTTCTAAGGCTTACCATGGTGCCTAGCACAGAGAAACAATGAATAAATTCTTTTTAGAAAGTTTTGAAGAAAAACTGTGATTTTAAATGTCTTTTTTCACTATTAAACAATTTTCAAATATATAATTGATCTTATTTTATTCTTATCTTTTATTTTTATAGTACAAATGCTTAAAATATATTCTTTCATCCATATGCAGGGATACTTCTCTTCTAATAAATATAAAATAACTATGGGGGAAAAATCAGTTCATCAAAACTAACCAAGAAATCCTTTCTGCCTCATAATGCTTGTGGCATTCCACACCCATTGCGTACCTCCACAACTTCATCTCTGAAAGAAGGGGTACCTATGTATTTTCTCCAGGTCCAAATTCGTCCATTATAATTACTTAGCATTTAATTTCATTGTTTGTTTCCATTTACATTGTTGCCATTATATATATATTCTGTTTCATGAACCCACTTCATTCTCATCAGTTCTTGCCTTCCATGCTTTTTTGAGTTGTTCCTATTGTCATTTTTTATAATACAGTAAAATTTCTTTATATTCATATATAGCACTTTCTCTAGCCATTCCCTTATACGGGGTCATCTACTCCATTTTAAATCCTTTTCTATCACACACAAACACACACACACATATATTCAAGCATGCACACACACAAAGTGCTGCTCTCAAAATTTTTGTGTATAAGGGACTATTTTTTCTGTCTTTAAACTTATTAATTTATCTATAATTAGCTTTCTGCATCAAAAGGAATTGCCATTTTAGTCATTTTTATCATAATTTTAAATCGTTTCCAGAATGATTGTACCACATCACCACCAAGACAGTATTAGGGTATCTATCTTTACAAAACATTCCAGCATTGACTATTGCATTAAAGAAATCTAATCTAATTTGATAGGTATCAAGTAAAACCTTAGAATTATTTTGATTTGCAGTTCTTTTACAATTAATGATTTGGAGGCAAATTATTTTTAGATTATATTCTTTTACATTAAGTCACTGTTCACTAACATAGATAAGTGAAAGTGTTGATCATACTTATAATTGAAAGTACACAATGTCATAAATAAATAGAGGAATGGGAAAATGTGAATTTTTTGACCATGAATACACATGCCCTTTTATTGACCTTTATACTAGCCGAATAGATTCCTTCCTTCTCCCACTACAGCAGATGATTCTTCTTCTGAGCAATTCCATTCTGATCCAACAGAGTAATGCAAAAACATGAATGTATTTTCACTTCTGAATAAAAGGAAAAAAAAATCTGAATCCCCTGGAATCCCAGAATAAGCAAATTTGCAGGATATAAGGATAGATTGCTGACAAAGGAGAAAGCTGAGAACTACCTTAATATTGGAATAGTGTGTAGATGACTTTCTGCTTCCATCATAATTATAATTTAAAAACATAAGCATAAACTAAAGGTGGGATTTTTGGTCTAGATAATTCACTTCATAAATGAACACAGTCTTGGAGATATATATTTCTGTGCGTGGTAGACATTGCTACATGTGCCCCTCTTCTCTCTCTTCCATAAATTCTCCTAGAGGATGCATTTTTAACACTAATGGATCTCCTCCACATTCTTTAAAATTTGGAGGATAACATTGTAGCACCTGACTGCCTCATTCTTCATTCTTTCTATATTGCTCATGCTGACTTTTTCTGGTCATATAATTTCTGGTTCTTTTTTTTCCTGCAGGCAGTAAAAATTGTGTGAAAATCTGGTCAGGGAGCAGAAAGGTCTTCATTCAATTGTTGCTTCTGATTCATAGTAGCTTCATGATAATGATCAAGTCACTAAGTATACCTATATACCAAGTGACTTTGCATGACTGTAGCTTAGAACCAAGTTTCCTGTATGTGTCAGGAAAGGGTTTTCTACAGTGGGAACTTACTGTATTATTTCAATGTGTCTGATGGTTTAATCTCCTACCCCCCTCCCCACCATCCATCCATTTACCGAAGGCTTGTTAGTTCTTGCAAGCAAGACATAGTTGGTAACAAATGGTGTGTCTGTGGAGTGGAGAGGAAGAAGGAGAAGGAGGAGAAGGAGGAGAAGGAGGAGGAGAAGAAGAAGAAGAAGAAGAAGAAGAAGAAGAAGAAGAAGAAGAAGAAGAAGAAGGAGAAGGAGAAGGAGAAGGAGAATGAGGAGAAGAAGAAGAAGGAGAAGAAGAAGAAGGAGAATGAGGAGAAGGAGGAGGAGGAGGAGGAAGGAGAGGAGGGGGAGGAGAGGAAGAAAGGGAGGAAGGATGGTAGAGAAAGATGAATTTTCTAATAGTGCTGTTTCTCAAACACTATATGATGCATCATGAAGCAATTAGTAAATTTTCCCTCAGCATTTTTAAAGGTAAGCATAGTCTTACCTAAAAATGACTGAATGGAGATAATGATGAGCATGGTACCATGGAAATTGTAAATGGTCAGAAACTTTTGCTTGTAGGTGGAAAAATGCCTTTTTTAATTTCCCTTTTATTATGGATATTTAGAAGCAGAATATTGTTGAAGTTGATTAGCATTGGTAGAGGTTCTCTCTTTTTAATTTGATATCCACTGCTCAAGGTTTTGAAGCATTGTACTCCTTTCATAAGTGAAAATTCATTGAAATAAAAATGAATTTCACAAATACAATTAATCTAAACTACTCTCCCTGAAACTTTTTTTTAATTTGAAAGGCCTGATTAGTTGGAGGACTGCACTAGTTGCCTAGAGTTTAGTGAAAATATTTTATATTTAAATACATTCAAGTCAGTTGTAATGATTCCAACATGTACATTTACTGGGAATAGCTGGCAGATACTTCACTCTTTTTTGATACATGCCTTTCTTAGAGTACATGGTTTAGTAAAACATCTGTTTCCCTCTCTTTCATATGCCTTCCCCAATCCTTCAGTATTGAAAATAATTTTTAAAGAGGGACATTAGTACAGTAGAAGGAGTAGTGCCTTGGTATTCAGGGACATTCTGGCTTTGAATTCCATATCTGCCATTTAACTAGTTCTGAGTCATGAGGCAAGTTAATTACCATCTTTGGGCTTTATTTTTCCTCATTGTAAAATGAGGGGCTTGAACTAGAAGACTTTGGAGATCCTTCAAGCAATAATTCTATGATGTTGTATAAGATTTTTCCCCATCTGAATAATTTTAGCTCTGGTGTGTGTGTGTGTGTGTGTGTGTGTGTGTGTGTGTGTGTTTAAGATCCAAGTATATGAACACTTTTGTGAGAAAAATTGAATTGGTATAAAGTGTCTTTAATTCTATCACTTTTTATGGGTCAGAAATGGAAGAGTAAAATTCCATACATGCTATCTGGTCATTTCATGAGCAAGATTCTTAAGGCTGCTTTGATAGTGATACTTCTTGTTGCTGTTATTTTGT
Organism: Pseudocheirus occidentalis; assembly: GCA_028646575.1. NCBI lineage: Eukaryota > Metazoa > Chordata > Mammalia > Diprotodontia > Pseudocheiridae > Pseudocheirus > Pseudocheirus occidentalis. The sequence continues at coordinate 33,673,322 of CM053599.1, read as the reverse complement.
AATGTTGTGAGACAGTAACTAAAGATTCAGCAAGAGGGACAGAGCCAAGGTGGTAGAGAAAAGGCAGGGACTCATCTGAGCTCTCCCTGAAACCCTGCAAAGACCTTTAAATAATGTCCTGAAACAAATCCTGGAGTGGCAGAACCCAGAAAAGGATGAGGTGAAACAAATTTTGAGCTCCAGAAAACTCAAAAGTCTGGTAGGAAATATCTGTCACACATGAGTGAGAGTAGAACACAGTATAATGCAGGCTCTACCACTGTAGATCAGGGTCTACCAAACCATGATTGGCCTTGGGTGTGAATGAATCAGCAGATGATTATGGAACTGGGATTGTGTTTTTTCTTTTATTCTTGAAGATGATCATGACATCAGGGAGATGATGATGTGACTTGCAATTGACTTTGATTTGAATAAAGGAGGGCTGTGCAAGGTCACCAGGCTAAGTTTCCCCTCCAGCACCATCTTGATTCAGTGGCCAGAAATGGATCAGGATGATTAGAGATGGATCAAGATGAGATCTTGGCCTTTTTAAGCTGAAGTCTTTCAGGTTCTCACTTTGAGTGAGTTGATCCACTTAGTGAATAAGTCACTTCAAGAACTGTGTCAAAGGATGGCCCCATTAATTAAGAAAAAAAATGAAACTAGAAGACAAGACACTCAGGGTTTCTGGTCAAAAGAGAAACAATTACTATTTACATTCACTCTGAGAGAAGAGGGCCCAAAGAATAACTGTTAAATGGTACTTGGGCAGGGGGCTGTTGTTGTCCATGCAATCATATCCTGAGTGAATTGGGTTTATGGCTTGGTCTTTGAGAAAGAATTCTAGCCAGTAAACCCCAAGTTAACTAAGTATCTTTTGGCCATCAGAATTTAACTTCCTTTGGGCAGAACACCCTCAGATAAGGGGAGAAGAGAAGAAAGGAGAGGAGAGGAGTGGACAGGATAGAAGGGGAAAGAAGAGGAGAAGAGAGGAGAGGAGATGATGAGATGAATTGACCAAATGGAACTGGCCAGCTGGGTCCCCATTTAGGAAACTTAACTACTCATGGGTTTTAAGGTTTTAAGCTAGGTCTTTTCTGGTTTTCACCTTGAGTGAGGACACATATATTCAGTGAATAAACCTTTATATGAAGCAAGTCAAAGAGGGAGATTGAATGATGGTTAGAAGGATATTATAAGGGTCTTTTTGCTGGCACTGGGGGCAGTAGTCTTACTCTGCCCATACTCTGATCAAGGTTGCAGTCCTGAGTATAAGTCCCAGGGCAAGAAGGAGCACAACTTCAGGGTTTGCAGTTTTGGTGGAGCAAGGACCCTGCCCATAGTTTCAGAAGATTGCTTGTTGTCCACCATAGACCAGAGCACAGACTAGAAGAGGAATAAAACACACCTCTCCTTTGATCATACACCTTACAAAAAGTGAACTTACAGTTCCCTAGAAGTGTCTTTGCAAACAATTGGACAAAACCCCCAAAGCTTGAGAGTGTACCCTCTGCCCTGGAAGCAGAACACTATTTTAGCAAAAATTTTAAAAAGTCAAGAAATAGACTGGAAAATGATCAAACAAGAGGGAAAAATACATTCTGAACATAAGAAGTTACTGTGGTGACAAAGATCAAAACACTCAGAAGAAAACAACAAAGTTGAGATTCCTACATAGAAAGCCTCCAAGAAAATATAATTTGGTCTCAGGTTATGAAAGAGCTCAAAAAGAATTATAAAAATTAGAGAGGTGGAGAAAAATTGGGAAGATAAATGAGAGTGATGCAAGAAAATCATGAAAAATGCGTCAGCTTCATAAAGGAGATACAAAAATATACTAAAGAAAATAACACCTTAAAAAAGAAACTAGGGTAAATTAAAAGAGGTGAAGCAATTCAATGAGAAGAATGCAAATTAGCCTAATGGGGAAAAAAAGCAAAATTAGCCTAATGGGGAAAAACAACCTATGCAATATTTCACTGAAGAAAACTCCTTAAAAACAAAATTGTTCAAATGGAAAGAGTCACAAAAAGTTTACTGAAGAAAAAAATTCCTTAGAATATAAATTGGCCAAATAGAAGAGTAGTTCCAAAACCTCACTGAAGAAAATTCTTTAATAATTGGAATGTAGTAAGTAGAAGCTAATAACTCTATGAGACATCATGAAATAATAAAATAAAAGCAAATGAATAAAAAAATTAAGACAATGTGAGAATAATAAATAAATAATAAGTAATGTTTTAAATATTTAACATTTTATATTTTAAAATACTTAACATAATAACATTTTTAATATTTAATATATGAATCTAATAATAATAATAATAACAATGATTTTGTTAGAAAAACAACTGACCAGGAAAACAGGTCTAGGAGTGATAATTTTAAAATTATATTTTAAAATGCCATGATTTTTTTTAAAAGAGCTTATGTGTCATCTTTCAAGAAATGATTAAAGAAAATTACCTAGATCTTGTAGAACGCAGAGGGTAAAATAGAAATTGAAGTAATCTATCAATCACTTCCTGAAAGAAATACCAAAATGAAAACTCCCAGGAACATGATAGACAAATTCCAGAACTCCCAAGTGAAGGAGAAAATATTTCAACCAGTGAGAAAGAAACAAATCAAGTAGCATAGAGTCACAGTCAAGATAACACGTGATTAAACAGATTCTACCTTAAAGAATCATAGAGCTTATTATATTATATTATGGAGGGCTTGTAATATGATATTCCAGAAGGTATAGGAGCTAGAATTACAACCAAGAATCATCTACCCAGTGATATAATCCTTCTGGGGGAAAAATGTATATTCAAGCATTCCTGATGAAAAGACTAGAGCTGAAAATTTGACTTTCAAATACAAGACTCAAGAAAACCATAAAAAGACAGACAGGAAGGGGAAATCATAAAGAACTTAAATAAGATTAAGTTGTTTACATTCTTACATGGGAAGATGATACCTGTAACTTACAAGAAATTTCTTGTTATTACAGCAGTTAGAAAGAGTACAAAAATAGAGAGAGCACAGGTGTGAATAGAACGTGATGGGATGGTTTCTTTGAAAATGAAATTAAGTTGTGAGAAAAAAGAATGAACTGGAATAAAGAGAGAGGGAGAGGGAGAATGGGGTAATTTATTTCACATGAATGAGATAAAAGCTATTACAGTGAAGGGGAAGATGGGGGAGGTGGTGGGGAATGCTTGAATCTTACTCTTCTCCGAACTGACTCAAAGAGGGAATAATATACACACTCAATTGGATAAAAAAAAATCTATGTTATGCTAAAGGAAAGTAAGAAGGGAAAGTGGATGAGAGAAAGGGAGAGAGGAGTTCTTAAAGAAAGGAGGGAGGATTGGAGGAGTCAATAGGCAGAAATGAGACAACTTTGAGGAGGGACATAGTGAAAGGAGAGAGAGAATTAAAGCAACTAAGTGGGGTAGGATGGAGGAAAATACAGTTAGCAATCATAAATGTGAAAAATGTTTTGAAGCAAGTTTCTCTGATAAAGCCCTCATCTCTCAAATATATAGAGAAAGGAATGAAATTTATCAAAAATTGAGCCATTCCCCAATTGAGAGATGATCCAAACAATATGAACAGTTTTTAATGAAGTAATGAAAACTATCTATAGCCATATGTGATATAAGAAAATAGCTATATGTGATATTAGAAAAGATGAGTTTAATGCTCTTAGAAAAATCTGGAGAGGCATGAACTGATGCATAGTGAAGTGAATAGAAGAGAACACTATGCCCAGTAACAGCGATATTGTAAGATGATCAACTGTGAATGACTTAGCTACTCTAAGCAATACAATGATTCAAGACAACTCTGAAGAATTTATCATGAAAAATATTACCCATCCCTAATGAAAGAACTGATGGAATCTAAATACAGATTGTAGCATACATTTTTTACTTTATTTTTCTTGGGTTTTTATTTGAGTATTTTTTACCACATGACTAATATGGAATTATGTTTTGCATGATTATGAATGTATAACCTACATCAAATTGCTTGAGGGGGTGGGAAGGAAGAGAGAGAATTTGAGAACTCAGTTTTTAAAATGAATGTTGAAAATTGTTTTCACTTTTAATTGGGAAAAATAAAATATTAGTTTCACCCAATATTATCTGAATTGCTGCTCTGGGATGTGAACATCACTCCCCCCACCCCATCCCCATACCTCTCTAATGGCAGGAGGGGAGATTCTTCTGGCTAACTTAGGTATTTAAGAACCCTCTCCTAAAAGCTTTAGAATTAGGAATGACTACAATCCAAAATATACAGGTAGGAGGATGTATTTCCACTTCTCTTTCCCTCTTTCAAAAGGAAGGGGAGTTCTTGTCAGTCCAACTCCATATGCAAAATAAAACACTAGAGGAAATTTTGAAACATCAATCATTGTTCAATAGACTAGAGCCCAACAATTCACCATCTGTGGTTGGTGATTGAAGGAAGGTGTGTGTGTCGGGGCAGGGGGGGGCATTCTACATTGCCCTCCATATACCAAAAACAAGTATTGCTAGTATTTTTTTTCCTTGCTGAGATAGGTACCATGTACCATCACTATACTGATCTTCAAAAGACACTTGTAAGATGGACAGTAGCCAGTAGCAAGTTTCCATCCTACTTTAATATTGGTTTAACAACTAGAAGGAAGAGAGTGTTTAAATATTTAATATGTGTTCAAATATTAAACAGTTAACATTTCTTTTTCTGATTATTAAACCTGGGTGGAAGCAGGATGGTAGCTAATGTGCAGTCAGTAAACCTTATCTGACAGACTTTCACTTGCCAAAACCTTTTTGGCATTCAAACCTTTTCTGCATTCAATTGGCCATGCTAAGAAACACTGTGTGGGAAAAGCAATTTCAAAATATACTGATAAAAGTTTCCACTTGGCAAAGATTGCTGTTCCCCTAGGGAATATTCAGGCTCTTACCTTTGGGGCAAAAATCATGTTAGATTTTAATTTTAAGATCACCTGACTTGGTTATTGATCTAAATGAAAACTTCAGCTAATATACCTAAAGGAAGAGGTTAATTAAAGGACTAGAAGATGATTGTCCCTCCCCTGTTTCTACTGTCAACAAATGAGATTCATTAAAATATGATGGTAAATAAATAAAATTAAATGACTGTGATTTTTTTTCCATACAAACTTGTAATATCATTATGTGGAACTCCCAGTGAGGAAATTCCCTTCATTAATGCAGATCAGTAGCAATTTAAGTTCTTAGACTTATTGGGCACTTAGAGTTAAGTGGCTTGCAGGGGGTGACAGAAAAATACTCAGACAAACAGAGGCAAGTTTTGAATCCATTTTTTCCCTACTTAGGCTAACAGAACCAGGATGTGTTGGAGGTAGGCTTTATCTCAGGTCTTCCTGATTCAAAGGCTGGCTATCAATTACAGAGGTTTCTATATACCCCCCTTCTCTCTTCTGACTCTGTTTCAGTTCTAATGCAGAACCTTATCACTTCACACCTTGATTACTGCAAAAGGCAGTAAAATAAAATAATTCAAAAAGAATAAAAGAACTTCTTCTTTTATATCATATCTTATCCAAAGATTCTTTTGTTTTCTAGATATTATCCAGTGGTGATTACCTAGAAAGTTTAACAATTCCCTCAGGAAATGGGATAATGAGAATTTCTTTATTCTCCTTTTCTTTTTTTTTCTTCCTTCTTTTTCCCATAAAGGAAGTTGTAAACATAGGGCAACCATTTACAAATGCAGTAATTTTGAAATAACTTGAATGACTGACATAGTTTGACTCAATCCATGAACTCAACATGAACTTATTAGAACTAAAGTCAAAAGGGACTGATCATTCAGATCCATCAAGTCTTACTAAATTCCCGATAGATATCTACCCTCTCATATATGTTGTATCTACAAAAGGAGAAAAAGTTCTTTTCCTTGGGCAGAGGGAATTTATAATCCAGGCTATGGCACTCCCAGTGCTATCACTTCTTTCTACTGAAACACTAGTTAATTATCCCAGAATTAAAATAATCTATATGCAAATTGGGTTTTAAGAAAGGAAATTCTTGATAAATGAATGAAAGTAGATATACATGGCAAGGTGAAGTTGGGAAGGAGAATCTTTCCATCATTATACCCAAAGCAAACACTTCGTGTTACAAAGCAAAACTGAGCAATTAACCAAAACAACCCAAAGACCACGAAAAATGGTACAAATGTTCAAATATTACAATAATAGATCTTTCATAGGGACAAGAGGGTAAGAGCTTGATGTAATTTAAAACAAACCTCCTAAAAGAGCTTAGCACAGCAGTCACCCCTGTTAGATATAGACAGCAGGATCAATGCACAGTCTTATCTTTCACCAGAAGTGGAGAAGAAGAGAAAAAAGAACAATTTGAAAGTATGTATGTAAAGAAAGGAAGACCAGTTTTGTTAGTGTGCAGGAAAATAATCATTTAGACTATATTGTGTAATTTAGACTATATTGTATATAATATGTAATATTTTCTCCTTTATCTGTAAATCAAGTTTTAACTAAATGCATGTTTTAAACTGGACACTGTTGTTATCCCTTTCTGTCTCTGTGTATGTCTCTGTATGCATGTATATGAATGCATATGTGTTTATGTGTAAATATATGTGTATACATATATACACGAACACATTAGATGCTTTCACACACATACATGCATGCATACATACATGCGTGCATGCATACATACATACATACATACACACATATGCCTACTTAGGCAGCTAGGTGGCACAGTGGATAGAACACTGGGCTTAGGAATCATTTCAAATCTGGTCTCAGACACTTACTAGCAATGTGATCCTGGCTAAGCCACTTAAACCTGTTTGCCTCAGCTTCTTCATCTATAAAATGAGCTGAAGAGGAAATGGTAAATAACTATAGTATCTTTGCCAAGAAAACCCTAGAAAGGACCACAAAGAGCTGAGCACAACTGAAATGAATGAATAACAATTATACCTATTTCTTATAAATATATATATTCATATTTATATATACATTATATACATGTTTATATACATTACATGTACACAGGAACAATTCAATGGTCTAAAATGACTTAATAAGTTACATGTATAATATACTGTAAGGTTTGTAGAGTGTTTTACATATTTTATGTCATTAGTATATGGTATTAGAAGATGCACAGTGTCAAAATAGATGTATCTCAATATAAATAATGAGAAGAATCCTTCTAAATAATAGTGTGTGCATTATGTAAAAGTTTAAAGAACAAAAGAGAACAAGCATTGTTTGGTATAGGAATTTCCCAGTGATGAAACTACCATCTACCAATTGATACCCACTTTGAAAAACATTTTTGTTCTTTGTTTTAATCTTTCTTTAGTCCTTTTAGGAATTCTTGTTAGACTTTTGTCCAATCTGTATTATTCTTTTGAGCCTTTCTTGTAGAGGTCTGCAAATCATTGTCTTCTTCTGAATTTGTCTCAAAGAAGCTTACTAACATTTTTTTAAATTCTCACTCATTTTTCCTGATTGTTTCTTGACTTTGGACTTTATGTTAGACTCTGTTCATCTCTTCAGGTGGGCTGGGAGGATGCCTGGTCTCATTGAATGACTTTTAGATGGTGACATTTTTGTCATGAATGAAATTCTGAGAGAGTTCTGAGCATAATTATTCAGTTTATTAACTAGGCAAGCATTCACTAATAAATTAATGTCATTGGCCCCTCTCCTTAACCAAAAATGTCAAGGGTGAATCCCAGTGAGGGTGACTGCTATGCTAAGCTCTTTTAAGAGCCTTGTCTTAAATTGGATTACGTTATTTCCCTCTGCTCCCTATAGAAAACTTTTATGATTCTAAGGATGTAATGAGATCCTCTAAATCCAGTTGTCTTCCTTCAGACAGTACATCACTGGGACCTCCCCTGACAAACAAAAAGCAACCCAGAGTGGCAAGTGGATTGGCCTTCAGGAATGACTCATCATGCACTTCTCAAAGAGTGTCCAAAAGAGAAAGTTTCTTTGAGAAATGTTGGCTTGGAAAACAAACAAAAAACCTCAAACATAAGTCATCTCAGTTAAGCTTTTACTGACTTGATCCTTTCCTGGGAAGACCAGGTCATCTCAAATCTTGATAAGAAAGCAAGGACACTGAGTCAGACCTTGAGTAGCACTTCCTTACATCTAGCTGGCTTTTATTTATTGGATAAACAAAGTGAAGGTCCAAGCCCTGGCATGCCTTGGGAACTTGGAGTAATTACATTCCTTAGCTAGAATAGGAGAAGTCTTTGTTAAGCTAGGCTAAAAGATGGAGATTTTAGACAAAACGGGGATTGGTAGAGATTAATATCAATAATGAAATGACACAGTACTAAGATTAATTTTCCTAATTCCTTAGATGTATCTGGCCCTCTAAGTTTTCAGTTTTACTAGTGATAAAATATTCCAGAGAGAGCCCTGGTCCTGGTAACTACTTTCCTGGTTTGTGCTCTGGTCTTTACTCTTGTAGGGTCCTTGTTCCCTCATTACCACTACTCTCTACCCTTAAACTGCAACTAAGAACAGGGTATGGACAACATACCATCCTGGAACCAGAATCCAGAACTGTGTAATTGGAGATTTCCAATAGCATCCAATCATCTGCCCCTTTCTAACAGAAGAGTGACCCACTGTTTTATTCTGATCAAGTGTTCAGTCCTTTTGCCATCCTTATATACCGGCTGCTTCCAGTGCCACCATCGATGTTACCACTCCTTCCTCTAAGATCCATAGCTGTGGCAATCTTGCTTTACCACACTCTGGCCAGACCCTATCTTGAGTGTCTGCTGAACTCACTTCCTGTTCTCCTAACCTTTCTGGGGCTGAAGAAGCTACTCACTCTGATTTTTGTTAATTATTCAGTTCAGAATTAAGTTGGTCAATTTTTTTTAATGTTGTTTACAGGGATTTGTTCAGAGAGCTAAGTAAAAAAATGTTCACTTCACTCTGCCATCCTAACTCTAACCATTTAAATAACTATGAATTAGCATCATCATCATCTTAGTTGGGTTGAGCTGAATATTGGAGGATGAAATTCAAAAGGAAACTAATCCAAAGTCTTATATTTTACTACAAGAAAAAGAGAGTACAAGATGGGGAAGGCTATATATCCACTTCTGGTACCCAATATTTTGAAAGGGCAATGATAAGTTGGAGAGTGTCCAAAGGCAGGCAAACAAATGGTGATGGGTCTTGATTTTATGTCATAAAAGAATTGCTTAAAAGTACTAGGGATCAAAAAAGTAAAAAAAAAAAAAGAAGGAATCATTAACCTGAAGAAGAAAAGATCAAGAGCAGATATGCCGATTGTCTTCAAGTACTTGAAAGGCCATCACACGAAGAGATTTGTTGTTGTTGTTGTTGAGTCATTTCAGTAGTGTTCAATTCTTCATAATCTCATTTGTGGTTTTATTGACAGATACTGGAGTCATCTACCATTTATTCCTCCAGATAATTTTACAGATGAGGAAACTGAGGCAAGCAGATTTAAATGATTTTCCCAGGGTCATACAACTAGCATCTGAGGCTGGATTTGAATGCAGGTCTTTCTGACTCCAGGCTTTACAATAAGCACAAGGTTGTAATTTTTTGGAATTCAGTGACTTTCTACTCTCTTTCCTCATACTCAAGTGAGTAGAGAAATAAAATTTCCTTTTAACACTGCTATTCTAATATTACTGAGATAACATCTATTTCCCCTAGAAATGTTCGCCAAATGTAAGCAGATAACAGCTGTTTTTATTTTTTACATTATGTAGTACATGGTTCTATATATGTGGTCCTTGGATAAACAGTGGTTTTATGAGAAGTTCTAGCTTTAGAATCAGGAAGATTTGAAGACCAATTTTTCTTTTAATACATATACTAACAACACATAGAACTGCAATCACATGTCCACTATCACACACTTAAAAAACCTTCTAGATATTTTTAAAGCTTTACCGTGTGTATCTGCTTTTTAAACCAATGGCTTAATGAGAACTAAATCAAATGTAATGCCACCATTGTCCATTCAATATGTAATAGTTTTAGAGAAGTTTGAAACTACTTAATAATACCAAATAGCATTAACTTTAAAAATATTGTGTGTTTATATTACATGCTCCAAATACATGCTTTTCATTTATACATCTACAGACAGACCAGACAGACATATGGGTGTGTGTTATCCTTACATAACATGAGGGATGAAAATCAATATGATCTTTTATAATTCAAAAAATTAGATAGATAGATAGATAGATAGATAGATAGATAGATAGACAGACAGATAGATATCTTAAAGCAGCAGTTTGAACAGAGGTTCTGTTTTACAGGGCAAAGAATTAAATAGGATGAAAATATTCTCCAAAGTCAAGGTATTCAGATAGAACCAGTGAGGAAATAGCTACAGGCAGCAGAATGGAGGCCTCACAGTGATGGCCAGAGTCACCAGGGCAGATGTGCCAAAAATAGAATGGAATAGGGAGAAAGTCAGCAGAGATGTAAGAAAGAGCAAGTACCTCAGGGTATTTAATGATGAAGCTACTGAAATAATCTATATTTTGAAATCTATTAGAAATTTCTGAGGGCCTGATACTTTCATATCATTTCACACTTAAAATTAGAACCGAAGGGGAAATTCGTTGAAAGATTAATCCTCTCCCTTGAATGGTTGTTCTAGGTGAGAATGAGCAAGAATTTGAAATTGAACTTTAAATTAAGAAATTAATATCCACAATACAGTCTGAGCACAATATTTTAGTAGTTCATGGTAGTGACTGAAGAATGTGTGTGTGTGTCTACATATATGTATGTATGTATATACATATACGTATTATAAATCCATATATGTATAGAGATATATAAACACACACATTCCCATACTTTGAATATTTCAAGAACAAGTCTTTTATTTGTTTAGATGACACTCACATTCATATGGAAAACTGAATGCCAAGGTCTCATCTCTAAGTCCTGTCACCTTTTGATTTATCTCTTGTAAAAGTCAATGTGTCACTATTTTCTCTAAGTCAGCTAAGACTGATCAGAGTGCTGACTTTAAAGGCAGGTCAGAAAGTCATTGGGAAAAAAAAGCAACAACCTTTCCTGGAAAAAATGATGCTAAATGTCAAAGAACAAAAGATTCAGATGCATTTTAAAATTTGACATGCAAAATGTTTCACAGTGGTGCTTATGGTTCTATGTTCTAAAGCATATAAATGGTCTTTTTTATGTAATATATTGTTTTAAAATGTTGTCGTACAACTATACACAGAAGCACTTTTGAATGATGTTATATTTCCAGTCTTCCCTCTTTGAGAAAAATATAATTATAATAGCTAACATTTACATATTGCTTTGAGGTTTAGAATCAAAGATGTGATTAATCAAGCTCATGAGGACCAATTGTTAACTTTTCTATGTGAACATTTAAACATCCAAAATCTATAAACAGTATAAGTTAGGAATTAATTTATTTTTTTGTTTGTTTTCTAGACTTTGAATGATGGAGACAATTGAATTTTAAAATGTATTGGGCAGCTTCTCTCCTTCCCCCTGCACTCCCCATTCCCTCCTCCCATTAAACATGGACTTACGTTCATAATTCACTTCAGTTGTAATATACCATTTGTTCCTTATAATAACCCTACATGGTAGATTCTAATATTATCCCCATTCGGAGAATGAGTAAAATGAGGCAAGAGAGATCAAACAGCTATAAATTGCCTGAGGCTGGATTTGAACTAGAGATTTTCCTGCTCTGAAAAGTTATCTTAGAGAGTTGCCTTGGGCCCTGAGAGGTTAGGTGATTGGTTCAGCATGAGAAGGCTAATATGCCTCAGAGGAAGTACTTCATGAATTGAATCTCAGCATTTTATAATGTTGCGCATCTATGTCATGAATAGGTTAATTAAAGAGATATGGGAGCTTGAAGTCAAGTACTGAGGTTGGTTAAAGGCAGTCCTCTCACAGTATGACCTCTGGTTCATAGAAGATCTTGTGTCATTTTAACAGAAGGCATTATTAGCTGATGATGGATTTGATGATTCCTATCTGGTGATCTCGGTGAAAAGTTTTGCGGCCTGAATCCTATTTTTAATTGATTGATGTTTCCATTACAGAAATCATTGTTGCACTTAGTTCTTGCTCGTGTGTTGAGGGCAGCTTGCATAAAGACCAAAGAAGGACTGGCCTACAGTTTTCCTTTCACTGGCAAAGCTCTTCTACTCTTCTACTCTCAGAGCCGACTAAGAAGTAGCCAACTTTTGAATTTTCATGTGTCTTTCATGGAGAGATTTCAAGTACATCCAAGGCTTAAAGAAATATGCCTCATTTGTTATCTCCAACCACACACACACAGAGTCCATTGTCATCAGTACTCTCTCATTGGATATATAAAATGTACCTGACTTAATACCTTTCATAAGCTGCTCTTTTATGATATACAAACTTTTCCAATAATACCTTTTCATGTCCAGTATTAAAGATTTTACTTCAGTCATGGGGACAATTTTATAGAATTAAAGTTATGATGGACTAATCCTGGTTGCCATTATCCTTTAATGATTCCAGAAAGAGCAATGTTTGATATATACAATTCTTGCATATTATACTAAAGAATGAATTATTAGAAAGATGTGTGGGATCACTTTAGCATTTTTCTACACACATCTTGTAGCAAGAGAAAAAAAAACAGTCCTTTATGAATAATCAACAATACAGCATATCACAACTTTACAAATCAGAAAAGGTACACATACACACACACACAGACACACACACACACACACTTTCTGTGACCCTGGACAAGTCATTTAACTATTTTTTCTTTTTCCTCATCTAGAAAATGAAGATAATAACAGAATTTGCCTCACAGAGTGGTTGTGGGCATCAAAGGATATAATAATTTTAAAATGCAAAGCACAGAAAGCACTGACCCATAGTAAGTACTATATACATAGTAGTGGTGATGATGATACTATTTCAATAGAATTGATTTCCTTTGTAACACTCTGTATTGTGATATATTCATTTAAACCTGTTATTCTGAGAAGAGATTGTGGCACACACACATACACACACACACAGTCACACAGAGAAACCAAGACCTAGTACATGAATCACAAACTGCAGAATTTCAGAACTGGAAGGATCCTCAAGGATTATCTCATCCTACCCATAGCAGAGAAGAAGAAAAGAATCATGGGCTCATAGATTTACAACTGGAAGGTCTTTAGATATAATCCCACCCCCTCATTTTTCACATAATGAAAACGAGGCTCAGACATTCAGTGATTTCCCCAAGCTCACTTTAGCACCAGAGGCAGGTTATAAACCTGTAATTTCTTTTGCTTGAACAAACACTTTGCCCCTTCTTCCACCACAGGGATTTGCAGTCCCTACTTTTAAAATTCTAGCAGTAGTGACACAGATGTGTAAGATGTCTAGTGAAAGAGAACCCATCACCTTTGAATCAGCTCATTCCACTTTTTCCTGACAATGATTATGAAGATTTTTTTTCCTTCTGACATTGTCTAATTGATTACTTTGTAATTTCTAACAATTATTCATTGTTCTGTGCTGTAGAACCAAAAAGAACTGGTCAAATCACTTTTCAACATGACAGTCCTTCAACTATTTAAAGACAGTCATCTTGCCAACTAAAGTCCTCTCTTTTCTCAGGAAAATATCCCTATTCCTCCAATGAACACCATGTCACTCTTCATCCCTGCAACTTTTCAACTCTTCATTGTACTTACTCAATGTGGTACATAGAACTGAATACGTGATTCTACATATACTGTAACTAGATTAGAATACAACAAAACCATCCCCTCCTATTGGTTCAAGCCATGTCTCTTAATGCAGTTTAAAATTGAGTTAGCAGACATACCACACTAATATCTTGAGTAGTTTTTAGTATACTGCTTTTGGACAAAATGTTGCCTCACAAGGTACTCCTACATCTTGTAATTGTCATGTATACAATTATTTTTTAAAACTGAAATGAATTTGTCCCTATTAAATTTCTCCCTGTAATTGAGTTGTTCATTGATATGATGCTCAGCCTTTACAACTAGTCAGAAGTCTATTGTTATCCTTTCTAGCCAAGGCTTACACGCTGTTGTAGTACAATAAAAACTTTAAAAACTGAATTGTTTTTTCCCCCAATTTATTCTTCCCCTTCTTTGTCTCTTATCTTTATTACAACTGATCTTTGTTCCTGGAATACACTCTCATAATCACATCTTAGAATTCTTTCTTTCCTCCAAAACTCTATTTAATCACCACCTTAAATAGGAAGCTTTTTCTCACTCCCATTAGATAATGCCTTTCCCCATAAAATTTACCCAGTAGATATTTCACTGGCTTAAAGTTGGACTAGATTTGTGATTTCATTGCTCAACAAACTCCCACCAAAGACATTTCTTCTACAAATGCAGATTAGTCCTAGTGGGATATTTAGATACTTCTGAGATACAGAGAGGTTATTCAGCTTTCCCAGGATGATACGGTCAGCATGTGTCAGAAGCTGAACTGGAAACTAGGACTTTCTGACTCTTAAGGTAAGCTCCCTATCTATTGGCCTTGATGATTCTCATCTTATCCAGATTTTGTATTTACTTACGTCTGTTCATATTTTCTCCCTGATAGAAAATAGACACTTAAATGCAGAGTGCATTTCTTTTTGTCTTTGTTTCTCTAGCTGTTGGCAAAGACACTTAAAACACATTTCTTGACTGGTTAATCTGCCACATGGTAGTAGGAGGGCACATTCATTCCATTATATAACAAGCATCCGACACACCTGGGTAAGACCATAGCTTAAGTGCTAGGGCAGATACAATTATCAAGATACAGTCTATATCCTTCCTTTAGAATCAACAAGCCTTAATTCCTCATTCAAATCTTCTCTGCCTAAAGGCAGGGGCCCCTTGGGGCTATGAGTCTATTTTCAAACCCCAAGAACTGCTCCCCAGTATCAACAGGCCAAAATTGCAAGAATTTTCATTTGATTTCTGTGAATATTAAAAGCCTGAGAATACTACTCTTCTCTGCCGGGGGCAGATCATGACCACTTTGCTCTTGAACCCACTATGTGATAAATCTCTTGCAAACTGATTGGCCTTTCCCACTAATCTTAATTCCCATTGATCTTTTCTCTTGCTTTACAAATGCCTGAAAAGATTTCCAGTTGACTTGAAGATAAGGAGTATAATCTGAACATGAAGGTTTCTTTTCAGACTCTATCTCTGATCTTTTCTGAGCAAACCCCACAGCTGACCTTACTTGGTTTACAATTAAGTGGATTGGAGGAGATGTAAAAATTTCTCTGAGCAGAAAGTCAGCCTGGAGGACTCAGTATCTAAACATAGAAACCCTTTGAGGACTGATCAGGGAATAAAGTGACAAAGTATGTTTTTGTTCCTTGTGAACAGATTTAACATGACTCATTTCAGATTTACACAGTAGAACACAATTATGTGAAAATGCTTTTCAAGTATAAGAGTACATGTGAGTTTAGGATCTCAAACCTGAGCCCATTTAAAGACTATGTTTAACCTTGGGAACATTTCTTCAAAATCATTATGAATTGGTTCTTCCCTAAGGTGCAACCCTTAGGAATGTATCTGTATGATTGGGTCTTTTTCTAGAGGTTTAAGCAATTTATTAAGCAGCAAGCATTTACCACTTACTATTTGCCAAACACTGACCTGGTACAACAGAAAAAAGGGATAGTGTTCCCTCTTTAAGGAGGTTTTAGTCTTCACTCATTTGTTTCCTCTGAAAGCACTGAAGGTAGACCTATATTTAACAATTATAACCATGACCACAATCACAACAACAACAACCATAAGTTTATTAAAGACTTGAGTAATACAAACAGGGAAAACAACAGCAACCATGGAAATAATCTCCAGCAGGAAAAAAAAAAGTTGTTTACTTTTACTAAATTCCAGTACAGTTTCTCTAAATTCACAGTTCAATATTTAGTCACAACTTACTCCAGGGATTTTTTCTCTCAATTTCTCCCTGCTGGGGTTCCCTTCCTTCCTGTCTTTGCTGTTTCATTGTTGGGTGCCCTCCCTGATGCTCTGTTATTTATCACATTTTTTTCCCATGCATAGTTTGACGGAATGATTAAGGCTAGACTAGATTGATGATTATATTACTGCTACTGGATGGAATAATAAGATACAAAAATGGATGAATAAAATACAATGAAAAAATAAACAAGATAAAAAAATCAGTTTAGAGGCAAACTCTTACCACAGGCAGGTAGGTGGTATTGTGTATAGGACTCCAGGCTAGGAGTCAGGAAGACCTGAGTACAAATCTAGCCTCAAACACTAGCTGTGTGACCCTGGGCAAGTTACTTAACCATGTTTGCCTTAGTTTCCTTGTCTGTAAAGTGAACTGGAGAAGGAAATGGCAAACTACTCCAATATCTTTGCCAAAAAAGCCCAAATTAGGTCAAAATGAGTCAGACTTGAATGAAAGGACTTAACAAATCATCCTAAGTCATTTAACCTTTCTTTATTTACACGATCTTTAGTGATTTATTATTGTTGGGACATCATAGCAATGGAGAGTAGAACAATAGTGGAATTATTTTCAGAAACAATGTTAATATTGATTTAATTACAGTTCCCAGAATAAGAGGTAGAAATAAGGAAAGAGTTTGTGGCAACAGCATTAGGGGAGGGTGCTAAGGCAATAGATGGTGTGGCTGGGAAGATAAGGCAGGGTCAGGTGTTGAAGGCCAGTTTAATATAGTATCCTGTGAATTTGCTATAACTGACCACTCAGTTGAGGCTTATTTCATTCTCCCTTTCCCCCACTCCCAACATATTCTGTACTTCAGACAAGCTGCATTACTTTATTTCTTTCATACAGATTGACTCACTAACATTCTTCATAGTCTCTGTGGAATATCCAACACTGAAAGGCAGAACAGAATAAGAAGAAGCTTATTCAACCTGGAATTAAGAAAGACCTGAGTTCAAATTCTGATGGCAGTATTTCCTAACTTTATGACTAAGGACAGCTCTTTATTCTTGCAGAAACTGGCTTTTTTTTCTTTCTTCATTTGTAAAATAAGGATGATGAGGCTCATAGCACCTGTTTCATAGGATTGCTTTGATAATTAAGTGATCTATGTGTAAAGGTTGGGGAACAATACAATACAATATACAATTTAGGTATTGTCACATTCCTGCATCTAATTCTTTGTTGAAATCCTACTCATTCTTCTAGATCAGCAGTTATCAACCTGTGGATTATGTTTAATTTGTAACAATGAAAATATATCCTGCATATCAGATATTTACATTACAATTTGTAACAGTAGCAAAATTACTGTTAGGAAGAAGCAAAGAAAACAATTTTTATGGTTTGGGGTCACCACAACATGAGAAACTCTATTAAAGGGTCATGGCATTAGGAAGGTTGAGAACCTCTGTTCTAGATCCATTTAAAATTTCACTTTCTTTAGGAAACCTATTTGATTCCCTTAATGTTCAACAATCTCTCTCTATTTAGATTTCACTTAATTTCCTGTATAAATTAAGTCTTATATAATATTATATTTGTTTTATATATGTTACCCTTTACACCGCACAAGCATGGACATACACAGAGACACAGACACAGACACAGACACACACACACACACACACACACACACAAACACACACCAGAAAACTCTTTAAGGGCAAAGATTATCATATTTAATTGTTATCAACATCCAGCACAGTATCCTGAGTAAACAATTCTTAGAAATAATGGAATCTCAAATATGGAATAACCTCAGAGGCTATTTATCAATATCTGAGAATCAATAGTTGACCAAGATGTCTATCTAAATATCCTTATGAGAGGTTATCTAGTCTTTGCTTGGCAATATCTGGGCAAAATTCTGACCTCCTGAGACAGACCATTCCTCTTTGCTGTAGTGATAATCATTAGGAACATTTTTGTTTGTTAGGGCTTTTATTTGCTTGTTTGTTTTTCTATTCCTAAAAGCAAGACTAAATTTGCCTCTGAAATTTCACCATGATTGCTCTCAATCCTTCTTTGTAGGGACCAAGAAAACTCTTCTAATCCTTTTTGCACATGATATTCTTCACATGCTAGAATAATGTTATTGTGGCACCCTTAATTTTTTTTTATTTTCTAGGAACCACAATCATAGAGGTCTTCTCAGGGGTCACTTTGGCAATTTAAATGCTTTCATTTATGTCAACATCATTACAACTGCCTTTTTTTCATTCTCAAATATATTCTCAATGATGTCCTTTGTACTACTTTTCAGACACATTTGCATCATTCATCAGATTTTTGTTGTTGTTGAGTCATTTCAATCATGTCCAACACTTTGTGTTCCCATTTGGGGTGCTGGGGTGATTTGTCATTTCCTACACTAGTTCATTTTACGGATAAACTGGGACAAAGAGGATTAAGTGACTTGTTGTAAAGCCAATCAACAGTAGATTCCTAAAAAGAATGCTACTGTGAACCGCTTTTAAGATTTGGATTACACAGTATTAGTGAACACTGTTTATTCCACTACAAATCTAGATTCAGTACAATGTTCACAGTATCAACAATTCACAATATTACATACAATCTTCAGAACAAGGAAGTACAGAAAGTAACAAGGAACAAGAGAAGAATCACTTGGTTTCCTTAAGGGGGGAACCAGCTTTACATTTTTAGATTCAGTCAATCAATTAACAAAAGGAATGACCTAGTTTCCCTAAGAGGGAGTTGATTCAATCAACATTTCACAATATACTGATCTTCCACTCATGGGGCAACCATTAACTTTAGTCTCCAAATAAAGTTCTTAGACAACCACACAAACCTTCCACCCCTTGATTTCCAACAAACCTCAGTTTAGTCCAAGGGGAGGCCTTTTCTT
>CM053599.1:33624562-33653899 GCA_028646575.1 Pseudocheirus occidentalis | reverse complement strand
GAGAGACAAAATGGGGCTAATCATCCCATGTGGAAGAGGCAAGGGATAACTGTTACAACTTTACTTTCATTTATTCTCATTGAATCTGGCTTAGGGAAGAAATGGCATAAACTCTAAAATGGGCATCGTGCCACACAAGAGAATAGAGGGCATAGGGATGATAGGGATGAGAGGGAGGATGACGGAGGGGAGGGCAGGTTCTGGGGAGGAGATGCTGAATGCTGTAGCTTATTAGCTTATCAGAAGATGTAGTATCTACAAAGCATTGGTTCAATCTTGTTTAGTTCTTAATATATCATTGCTGATGGTGGAGCCTAGACTTCAGCTTCTGCTTGATCCATCTTTCCAAGGCTGATCCTTATTCTTCAAGGCCTCTAAGCTTAGTTGGCTGACTCCAAATTTCAGTACAGACTCAATTCCCCAAATTCTCAGTGACTTGCTTTTCTGAATTTTTTGCAATTGTAAGGTCTTAGGATTAAATTTTTTTCCACCTTAAGTGAAAGAACAAATACTAAGGCAAAGACACAAAACAATTATTTAAGGACCCTGTGTGGCCTCAGAAGAGAAGGGCCCAGGGGTTTCCTCTTATAATATTGTCTTTCCTGTCATGCTGAAATGCTGCCAGGCAGGAAGATGACCATCACAAAATAGGATTATAATGGGATATTACTTTTTAAAATGTGCGTCCTCCACCTCCAGCTAAGCAATCGATGGGAAAAAAAAAGATCTTCTCTTTATAATGTGGTCAGAACTTCAGAACGTGAAAGACAATGTTTGTGCTTACTCCAATTCCACATAGACATTACACCACCTAAGCGACCATACTTATGCTCATATGGCTTCAGTTTATTATATAATCTTCTGTTATACTCCTGCATTTTAGGTTCCATGCTGCTTCATGGTGAGAGGGCCAGGCCTTTTCAATATTTGGTTACTCTTAAAATATGCTTATTTTCATTATGTTCCTAAAAGTTAAAGAAATACATTTTCTAACATAGACTTACATACTGATCCTTTTTATCAAATCCTTTGGTCCCTTATGATTTTTTACTTTTCTCCTGCAACCCTGATCATTTTTTTTTATCCAGGCATAGTAAAAGACTCTCAGGTACATTCAATTCAATTCCATTTACTCCACAGCTTCAACAATGGCCACTAGTGCCACTCAGATCCTTGATCATGCCCTAACAAAGGAGTTCTTATCACAACGTTCAGAAATTGTTTCATTCTATTATTTTAAAATCCGTGACTACATTTTAATACTATTGATATCTTGCTTAATCCTATTATTTTGCATTAAAGACATTTTTTTTGAAAAAGGCATAAGTCTTTAGCAAATTGCCCAAGAGGTCAAGCAAGCCCATATATGTGTGTGCACACACACAGTGGTTAAGAATGTCTGCCTGAGAGGTACTTCCATCCCAGGACTCCAATCACGTGACTTCTGACTGGCTCTCCTGAAGCATTATTTCAGGATATCTCCAGTCACCACATTTCTCCTTACTCTCTCATAATCATTTCCTCCATGACCTCCTCACCAAGAATCTTGCTATTGCCTGTATAGAAATAAGGATTTATTTTAATCCAAGCAGCTATTAACATGAACAATAATAACTACAGCATAGCATATGAGATTCCTGTAAATTTCACATTAGAGTCTGTCAAGTTTTATTTCTGGATATTCATTTATTTCATGATTTCCTTTAGTCCTTTAGTCCTGTTTACATGAAATGACTTGGGAATGTATCCGCTAAATTAAAAAAAATATTCTTTCTTTAACAGCATTTCCAGAATGGGATAAAAAAATCCAAAATGCAGATCTGTCGATATATGATCCTTTATTTTGGGAGTGCAGAGCAAGTGGAAAACCAACTCCATCTTACACATGGTTTAAAAATGGTGAACCTATTTTGCCAGCAGTAAGCAAATTTTTATAAAAACTGATAAACTGTAATAAGTCGCTTGGCCTTGACTTTTAGTTAGACTGTTTTTTTTAATGAGATATATTTTTAAATTGTTCCTGTTGTAACAGGCAAAAAAGTGAAGTACTGAGACAAATATTCTGATGATTAAAATAAGAAAAATCAAAACCTTTACCTTAAACTTAAATTTCCATACATAAGTGGAAAAGTCAATTTTCACCAGAATTCACAGAATCTAAGATGTAGAGCTCAGAGGAACCTTAGAGGTCATTCTGTCCAACCTCCTAATTTTATAGATGAGGAACCAGAGATGCACAGAAGTGAAACTTCCGTGCCCAAGGTTGCACAGGTTCTCTGATTCCAATCCCATTACTCTTTCTGCTTTTCATAGTGTAGTCATACTTGTTGCCTTTAAATTAAGCAAACAGTTTCTTCAATCTTCTACTTAATTCTGCATGTGATTTCTCTGTAAGAGCTGCAAAAAAGAAAAAAAAGGAATCCAACTGTTATTTCAGACCTGCATTTAGACATATTTTGTTCCTATTTGAGCAGTTTCCCCCATGTATCCATTTTCACACAATGTTCTCTGTTTTCCTGCAGGTGACTTTTTTCTTATCTCCAGGGAATGGTAATGGGTAGCTTGAAATATTAAGTTTTAAGTTATATTTGCATGATTAGACTATTGCATGAAATACACTTGAGACTGAAAAGAGAGCATATTATTTTAATGCACAGAAGAAACGCTCCGTGTTTAAGGACAATTGACTATAGGTTGTAGGAAGAAATGTTACAACACAATATTCCTTTGCTTCTGAAGGGGGGGTCATCAAATTCCAAGTCACCTTGAGGGTTAATTACTGAGAGCTTTATAGTTGTCTTAAACTTAAAATTCATGTCTGATGCAGACATGTACAGATTATCATTTCTGGCATGGTCTGGGAATGAACTAAGTAAGCTGTTTAATCCAGCATTCTGGATAAAATTGAGTGACTGGGATGGCTAGGTGGCACAGTGAATAGAGTGCTGGCCCTAGAGTCAGGAGAACCTCAATTCAAATCCGGCCTCAGACACTTAACACAAAACTAGGCGAGTGACCTTGGGCAAGTCACTTAACCCCAATTGCCCTACCTTCCCCCCTCCAAAAAAGCAAAAATATTAAATTAAAAAAATTTAATTGAGTGATTATATGCATTAAATTGAGATCAATTACAAATTTTCAAAGAACTTGAATGCAATTATTCTGAGTAATCATAATGTCATGGAATGAGTCAAATATTGGAAGTGAGATTGTCTAGGTTCAAGTCCAACTCACATATTTCTTACCTTACTAATTCTAGGCATTTTTTTGGTTCCATAAATTTGATAACCTCTAAGGTCCCTTGAGGCTTAAAAAGCTATAAACAATTGCCCCCTTGAACAATTATGACTTCCTTTTAATTATTCTGAAAGATGAATTGAGAGATTTTTAAAATAAATTTTACTTTATTGCATAGCCCTAAAATTACTATCCTTTTTATAGGATGCTAACATAATATCTTTGAATCTTTATTCTTTTATTAGGAAAGAATTCAAATAGAAAATGGTTCACTCATCATAACTGTGCTGAATGTATCAGACTCAGGTTTTTACCAATGTGTTGCAGAAAACAAACATCAGACCATTTATGCTAATGCTGAATTGAAAGTTAGAGGTAAGTCATTGATTTAGAACTAATGACATTTGAATAAGTTGTGATTACATATAATCTCAAATTAGTTTTACTAGAAATTGGAGATTGCCATCTTTTGAAACAATTTATAACATTGAAATTATGTGGGTTTTTTTTACCATATAAAGGGCCTTTCACAGAAAATGAGGCTATCAATGTACTAGAATAATGGAGACATAAGTAGGTTTTCTTACAATTTTTATTATTTTTTTATTTTCAAAATTTACAGTTTGGTGATTGAATGGTGATTTTTATCTGTTCTTTCTCTATTTTTTAGTTGCATGACCAATTCATTGATCTACTCTTTATGTTGTTGATATAAGTGTTAGAGTCATAAATTGTCCCCTACGTACTACTTTGGATGCATCCCATAAATGTTAGTATATTGTCTTCTTTGTTTGTTTTTGAGGAGGAAAGCAAGGCAATTGGGGTTCAGTGACTTTCCCAAGGTTACAGAGCTAGTAAATGCCAACTGTCTGAGGCTGGATTTGAACTCAGATCCTCCTGACTCAAGCGCTGTGTCATCTAACTACCCCTGTTGTCTTCTTGTCATTCTTTTTGGTGACTTCATTATTTCTATGATAAGTTCTTTTACCCACTCATTCTTTAAAATTAGATCATTTAATTTTTTTAATTTAATTTTTATTTCATTTTAAATTCTCAGATGTCTTCCTCCTACCTCCCCACCCCGCACTAGAAAAGGTCATGTAACAATACTGCAATATTCACAACACCCACAGTGGTTATGAATATGCTGGTATAGTTGTGAATCACAAAATATAACAGGCTCTCTACATGGACAATAGAACATAAGCCTTTATTCAAATACCAGAAAACTGAGTCCCAGAATCAGAAAGTCAAAGTCATTACTGGAACCACGAAGTTGGTGCACATGGTCAATGCAGTGAACATCAACATTCCTAAGCCTTCACAACAGAACAGGCTCCCTCCAAGAAGGATCCTCTTCCCTCACTCATAGTAGCTCCACAGACTGGTTCTTGGAAATTCTCATCAGAAATTACCAAAGGAAAGGTCTCAGTAGAAGTTCCTAGAATAAAGGTTTCAGTGGAAGCTCTAGCCTCCAGAAGCTTACTCCAAGAAGATCTGCCATTCCCAGCTGGGGCTTTTCCTTAGATATGCCTTAGCTCCTCCCTATTCTGCCCCTTGCTATTACATCAACAACTTCCTCCCAAGGTGTTAACTACTTCTGTGTTAATTAAATAACTTAAATAAGGTGTTACCTTGAAACAAGGTGCTAAGTACCTGCTTACTTGCCAGTACAAAGGGGTATAAAGGATCTTCAGATTCCATTAACATTACAGGTCACCATTTCATACACAGACAAATGCAGAAACACACACACAGACTCTCTGCCTCTGTCTGTCTCTCTCCCACACACTCTTCTTATATAGTATGATATGTAGAGTGTGTGTGTGTGTGTGCATGTAAAACCATACTATGCATATTTCCATATATCATTCTCTGGAGGAGAATAGCATCTTCCTTTATAAGTCCTTTTTAGATTATTTTAATATTTATAATTCCCAGAATAAATTAATCATTCAGAGATATTTTTTCCAACAATATTGCTGTTCCTTTATACAAAGATTTCTTGGTTCTCCTCATTTCACTTTTCATTATTTCATGAAAGTCTTTCTATGATTTTCTAAAAATCAGTCTGATATTATATCTTACAGGACAGTAGTATTTAATCAGACTTGTATAATACAACAGATTAAAAACAATTACAAACTAAATAATTTATGAAATTATCAGAGCAACATATAGTCATATGAAAATGCACTAAATTATTGTTCAATAGAGAAATGAAAACAAGCTTAAAAATTTTAAGATATCATCTCACACCTTTCTATTCCCAGTTTTCTCCAGAAATATAACACATCTAACTTTTATAAAATTATATTCTTCTTAATTTATTCTTTATGTTATGGTTAGACTTAAAGTGAATTTGAAGTCCCCCACTAGGATAGATTTAATATTTCTTCCTGTAACTCATTTAACTTTTCCTTCAATGATTTAAATATTATGCTATTTGGTACATATATGTTTGTGTTGATATTTTGTTTTCTATGGACCTTTTTAGTAAAATGAAGTCTCCCTGCTTTTAATTAGGTAATTTTTTTCAGCTTTGTCTGAGGTCATGATTGCTACCCCCAGTTTTGTTTTCTTCTGTTTTATTATTATTTCAGTTGAAGCATAATAGATTCTGCTCCAGACCCTTACCTTTATTTTGTTTGCCTCACTGATTCACTTATGTTTTTTGTAAAAACAAACTTAAAATTTGTCAGATTTTTTTTAATATACTCTGATATACACTTCTACTTTATGGGTAAATTCATCCCATTCATATACACAGTTTTGATCACTGTTTCTCTCCATCCTATTTTTTCCCTGTTTATACCCCGTCTATCTTTTTTTGCCATGTTCCTCTTCAAAAGTATTTTGGGTTCTAACTACTGACTACCTCAATCTAAGCCAACCCCCATATTTTATCCTCTTCCCCTCCTACTTTCAAGTAAAGCAAGATGACATTCTAAACTCAGTTGAGTATGTTATTCTATATTTGTGCTAATGCTGATGAAAGTAAAGTTCAAGTGTTGCTCACAATTTCTCATCTTCCCCTTCACTGTAAAAGCTTTTCCTTTCACACATCTTTTATGTGAAATAATTTACCTCATTCTGCTTTTTCCTTCCCCTTTTTCTCAGCATATCCCTGTTTTTCATGCCTTAATTTTATTATTTTTGAAATTAGCCCAACATAATCAGCAAAATTCCCTGTCATCTTCCTATGGAGAATTATTTTCATTATTCTAATAATGATACAATTCTTATACTTTCGTGTATCTGTTTTGCATATAGAAAGGCAAACTGTTTTACCTTATTGAGTCCCTTATGGTTTCTCTTGCATTTTTATTTTTTATACTTCTCTTGTGTCTCTTATTTCAAATCAGATTTTCTATTCAGCTCTGGTCTGTTCATCAGGAATGCTAGAAAATCCTCTATTTCATTAAATAGACAATTTCCCTTGAATTGTTATACTCAGTTTTGCTGGGTAGTTTATACTTGATTATAATCTTATCTCCTTTGCCCTCTGGAGTATCCCATTCCAAGCATTCTGATTAATTAATTTATAAGCTATTTCTCATGAAATCCTGATTATGGCTCTATGATATTTGATTTTTTTGGTTATTTTTTTCCTTTCTTTAAAATAATTTCTCCTTTACCTGGGACACTTGAATTTGGTTATAAAATTCCCGTGTATTTTCATTTTGAGATTTTTAAGGAGCTAATTTATAGATTCTTTCAGTTTTCATTTCCTAATCTTGTTCTTGGATATCATGACAATTTTTCTTTATAATTTCTTGAAAGTCTCAGATCTTTTGTTCATTATGG
This sequence comes from Pseudocheirus occidentalis, assembly GCA_028646575.1. Classification (NCBI taxonomy): domain Eukaryota; kingdom Metazoa; phylum Chordata; class Mammalia; order Diprotodontia; family Pseudocheiridae; genus Pseudocheirus; species Pseudocheirus occidentalis. The sequence continues at coordinate 33,646,855 of CM053599.1, read as the reverse complement.
CTTTTAGGTAGTCCAATAATTATTAAATGATCTCTTTTTTATTTTGACAAGGTAAGTTTTTTTCTAATGATATATTTTGTATTTTCTTCTATTTTTGTTATTTTTTCTGTTTTAGTGTTTCTTGATGATCCATAGAGTTATTAACTTCTACTTGCCCAAATCTAATTATATTTTTTTTTCAGTGAGCTTGTATACCTCTGCTTTCATTTGACCAATTCTGATGTTTAAGGTATAATTTGCTTTGATATTTTTGTGCCTCCTTTACCAAGCTGTTGATTCACTTTTCATAATTTTCTGGTATCACTCTCATTTCTTTTTGTAATTTTGCGATAATTCTCTTATTTGCTCTTTTTAAAAATTGTTTTTAGCTCTTCTGCAAAAATATTTTTGGGTCTGTGACCAATTTATATTTTCCTTTCAAGCTTTTCATATACCTGTTTTAACTTCATTTCTTCTTCTTCTGACTTTGTGTCTTGTTCTTTGTCACTCTAATTTTATATTATTGTTGTTGAGTAATTTCAGTTGTATCTAATTCTCTGTGCATCCATTTGGGGATTTGCTTGGCAAAGAAATTGGAATGGTTTGCCATTTCCTTTACTAGCCTATTTTACAGGTGAGGAATCTAGGCAAACAATGTTAAATGATTTGCCCATGGTCATATTGCTAGTAAGTGTCTAAGGCTGGATTTGAATATGTCTTCCTGACCACAGGGCTGGTGCTCTATCTACTGTGCCACCTACTTGCCACTAATTTTCTATGGCCAAGTTATTTTTTTTTTGCTCATTTTCCTAATTTCTTTATTGATTTTTAATTTTATTAAAGTTGGGCTGTGGTCCCCTCAAGAAAGGGGCACTGTCCAAAGCTTCAAGTTGTTTTGTGTTGGTTTTTTTTTAAGAACTAGTTCTGGTGATCTGTCAATCTTTGGTTCTTGCAAAGTAGTATTATCTAAAGAGAGGTAGGTAACCACCCTCCTGGCCTGTGCTGTGACCTATAAGTGACCATAAATAGTCTTCTCTGTCCTGGAACTGTGACCAGAGCACCTGTTCCTCTTCACTGAAAATATTTCCCCTCCTTATTACCCTGGATTTATATTTTGTTTTGTGCTCTACTGTGGTTGCAAGCATCAGTACTCCTTTTCTCTTGGATCTAAGACTAGGGTCTTGCCTTTCTTGTCAGTGACCACAAACACTCTTCTATACCCTATAATCATGAACAGGATCCCTGCATCTTGCTGCTATGTGCTAGCATTACTTTTTTCCCTGTCACTGCTACCTGGGACCTAGACATGTTCAATGCAACAATGGCCTGCATCTGTAATCTCCTTCTGATTAATTTTCTGACCCCATTACCCTCTATTGGATGACAGCTCCTCAATCTCCTGTTGTCACTGATTCAGTCACTCTTAAGGCCATTTGCTGACTAGCTTGGTTGCAGCTTGCACTACACTGATCTCCAGTCTAGACCACCCCATGCAGTCAGACCCTTTCTTCCAAACCTTTAAGTTGTCTTGTGCTGGAGATAGATTTTGACAAAATTTGTTGGTTCTGCTACTCCAGAATTCTATTTGAGACACTATTTTAAAGTTTTTTGAAGGGGAATTTGGAGGAGCACAAGTGAGTCCCTGCCTTTACATTGTAATTGTGGCGCCTTACAACTCTAAAACTTAAAGGATCTCCTCACAATTAAAAAAAAACTTTCTCATTGGCATTATGAGACATGAATCAAATACCATAAAGTAGTCATAACATTTAATTATTTATTCCAAGATGTTTATAGATGAAATATTGACTGAGGCAAAGGAAGAGGGCCAGGGATTATTAGTGAGGGGGAAAAAGGAATATGAATGTATACATCCATTTGTTGATTATATTGGAATAGAGCATTATCTGAAGTCAGGAATACCAAAGTTAAATTTTGCCTCATAAATATATTACCTATGTGATCTTGTCATGTGACCATTTAGCTTTTTTCTTCCTCAGTTTCCTCTTCTGTAAAATGGGAAGGATATTAGAATTTCCTATGAGTGTTGTTGTGAGGATCCAATGAGTATATATACATAAAGCACTCAGAATAGTTCCTGACACATGGTAGACATTATATTAATGTTGTCTCTTATTCTTGTTATCCCTGTGGTCTTTACTGACTCTGAGATGCACTGACTGAGTGGATCCTTTATTTATAAGAGGATTTTCTCAAATGGATGACATATTCTTCACTGAGAGTAAATTGTTTAACTCACTTTTCATTTAATTATTTTTTATTTTAATTTGAAAAGAATTAAAATTTTAAATCAGGAAATAAATTTAATTTTAAATATTTACCCAAAATTTCTATCATTGAACTGATACAGTGAGGATTTTTTTTCCCCTGAAGGGCACAAGGTTGGGGCAGCTAGGTGGTGCAGTGAATAGAACACCAGTCCTGGCGTCGGGAGGACCTGAGTTCAAATCTGGCTTCAGAAAATTAACACACACACACACACACACACACACACATGCGTGCGCGCACACACACACACACACACACACACACACACACACACCAAAAAAAAAAAACTCCATTAGCTATGTGACCTTGGGCAAGTCAGTTAGCTCCAATTGCCCTACCTCTGCCCCCCTGCAAAAAAAAAAGAGCACAACCAAAAGGTGACACATGAGGGTATCTTACACATACAATTACCTAAGTTTCAAATAAATTCCTACCTGTAGAAATAATGCGCTTTCTCCATAGTTGTATTACAAAATACACTCCCAAGAGTATTCTTTTTAGAATGCAATCACCTTGAGGACAAGGATTGTTTTGTTCTTTACATTCATATCTCCTATGTCTATTTTTGTTACCATTAACTACATGCAATGGGGAATTAATATATACAGGTATGGGAGTAGGGAGACCCTCCCTGCCCTACCAGAAAGAAAGAGGGGTGTTTGGGGGAGGACACAGAAGAGAGAAGATTGGGGGAAGGGCTTTACAGAAGTATCGCTGTATTCAGGATGGGAGTGGGGGAAAGACGGGGAGAAAATTCTGTAACTCAAAATCTGGTGGAAATGAATGAAGTAAACAAGAAAATAAATAAAAAATATATTTTTTTACAAAAATGGATATTGATATTTACAACTTTGTTTCAGGATTTTTGTAAACAAACCACTATGGATATTAAAGCTCTGTATAAGCCTAAACTAATGAATTACTATTACTAAACGAGACAGACTGTGTAGAAAAGCATGTTAAACAACAGTTTAATTATTAGGATTTTTTAAAAAAAATTATGGCTTCACAGTTTATGGAGATAATATTAATGATAAATAAAATAAAATTTTATTCATGACTACAGATAATTTAAAGATAAACATTGATCAGGTAAAGGAAGTATACATCAAATATTAATTAATTATGACATGCTTGAAGTAAGGAAGGAATATCCTGATATCTCTCCCACATTTGACTCTGAACACCTAGAGAGGAAAGTGTGTGTGTGTGTGTATGTGTGTGTATATGTGTGTGTGTGTGTGTGTGTGTGTGTGTAAACTTTCTTTGTATCCTCATTGTTTAGCATAGTGTCTGGCACAGTGAATATGCTTTAAAAATGTTTATTGATTACTGATTTTCTGCTTCTTGATAAACATGAAGGAGGAACTCAAAGTTTATGGCAGCTACATCATGAAAAATACCTTATTATATTGAGCATTCACCCTGTCCTTAATTCCCTGTACCTAAGTTTTCTGAATAGCTAATAACTAATCACCCTACAGAGTTCTTGAAGAAATAATGCATCCTTGAAAGTGAAGAACAAAAGAATTTATTATGTAAAAAATCAATGTTATTCAGTACTATTTTAGACCCTTTATAATATCTAGATGATATAAAAATAACTGAAAGTATACCTGTCCCAACAAATACAAGAAATATATGAGCATAAAAATAAAATACTTTTTATTGAAAAATTAATCTAAATAATTGAGGTAGTATTCATTGTTCATAGGTAGGTAAAGCCAATATAGAAAAAAATGACAAATTATCAAATTAATATATTTAATTCATCCCAATTAAATCACTAAGAAGAATTTGTATTTAGCGAGAAAACAAAACAAAACAAAATTCATTTGCAAGAACAATAGGTCAAAAACTTCCAAGAAGCTAGGATGGTGGGAGTTTGGGGGAAGGAAGAAAATAAAGAAATCAAATTCAAAAGTATCAAATCCTAAACTGTTATAGTTTATAAACTGTTTTATAAACTGTTATAAACATATAAGGTGAGAACATTGTTGAATGCAGAATATTGATTATTTTAAATTATTTTTCTTGTATAAATAAAACCTGTGCAGTTGAAAATAGAAGGAATAGAGCAAAGTGTGAGTGTGTGTGGGGGGGAGATTCTCATAGACAATCTCTCAGGTAGCATGTGATTGGTTTGGAATATCACTGTGGTGTAGGAAATGATAAACTGGTCATATTATTTGAAAATGGAAATAATTGGACTTATGAAGGAAGATGCTATACACCTTCAGAGAAACAGATGACAAATAGAAATAAGCATTTTATGGTCTTACATATATGTGTATGAGTGTATATGAGTATGTTTATGGATATGTATTTGTCCATATATACAGACTCAATTGTAGCCTTCTTTAGGGAAGGGGAAGAGGGAAAGAGGGGAAAAATAATGTAAACAGTGCACCCCAGACATCAAAAGAAAGCCTATAAGGAAGCAAAGAAAAGTGGGGCAGCTTTCAAAACAATCTAATAATTTTATTATTATTATTATCATCATCATCATCATCATAATTATTGTTGCTGTTATTATTATTGTTATTATTGTTATTATTATTATTATTTTGACTTTTTGGAGGGAGAAACCAGGGCAATTGGGGTCAATTGACTTCCCCAAATACACAGGGAGAGTAAGTGATAAATGTGTAGTATTATTTAGTTTTTTAATGGAAATTCATTATTATATTTTGAATCCTCTCTTATTTTCTGCTGTGTACATGAATTTTTTTCTCATTTTGTATTTAAATTTTAAATATTCTTTTAAAAGAAAGAAAAAATATTTTAAAACAATGGCTCTAGACATTTCAAGAAACTTCCTAAAGGAATTAGGGTATCCCTGTTCACAGATACTTCCTTCTCTAATTAATATTGTACACTTCCATTAGAGTTCTTTAGCTAATACGTTGTTATGAGAGATAGTACCATGTACTAGACAGAGGTTCAGTCTTTCTGTTAGGAAGAATTGGTGTTATTGCTTCAAACATATATTACATAGGTCAGAGTAATTCATTTCATCATTGTACCCAGGCAATGGTCTAATAATATAATATAGAGACAAATTGTAAATTTACATGTGTAGGGAAACTTTTCACTTAAAATGTTACCTGCAATGATGAATTCTGCCTTCTGCCCCTTTTCCCCACAATCCTTTGGTAATAAAGGAGGTAGACCTAGCATTCATGTAACACTTGCAAGTGCTGTGCTGTACGTTTTCTCATTGGAGACTAATAACAACTGCTATTTTACAGTTGAAAGTGAGAACAAAAGAAGTTAAATAACATGTTCAGAGTCACATAATTAGTATTTGAGGCCAGATTTTAGCTTAGGTCTGATTGACACTAACCACCACATTCTATCCATTGCACCACCTAGCTACCTGCCTGTGAATGCATTATTCACTGCTAGGTCATTTTGGTTAGACTGACTTTTGAGGACATTAACGGTCTAGTCCCAAGCATACTTTCAAACTTTCTCATGAATCAAACAAATTTTAACACAAATTTGGCTTTTTAAAAAAATTATTTATTTACTTTTAGTTTACAACATTCAGCTCTACAATCCGTTGAGTTTCAAATTTTCTCCATCTCCCTTGCCTCTCCCACCCATGGCACTGTGTAATCAAATATAGGTTCTACAAATACCTTCACATTAAACATTATTTAAGTTGTAAAGAAGGATTATAATCAATGGAGTGGGAGTGGCTAGGTGGCGCAGTGAGTAGAGCACTGGCCCTGGAGTCAGGAGGACCTGAGTTCAAATCTGGCCTCAGACACTTGACCCACTAACTAGCCATGTGACTTTGGGCAAGTCACTTAACCCCAACTGCCATCCAAAAAGCAAAAAAAACAAATAATAATAATCAACGGAGTGAGCAACAAGAAAGAAGGAACACAATGAATGACAATAAAAGAGAGGGTATAAGTAAGTTTCCTTCAATCTGCATTCAGACTGTGTAATTATTTCTCTGGATGTGGATTTCTCTTTACATCATGAGTCTTTTGTAGTTATCTTCTAACCTTGTATTGCTGAGAGGGGCCCAGTTGATCAAAGTTAGTCATCACACATATGATGTGTCTGTAATAGTGTACAAAGTTTTCCTGGTTCTGGTCTCCTTATTCAGATTGATTTTATTTAATTCTCTCTAGGTTATTATGAAGCTAATCTGCTCCTCATTTCTTATAGCACAATGGTATTCCATTACATTCATATACCACAACTTGTTTAGTCATTCCCCAATTAATGGGCATCCCCTTGATTTCCAGTTCTTTGCCACCACAAGGAGAGCTGAAATAAATATGTTTGTACATAAGGTTCCATTTCCCACTTCTATATTTTTGGCTTTATTGGTTTTTGTTCATGCAATCCTCTCTGTGCAGAATGTTTTAAATTCATTTGTCAACTACCCATATCCAATATATTTTTAAAGACCCTTCATGTTTCCTTCACCACTCCGGTCTTAAAGTGAATTTTCCTTTGTCTCAACTCCTGCAACATTAAAATCATACTCCTCACAAAATGTTTTACTAAAATAATTTACAGATATTTAAAAATCTTATCTTTCATACAAGATTTTAAGCTTCTTGAAAGAAACTGACAGTGCTATTTATAATTTTAAATGCAAATTTCTATGAGATCCTGTTCCACAGTGGAATGAACCCTGGGATTTGGAGTCGAAGGTATTAAATTACAATCTTGACTCAAACAATACTTTATTGACAAGAGCAGCAGCAGCTGCAACATCAATAAAGCTACCATTTATAAATTTAACGTTTGCAAAACTTTTTAGCATATACTAATTAAAAAATTCATTTGACACTCACAGCAACACTGTGGCCAGACAGGATAAGCAACTTTCCCAGGGTAACACAGTTTTTACATGTCTATGCAAGGATACAAACAAATCCTTCTTAAATAAAGCCTCATGTTTTTTTATGGCCTCCACTGAATCACCCAGTGATTGTGCTGAAGGATTAAATTACCTTACCTTTTGTTTATTTATTTTTCCATCTCTGCCCCCCAGCCCAGTGCTCAATCCAAAGGAAGCATTTTATACAGGTATTTTAAATTGAATTGGCATGGAAGCAAATTGATTCCTTTCCTCCTAAACATGCTGCCTAGCACACTGTCTTTGGTGCCACAATTCAGTTTTGCTTCCCTAAGCATGTATTAAGTGATGTTGTATACTGGACCTGGTCCTATGTCTAGGAGATAAAATACACAAATGAAAGAATTTCTGTTCTCAAGAATCTTTATTCTACTGAGTGCACAGATAATCAAATTTAAAGAAAACAAAAAGACAATACAGAGTAATTTGAAGGCATAGGTACCCAATAAATATATGTATGATCAATGAAAGAATAAAGGGCTTTATTTCTTAGTGATTTTATTTTGGTTGTTTTTAGCCTCAGCCCCTGATTTCTCCAAAAAGCCCCTGCAAAAGGTCTCTGTTGTTCAAGTTGGTGGAGATATTACGATTGCATGTAAACCAGAGGCTTCTCCCAGAGCAGTTGTTTCTTGGAAAAAAGGCTCAGAGATGATCAGACAAAGCAAAAGGTAACTCAGACTTATTTTATTTTTCTATCTTAAAATATTCTTTCATGAGAAAACTTCTTGCAGTTTGAGAGAACTTGATAGGTCATTATAAATTTTTCAAACACTATCCACTTATTCTTCACTTTCAACAGCATAGTCACAAGGGGAAAAAATACAATATTTTACATGAAGATTAAAATGAGTGGCTGCTATTAATAGTAAACCCTATGTCTACAGATTCACTGCAACAAAAAGATAGTTTACTGCAATCTTTAAACACAGGAGCTTGTTGTGTTTTTCTTTCAAAACCTCTTAAGAATTTTTCTCCAGCTCAAGGGTTTTCTAAAACTGACATGCTGAGAAATCAGGAAGGAGAACAGTACACATAGGAGACATACTCATACATACACACCTGGTGCTGTGATCCCTAAATGGTCACACAGGTGCTCACTCCATGACAAAATGGATTCATCACAGGAAAAAATGAAGATAAAGCTGAGTAGGGAAAGAAATAGTTTGCTTTCCCTAATGAAAAGGACATAAAACATCCCTGAATGAATATGGATATGTTCTCCATTGGATTTTGGAAACATAGTACATTGCTTGCATTTAAGGCTGACACATTAAAAAATAAGTATTAGGTAAATGTTAACATGAAATAGACTAGTTGAACTTGAGTATTTAAGGATGAGGAAATGGGGTAATGGCCATTCCTGAAAGATAGTTGTTAATGGCTCAATGTCCATCTGGAAGGTGGTTTCCACCAAGATTCCCCTAGAAGTTAGAGTATTGTGTTATATTATTTGAAAAGTTAAATAATGATGAAGGATGGATGAAGGCATACCTTAGGGGACTGGTTATCAAATTTGTAAATACCACAAAGTCAGGAGGATGGTATATTCAGTACCTGAATAAAAGGTAACAAGACAGAACATTGGACTACATTTACTTAGATGGGATATATTAGGGATAAATGCAACATCTTAAAAGACTTAAAAAAAGATTCATCAATACAAATGCAAGAGGTTTGACTAGTCAAGAGTTCAACTGAAAACAATATCTGGAAGTTTTAATATTTTACAAGTTCAGTATGAGTAACAGTGCTATGATATCCCAAGAAAGCTGATGCAATTTTATGCTGGCTTCAGAGAGATATAAAATACAGAATTAAAAATTGATAGTTCTGTCCTATTCTGCACAGCTCATACCACATCTAAAATATTGTGAGAGCTCTATTTTAGAAAGCACATTGATGAGATGAACTGTTTAGAGAAGGGCAACCAGAATGGTGAATGACATTGAGTTCATTGCATTTGAAGATCATTTGGATAAATTGGGCATATTTAGCCTGGAGAAGAGAAGATTTGGGGGAGGGAGGAAGCTAGCTGTGCTGTTCTACTTAAAGGACTGCCATACTAAAGAGAGAAAAAGCTGATAAAATGAAAAAAATTGCCATATTTTGAATTGAGAATTTGAGTTGAAAGCTTCTTAGTAATAGATATTAGGGCTAACCTTACCTTTCACAATTACTAGAGACTGACCTTTCCATAAGTAAATTATTTAAGCTTATGTTTCCTAATTATTAAAAAAAGATAATGATAACAGTGTCTTAAAATATTGTTTTAGAATACAGATGAGAAAATAACTGAAAGCACTTTGCAAATTCTAACGTGCTATATAAATGCCATTCATTGTTGTCTTCTTCATCTTTTAAAATGGACTGTTTTTCTTGTTATTATTATACTAGAGAACATGTTTTGGGACTAGGAAGAATACCTGCCCTCAGGTATTTAAAGTATATACATGATATGGAAGAAGAGATTCATTTTGTTCAGATTGTTGCAATGGGAGAGATTTAAGAGCAGTGTGTAGAAATTGCAAAGAGTGCAGAATTATATTTGATTACAGAAAATGCTTTCTAGCAGTTAGAGTCATTCCAGGGTGGGATGGACTATCTGAAGAGGGATAAGTGTCACCACCCCAGCTGCAAAGCACCTACTTCACCACAGGCCTTCAAGAAAATCTCTAAGGCCTCTTGGTTGGTCTGTTGTCCAGGTGTAGGCTAGACAAAGTGATCTTTAAGATCTTGGAGAAACCTGAGATTCTGGAATTGATTCTGTGACTAGATAATTAAAAACACTTTATAACTCTGAACAGAAGGCAATATAACAAGTTAGCTAATTGGCTGCAAAGAAACAACTTTTAATGTTCTGAAGAGACTCAGTCATATAATATTTTCCATATTTCCAAAACTGTGATGTGTTAATTTGAAATCTTTTGTGTTTATTACTGGATTTCTAGGAAACAAAACTCTAAAATCAGTGAAGAACTCCCTCCCATGAAAGAAGAACTCTCTGTGAGAGCCTACCCCAACTTTAGGTATCCTAATTTCACAGGCAATAAAGCATGTTTCTATCTATGTTTCCTATATAGACACTCATACACACACACACACTCACACATACTTCCCCCCAAATTCCAACCACCACCTCAAGAAAATTCTAACTCACTTCTTCAGTCCAGCAGCCCAGCTTCCAGACGCTGAGACAATCTTACTTCCTCCAACAGGAAAATTCCAATTCTGTCTCTCTGACTCTGGAAGTGTTCTTTATATATACACACATTGGCCTCCTGTCTCAGCCAATCCCCTTCTTCCAATGAACAGAGGAGTTCGCTTCTTCCCAACAGTGGGACAGGGCTCACAACTTCCATACTTAGCCCTAAGTTACTAAGTGCTAAGAATGTGCTAAACCGATTGCTGCTACAACAAGTATGTAAATAAATATACACATGGGGATAATGTCTACATATATACACATATATAGATATATATATATATATATATAAAAGTGTGTGCATGTGTATGTATCTATAAACACATGAAGAGAAAATTCTCAAATTTTGTGGGAGTAATGTTCCTAGAAACAGGGGAAGAGTAAAAACAACAAAAAGAACAACAACAAAACATGAATGTTGATACATTAAACATCTGACAACCAGTGGTTAGGTTCGCAAAACAACCAAACATTGTAATCTTTCACTAGAGATAGCTGAAAAGACATTTTTTGCATATAACTCTTTATAATATTAATTATGATAATATGCACTTTTCCTAACATAGTAATCATGAATCAATCCATAAAATGTGGGGAAAGAAGACTAAAATGGTTAGGGAGGGGCAGGGGCAGCAAGTTCAAAAGAACCACTGAGGTGGGCAAGAGAAACACCTACTACTGTTGTTCTTTCAGCTTGGTAGTTGAAATGTGCCTGGGAGAAAAGTACATGCTTCTGGGTGAATCCTGGGTTCCCAGTGTCCAATGTTAGAACTCAGCTAGAGGTTCAGCCTTGCCTTTCTGGCAAGGTAGGACAACCTTTGTTCCTCTAAGCTGCTTCACTACATGCTCATGTATGTTCAGGTACAGGGGTAGTGGAGGAACACAGAACATTCACCTGGTCCTGTTAGCAGCAGGTAGAGAATGAGGAAAACCTTTTCATTGTTTCTTGCTGCTCATTGCCATAAGCATTCACAGTTGCCACAGGGAAAGTAAAAATGAAGCTTCCAAGAAAATCACATGAACACAATTTCACAAATGATGAGAATTGATTGTGTGTATGTTTACACACACATATAAAGATACTGATATTTATATATACACATAAGTACATGTATATATAGATATATGCACATTCATATATACATACACAAACGTGTATGTGAGTATGTGTGTGTTTGGGCGGGGGGGTTGAAATGTTTTTTTTTCTGTGCTTATCCATAGGAATAGACCTGGGAACACTGCAAATTCCATGTTTAAAGATTTTTCCAGTCATGTCCAACTCTTCAAGTCCCCATTTGGGGTTTTCTTGACAAAAATATATAAATGCTTTGTCATTTCTGCCTCCAGCTCATTTTACAGGTGATTTAACTGAGGCAAATGGGATTAAGTGACTTGTCCAGTGAAACATCACTATTAAGAGTCAGAGCCAGATTTGAACTTAGGAAAGTGAGTGTTCCTGAGTCCAGGCCTGGCATTCTCTACTGCATCACCTAGTTGTCCCTTCTTATGACTTCTATTAACTATAAAAACTTTAATACTAATTCAATGGTCGTAGCATCAGATACCTAGACACATTTAGTAGGTGATTTGAAACTAATAATGCTGGTATTCTAAGTATTGTATATACTATATTTATATTAATATAATAGTATTCATTGATATGTTATAATTACTGTACAGCTGGGTAGCAGAGTGGATAAAGTGCTGGTCCTGGAGTTGGGAGGACCTGAGTTCAAATCTGGCCACAGCTTTACTAGCTTAATAGCTGTGTGATCCTGGGCAAGTCACTTAATCATGTTTACTTTATTTTCTCACCTGTAAAAAAGAGCTGGAGAAGGAAAAGGCAAACAACATCAATATCTTTGCCAAGGAAACTCCAAATGGGATCACAGAGAATCCAACACAACTTAAACAACTCAAGAATATCAAATTATATTAAATATATCATAGTAATTGATAAATATATTTTAGATATCTGATGGAAGAATGATAAGGGAAGAAGAACATTTGGGAAGTTAGACATGCCTATATCTCTAAAACCATAATAAGTCAGCCCAGTCTATGACTAGGAGCAGACTTGCTATTCTAATAATTTTTCATTTTGCCAATATTGATATTTAAGTCTACCATATTATATCTTCATATGAAAGATGCTTCAGAACTCCACTCAGAAGAGATTGCCAAGAAAAACTGATTTTGTTGAATTTTATTTTACAGATGAGGGAACTGAGTCCCCAAAAGTTAGCAATTTATCCAAGGTAAACCATGTAATAAATGGTGAATCTGAGTTTTGAACTCTAAATGCAGTGTCCTTTCCAGTGTACTTTGCTGCTTCTCAAAATAAAATTAAATTCTGGAAGAGACAATCATGTAATGGTTTATTATGTCAATAATTCCTGAAAAGTACATAAGAACTCCTCAGAACACTGGGATAACTTAGAAACCCTCTCTGTGCCAGAGACCTTTTAATGAGTATTTTACATTAGACTTTGGCACCTTTCATGAATAAAATCCAATACCCTAGAATGCTCTGGGATTATATTTTGTTCAAGATCTTTGATTAGCTGAATAAATATCTTCATTGGTCTGATTTGCTTCTCTCAAATACCAGTCCCTAGAATTTTTAGGGATATTAAAATTAGCTTTTCAACCTTGAGATGTGAATACATGGTAAGATCCTTTGAGTGAAGTTTATTTATTTGTACTTTCATTAATACTCCTTTTATGATTCTATGTAGGTAGCAAACATGTTTGTTGCAAATCATTTTGAATTATTTTATTATTTTCAAATTAGGCAACATTTCTCCAGCCCTCAGATGCAGTACAGAATATTGGATATAATGAGGTAGAAAGAGGAATTTTCTTAAGATCAAAGACTTGCAGAGAAGTCTAATAAAACCACCTTTGCTATAATATTCCCTAAATGAGCAAAATATGTATAATAAATAACTATGTATCTGCTTTCCTTCTACTTACATTAAATTCATATAATTAAGTATAAAAATGTTCATTTCTATAAATTCTTTAAGAAATATTTTTTGTTCTTCAATTCAGTCTGTATGTGTTAACAGAGGCAGGGATATTTTCAATTGAATATATATTTATCAATAGAGTGCTAGCCATAGTCAGAAAAGTTTTAGGTTCAAATTTTGGTTCTCATTACTACTAGTAATGTACACATGGGTAAGTCATTCAACTTCTCCTAATGTCAGAATCCTCATTTGTAAAAGTAAAATGAAAATATATCAGAAAAGATTATTATGAAGACTAAATAAAAGATACAGTGGATAGTTTGTTAAATTTGGATAGATTTTGTTTTTAATCCTATCATAGACACCTACATACTCCCTGGAAACAATAAATTTAAACATTCTGAGCCTCAGTACTCTAATATGCCAAATTAGGTAACAGCCATGCCTACCTCATGTGGTTGTTGTGAGAATTAAAATGATACTACTCTTAAAATGTTTTACAAGCTTTAAATATCAGATATCATTATTGGAATATATATAAGTGTTTGGTAAATTTAAAAATACTATATAACTGGTAGATACTTTTCTTAGGTTCGTGATGCAGCCCACTAGATTTACAAGGTGCTCTCTCTCTCTGTCTCTGTCTGTCTCTGTCTCTGTCTGTCTGTCTGTCTCTCTTTCTTCTTCTTTTTCTTCTTACTCTCCATTTCTCTTTCTTTCTGACTCCTCTCTCCCTTCTTTATTAGTATTCTCTCTCTCTATCTCCTTTTCTTTCTCACCTGGAAATGCTATGTCACCAGCTATCCCTATCATAGAAACCACAATGGAAATTAGGGTGGCTCTCCAAAGAGATGGCCTTGCTGCACAATTCATTCTCAGAGTCATAGTATAAACAGTAATATTCAAAATAGACATCTTCATTGTAAACTATAGATCCACATGTATGGACTGTTTTGCTTCCCATTTATAAAAATCTGTCAAAACTACATCCTTACCTCTTAAACATGAAATCTTTATTAAGTGAGAAGAAATTTTGTAATGTAATGTTCACTAAATAGAAAGTAAAAAAAGAAATAATCAGGACCTGAGTTCACCAAAAAGAATGGATTTTTTTTCCTATGACCAATGCAAATAGTATCATAGATGTATTGTTCAGCAGATTGGAGAAGTAATGGTACTTAACTTACATAAATCTAACAATGAGTCACTTGAGTAGGAAAATCCGTAGGTGTGAAGTAACATATTCTGTACTGCAGGTTTTGCTATATGTGGTATCTTGAACCACAGATCACCTATTTGGTGATACTCTTACTCTCTACTTTTAATCATCTACTAAATTAATCTAGTTTTCTGATGCCATGAAGTCCTTGAAGTCATTTTAAGCTCTTTTAGCTAGCAGTACTCATGACTCTGGAGTTTTGCAGAGCTTCCTGTTCACCTACATAGGCACTGAACAACCATGAAACTCAGTGTAAAAGAGTTCTATATAATCTTTATATTTTTAAACTATTAAGGCAAGCCCCATACAGACTTTAAAGTATTTGGAATGGACAGAGGCAAGATGGTAGCTTAGAAGCATGAGAACCTTGAGAGCTCCCCAAATAACCACTTCAAATATCTATGAATTATGACTCTAAACAAATTTTAGAGCTCCAGCACCCACAAAATGCCAGAGAAACAAAGCTCCCACTGAAGGCAGCCTGGCAGGCAGATGGGAAGGGGCATGCTGAGAGTCTAGCCCACACTGGATGAAAACTGATTAGCCCCAGGGCAGACAGGACAAGCCTCCTTGGCTGGAGCACTGTGGAGAGTGGATCACTGGCAGCTGTGGCAGTTTCCGGAATTATAAATCCATAAAAAAACAAGGACTAAGTGAAAAGTCAGTGGACCTTGGCTAAATTTTGGGGAAGGCAGTGGGTCCAGCCATCTGTCCCAAGGGCAACAAAGCAGCAAAAGCAGCAGCCACCTCTATGTGGCTGCTTCAGAGCTCCAAGTGCGCAGATTGCAGGGGGACCAAGCAATCATTCAGAGGCTAAGTGCTCTTACTTTAACCTGCCTAGATTGTGATTGCGGGCCTTGGGTGCTGGTTCTGAGATGTGGGACCAGTTAGCCAAAACTGTTGGGTGCTACAGAGATGGCAGTTCCCCAATAGCTCCAGCAGCTGCAAAAACCCCAGTTGTTTGGGACAAAGTTCTCCCCTCTGAAAGCAGAGTTCTACAGAGCCCAAAAGTCAAGTAATTGGCACCATGAGGAGGCAAAGGGAGCAAAGTAAGCACAGCAATTAAAATTTATATTCCTTTTTTGGGGACAAAAAGGATAAAAGCATGGAATGGGAGAAATACAACACAGTCAGAACACCTGCACCAAAAGCTTCCAAGAAAAATGTAAACTGGTTACAAGGCATAGAGGAGCTTAAGAAGGATTTTTTAAACCAAATAAGATAAGTGGAGGAAAAATTAAGAAGATAAATGAGAATAATGCAAGAAAATAATGAAGACAGTCAACAACCTGACTGAAGAAAATAACACCTTAAAAAATAGATTAACTTGTAGCAAAAGAGGGCCAAAAAGCCAATGAGGAGAAGAATGCTTAAAAAGCTGAATTTGCCAGATGGAAAAAAATCTCAAAAACTTGCTGAAGAGAATAATTCCTTCAGAATTAGAGTGGAGCAAAAGCAAGCAAATGACTTTATGATAAATCAAGATACTATTAAACAAATCCAAACAAATGAAAAAATATCTCATTGAAAAAAAAACTACTGATCTGGAAAATAGATGCAGGAAGGATAATTTAAAAATCAATGAACTATCTGAAAGCCATGATAAAACAAAAAGAACCTAGAAATCATCCTTTTAGAAATTCTCAAGGAAAATCTCCCTGATATTTGAGAACCAGAGGGCAAAATAGAACTTGAAAGAATTCACCAATCACCCCTTGAAAAAGATGCCAAAAAGAAAATTCCTAGGAGTGTTATAACCAGGTTCCAGAGTTCCCAGATCAAGGAGAAAATACTACAAGTTACCAAGAGAAACAATTTGAATACTGTGGAAATGCTATCAGGATAACCCAGGATCTAGCAGCTTCTACATTAAGGGATTGAAGGGCCTGGAATATGATATTCCAGAGATCAGGGGAGCTTGGATTAAAATGAAGAATCACTTACTCAGCAAAATTGAATATAATGTTCCAGGGGAAAATATGATCATTCAATGAGGTCCAGGACTTTCAAGCATTCTTGAAGAAAAAAACAGAACTGAACAGAAAATTTGGTATTCAAATACAAGAAGAATGAGAAGGAAAACATGGAAAATAAATCATAGGGAACTTATCAAAGTTGAACTATTTATATGCCAACATGGAAAAACTATAATTGTACCTTATGAAACTTTTATTAACATGAGGCTATGTGAAGGAAATATAAATATAAACATATATATATATATATACATGTGTGTGTATACCTATAAATATATATATATATATACACACACACATATATAGTGTGTATAATGCATATATATGTGTATATATGTATATATGTGATGTAT
Source organism: Pseudocheirus occidentalis (assembly GCA_028646575.1). Classification (NCBI taxonomy): domain Eukaryota; kingdom Metazoa; phylum Chordata; class Mammalia; order Diprotodontia; family Pseudocheiridae; genus Pseudocheirus; species Pseudocheirus occidentalis. The sequence continues at coordinate 33,629,977 of CM053599.1, read as the reverse complement.
TGTGTATATAAATATAAATAAATATATACATATATACACAAACATATGTCTATATTGGATGGTATATATGCAAAGGAATACATATGTGAGTATCTGTATGTAGGTATACATAGAAAGTGGGCACAAGATCAATTGACTAAGTAGGGATGATATTTTAAAAGGAGAAATTGAGAGATGGGAGCAGAATAGAATGAGAGAAGACAGGGAGAGACAGAATGGGGTTAATTGTCTCATATAGAAGAGGCAAGGAATAACTGTTACAATGGAGGGGAAGAACAGGAAGGCAAAAGGAAATGGGCCAACCTTACTCTCATTGAATTTGGCGTAGGAAAGGAATGGCAAACACTTTAACTTGGGTATCTTGCCCTACAGGAGAGTAGAGGAGAAGGGGATGAGAAGGGTGATGATGAAAGGGAGGACAGGTTATGAAGGGAGGGTTATTAGAAGCACACACTTCTGTAAAGGGAGAGGGATAAAGTAGAGAATAGAACAAGGTGTGGGGGTGGCGTAGGAAGGAGGGAAATACAGTCAGTCTTTCACAATATGTCCTTTGTGTAGATGTTCCGCATAACTACACATGTACATCCAATATTGAACTGCTTGTCTTTCCAATAAGGGTGGATGATGAGGGAGGAAGGGAAAAAATCTGGAACTTAAAGTTCTAAAATCAAATGTTAAATAGATAGAAAAATAAATACAGAGATAGATATATAGATGATAGAGACAGATAGACAAATAAATAAATATCTATATCTATCTATGTATGTATCTATCATCTATCTATCTATCTATCTATAATTAATTTGCATGCAACTGGGTAATAAGATATACAGGTACTGGGATAGGGAGTTCCATCTTGCCCCACCAGAAAGTCAGAGGTCAGAGGGGTGATGGGGGAGGATATAAAAAAGAGCAGATTTGGGGAGGGGATATATAGTGAGATCACTGTTTTGGGGCTAGGCAAAGGGGAACAACAAGAAGAAAATTTGTAATTCAAAGAAATGAATGATGTAAACTAAAAATAAATAAAACATAATCAGTAAAAAAAAGAATAAAAATAAAGTATTTTGACTACTCAAGTCACAGAGGGTAAAAAAGGAGTCATAGTGTGGGTAATGATAGATTCTATGTCTAGTCAACTCTTTAAACAGAATGGATTAATATTCTTTCCAATCAGCTCCCAGAATCAAAGATATTCCCCTAATCATAAAAGTTCCCTGCATTCACTTCAGAACCTCTTCATCTCTAATCAGCTGATCAGAGCAGTGCTTAGCTACTTTTAGCTTTGGTTGCTGTGTCTCACTTCTTCTCCAACTGGCTTCTCATCTTAATGGTCTACTGTTTTCTCTGAGTAGTTTCTCTCATTGACTCTTCTGAGTCTCCTCAGCAATTTTGGATAATTCAAATCAGGTTCTTGTCATGTTAAATGAACCATGTTTACATTGAAACAAACCCAAAACCTACTACTTTCTGTCTGATTTTATACATATATACATACATACATACATATATATATATGTCCCATAGTGAGCAAAAAGTTATTTGATTCAGAGATTCCCAGCAAATCCTGAAAAAAATCATATTTAATCTAGGAATTTATAATTTTGTAATGCACTTTACCACAACACTTTGGTCATCTCTAGAAAACAATGATCACTGTTTCCTCTGAGAAAACAGTGTTATTCCATTTCTCTCAGAAAATTATGTCTCTTCTCAAAAATACTATTGAGTGGCTACTTTTTTCCCCCTCTGATTCGTTTATATTTCTCCTATGGCTGTTTTTTCTGTTTTTAACACAAAATATTTTTTCTCTTTGAATAAATTGTTCATATAAGAAAAGAGGAAAAAAAAGACAAAGAAAGAGCAGCACCTCATAATAGGATCATAAAATTATAAGTAAAGAATAGAAAATGTGCTTACAAATAATTTTGTCTTACTCTATCACTTTTTAGTTGAGTAAAATGTGACTTAGAAATATTAAGTGGCTTGACACAATCATCCATAGGAAGTGTAAGAGCTAAAATTTTAACTCACCCTTTCAATGCAAAATCAAAAATCTTTAGTTAGCAAGGAATAATGTTTAACTAGGACTCTGAATTTGGAGACATGATGACCTAGCTTCGATTTCTGTTCTATTATTATTATTACTCAATCAATGCTATGAGTTATTATAATAAAAATCTATTACAGAACATTAGACTGGTAATATTAACATCATGTTGGTACAATCTTGCTATTTCAATAGAACGCAGAGCCATGTGTCTTTTCAGAATTTTTTTTTCTTTTGGTTTTCTCTTCCCCTGTTCACCATCTCTACTGATTCCTTAAATATATACATAGCTTATTCTCTGTATTGTAGACTTCTGGGTCATGAAAGTGAAAGGGTATTCATTTATATTCTGTGAGTCAAACTTTAGAGTCACTTTATTAAAAGAGACAGAGCTAATCAATAAAACCAGACCCACTGCACAAAGCATCATGTTTGATAATATAAACTCTCTTGAATGTTTTTTTCCTACTTCATAGCTTTCCAACAACTCTTAGTTTGACTCAAAATAAATGGACAAAATGTTTTTTGTTGCTATTCTCTTTAATTACTTTTCTTTTTGTAATGCAAAGATCTTATAAGACTGTGAACACATAGTGGATACAATGGATAGTTAACTATGAAAAATGTAAAAGGAAGTTAGGGTCATTGTGTAATAATGGAGTCTGTGTAGTATGGTTTAGAGAATATTGGCCCTACCATGAAGTATGAAGTACCCAATTCAAAGACCTTGAGTCCCCATTCACCAAGCTTTTAACAGGACTTCTGTGAGGATAAAAAAATAATAATATATTTGAAAGGCATTCTAAAGGTTTTTCTTTATTTTTTATCTTTATTAATTTGTTTACTTTTAGTTTACAAGATTCAGTACCACAATCCCTGAGTTTCATATTTTCTCCTCCTCCCTCACCTCTTCCCCCCACTCCCATGCATGACAGCTTGCAATCAAATATAGGATCTGCAAATACTTTCATATTAGACATTAGTCAGGTTATAAAGAAGGATTATAATGTATGGAATTAATGATGGGAAAGAGGAAATAAAATCAAACAAGAAAAAGAGAGAAACCACGTAGTTGGCTTCAATCAGCATTCAAACTCTGTTCTTTCTAGCTGTTTCTCTGAACATAGACATCTCTCTCCATCATGAGTCTTTTGGACTTGTCTTATAACCCTGCACTGCTGAGAAGAGTCCAGTGTGTCAAAGTTGGTCATCACACCAATGTTGTGTCTGTATTTGTGTACAAATTTTTCCTGGTTCTGCTTTTCTCACTCAGCACCAGTTTGCATAAGCCTCTCCAGGTAAATCTGAAGTCCATATACTCCTCATTTCTTATAGCATGATAATTTTCCATTACATTAATATACCACAACTTGTTTATCCATTCCCCAATTGATGGGTATCCCTTTAATTTCCAATTCTTTGCCACAAGAAAAGAGCTGCTATAAATATTTTTGTACATATGGGTCTTTCTCCGTCTTCTATGATCTCTCTGGGATACAACCCTAGAAGTGGTATTGCTGGGTCAAAGGGTATGTGATTATTTATAGCCATTTGGGAATAGTTCCAGATTGTTCTTCAGAAAGGTTGAATGGATTCACAACTCCACAAACAATGCATTAGTGTTCCAATTTTTCCATATCCTTTCCAGCATTTGTCATTTTCTTGTTTCGTAATCTTAGCCAATATGGCTGGTAAGATGTGGTACCCCAAAGTTGTTTTGATTTGCATTTCTTGAATCAGTAGTGATTTTGATCATTTTTCCATATGCTTATAGATATCTTTAATTTTAACCTCTGAAAATTGCCTGTTCATATTATTTGACTATTTATCAATTGGGGAATGACTTGTATTCTTATAGATTTGACTCAATTCTCTGTATATTTTAGAAATGAGGCCTTTATCAGAGACATTGGTTGTAAAAAAGTCTTTCCCAGTTTTCCATTTCCCTCTCAATCTTGGTTACATTGGCTTTGGTTGTACAGAAACTTTTCACTTTAAAGTAATCAAAATTATCCTTTTCTCATTTTATAATGCTCTCAAATTCTTGTTTGGTCATAAAGTTTTCCCTTCTACATATATCTAGCAGATAAACTATTCTTTGATTTCTCTGATTGCTTACATCATCAGCCTTTATACCTTGATCATGCATCCATTTAGACTTGATTTTGGTATATAGTGTTAGATAATGCTCTATGCCCAGTTTCTGCCATACTATATTCCAGTTTTCCCAGCAGTTTTTGTCAAATAGTGAATTCTTAAACCAGAAACTGTGGTCTTTGGTTTTATCAAAAAGTAGATTACTATAGTTATTAACTGTGTCTCGTGTACCTATTCTTTTCAACTGATCTGCTATTGTATTCCTTAGCCACTACCAAGTAATTCTGATGACTGTTGTTTTCTAATACAGACTAAAATCTTGTATGCCTAGGACACCTTCACTAGCATTTCTTTTCATTAATTCCCTTGATATTCTAGACCTTTTCATCTTCCAAATGAATTTTGCTACTATTTTTTCTAGCTCTTCAAAGTAAAATTTTGGTAGATTGATTGGTATGGCATTAAATATGTAAGTTAATTTAGGTAAAATTGTCATTTTTATTGTGTAAGCTCAACCCATCCATGAGCAAGTGATATTTTTACAATTAGTTAAGTTAGTAGTACCTCAGAGTTGTTTTCAATTTACGTCTTTCCAATCAATGGTGACTTAGATAGAGTATTTTTTTAAATATAGCTATAAATAGTCTTAATTACTTCATCTGAAAATCGATCATATCTTTTGCTCATGTATTACTTGGTGTGTGGCTTTTTTAAAAAATAAATTGAGTCAGTTATCTCTATGCTTGAGACATTTATCAGAAGATGTTGGAAAATTGGGACAGTAATGTACTGTTAGACTTGTTAACTGGTCCAACCATTCTGGAGAGCAATTTGGAACTACACCCAAAAGGCAACAGAACTATGCATACCCTTTGATCCACCAATACCACTACTAGGTCTGTATCTGAAAGAGATAATTTTAAAATGGAAAAAGAACTTACATGTGCAAAAATATTAATAGAAGTCACTTTCATGATGGCAAAATCATGGAAACTGAGGGGAACGACTGAACAAACCATGGTATATGAATGTAATGGAATACTACAGCACAATAACAAATTATAAACTTGAGGATATTAGGAAAACCTGGAAAATTTTGTACGTATTGATGCAAATTGTAATGAGTAGTTATAATAATTATAATAGTTATAATAGTAGTAGTTGTACACAGATCATCAACATTGAGTGATGAATGACTCAGCTCTTCTAAACAACACAATGAAACAAGACAACTACAAAAGACTCATGAAAGAGTCTCCTTGGGGGGC
>CM053599.1:33607317-33624062 GCA_028646575.1 Pseudocheirus occidentalis | reverse complement strand
GTTCTCCGCCGGATGCCCCAGGGCTTGACCAGGCTGGGGCTTCGGCCACGGGTCCCAGACTGCTGAGAAGAGCCCCGCCTGCTCCACTGCCTGTATCAACAAATGTGCTTTCTGTCTTGTGGAGAGTTTTGGAGCTTGAAAATCTGTTTAGCGTCCCATTTCATGAGTTTTTTAGCGTGTTTGTGTGGGAGCTGTGGTGCTTTGCTGCTTCTATGCCACCATCTTGGCTCCGCCCCCAAGATATGTCATTATAGACTCACTACTCCAGATTACCAATCCATGAACAAATGGGACTTATTAAACATAGGCAAAGTGCATGATTCTAATGGAGAAGAAAAATAGTGACATGGCTTCTCTGTCCCACATTCCCAAGTGTTGACCTAACAGAAAAGATATGGAGAGGAATGTCTACTTTTCTCCACCTTGATCCTAAGAAATGCAGCCAAACCATTACAAAAGGGTTCATAATAACAGCCTATTGATTTGCCACCTGTACCCAAAGTTGTAGTTACTCATCCTGCTCCTTAAAGCCTCCTACTACGTTGGACCCCTTACATGCTTTTAATGACATTACAATTCACTTTAGCTGCATGAAATATGGTATTCTCCCTTGCCATAGGCTTGACATAGCTTGTTGTTCCTGGCTTTGCTACTCTTCTTTCCATGGTGTTGATAGAAAGCTTTTGCCAAGGTACTAAAGGCTCTTTTGGATTCTTTTGAAAAAAATGAGTGTCTAGGACTGATATTCCAGAGAACAGTGTTGAAGAATGGAGATAAACCTAATTCAAATTATCTTGTGTGTGTGTGTGTGTGTGTGTGTGTGTGTAGATATACATGTGTGCTGAAGTGTCCCTCTGTGGTCTGAGCTGTATGACTTTAAGTAAGGTATCTTTATCACTGCATTTCAATTTCCTCCCGAGTAAAGATAATACTTTACCCATCTCATGGATTAAGTTTGGAAAAGTACTTTGCATTCCTTCCCTCCTCAGGCTGTCCCCCCACCCACCAAGTCAGAATCACCCACCCCCTCTCTCTGCAGAATCATCATGGACGCTGGCACTCCATATATATATAACCTGAAAACTAGTGGGGTTTCAAGGCCCTCATTGCAGGATAGTACAGTGGGACCCAGCTCCAGGTGCTCTCTGCTCCATCCCATTGCCATTTTGGTCAGATCAATCACATCCCTGAATTCCTCCAAAATTTCCTATGGGGAAAGTTCTGGCATTTGAGGGTGATGGTAGGTTCTGTGTTACTGAAAGCAAGGCCATCACACAGTATGTGAGCAAGGATTGTTCTTTGAGATTCTACTCTGGAGGCAGCTGCCCAGGTGATGAAAGGAGTGATCCTTGTTGATGGTGACTCTGTTGCTCTAATGAGTACCTGGATGTTCCTCATGCTGGGCACCGTGCACCACTGCAAACAGGCCACAGAGAATGCAAAAGAGGAGGAGAGGTGGGTTCAAGGGCTGCTGGATGCCCACTTGAAGATTCAGTCTTTCCTGGTGGGGCATGGGACTGTGCCTGACATCACAGTTGTGTGCACTCTCTTGTGGCTCTCTAAGCTGGCCCTACAGCCATCTTTCTGGCAGGCCTTTTCCGACACCACCCTCTGGTTCTTCACCTGCATTCACCAGCCCCAGTTCCAGGCAGTGCTAGGAAAAGTGAAGCTCTCTGAAAAGATGGTACAGTTTGATGCTAAAATATTTGTGGAGAATCAGCCTATGAAGGAGGCCCCAAGAAAAGAGATGGGACAAAGAAGAGAAACAGAAGGCCCAGGTTGAGAAGAAGCCAACCCCAGTCCCCAGCCAAGGAGGAAATGAACAAGTGGGGCCAGGTTCTGGCTACAAAGCCCAAGGACAAGGATCTCTTTGCCCACCTGCCAAAGACTACTTCTGTGTTGGATGAGGTTAAGCAAAAGTACTTAAAGTGAGGAAACACTGTCTGTGGTCCTGCCATACTTCTGGGAACACTTTGACCTGGATAGCCTTTCCTATCCTAAATACCTAAAGGATCTAAAATACCTCTTGCTCCAGGAGCTCAGCCAAACCTTCATGAGCTGCAACCTCAAAGTATGCCTTTGCAAGTGTCATCTTTTTTGGCACCAACAGTAGCAGTGCTATTTCTGGAGTCTGGCTTTTCTGGGCCAGGAATTTCCATTCCCCCTAAGTCTAGACTAGGAGGTACATTAGAAGTCCTACACATGGTGTAAGCCGGACTCTGGTAGTGAGGAGACCTAGACCATAGTTCCAGAGTACTTCACATGGGAGGCATCCTTGCAGCACGTGGAGATACCCTTCAATCAAGATCTTCAAGTGAACCTCCTCCTTGCTACCATCCAGCTGCCTGCTTCCTCTTCGGCAGAGAGGTGCCAGCCATTAAATAAAACTGAACACGGAAAAAAGTACTTTGCAAAATGTAAGTATGATAGAAATGAGAAAAAAAATAGAGGATTGAACTAGATGAGGGTATTCTAATGTTTTTCAGTCCCCAAGCCAAATATATTTTAGTAAACCTCCCATATCCCACTATTTACCACTAAAGGAAATAAATTTTTGAGTTTAGCATGAACAAACATGTAAGAGATAAAATAAAGAACATGATATATTTCAATAGGATAGTATTACTATTTACCAAAAATTCACACACACACACACACACACACACACACACACACCACTTTGACATATTTTGTATACATCTTAGGCATATGTGTACCCCCAAGAGGCAACCAGGGCTTCCCCAAACTACTAGACTAGATCTTGTATTAGGTCTTTTAAAACTCCAAATTTACAGTTCTTTGGTGTTATTTGCATGGAGGTGAGAAAGAAAGCAAAATCCCTTTTTGGCAAGATAGGGAAAGTTTATGTACCTTGAGATATATTACGAGCATAAGAAAAAGGACATTTTTGTTATATTTATCAATACTTCTTTGACCACAAATTGGATTATAACTCAAACAGTGTGAAGGCACTGAGCTCCTCTTACCTTCCCAAAATTAAAGATCACCAACCAAGTTTTACTTCCTTCATGCAAGTAACCAAAAAAAAAAAAAGCATGGCATATATTGGAAAGTGGAATAAATTATAAGGAAAATAAGACTGAAAATGACAGAGACTGCTGAATACTCTCTCAAAGGCAATTCAACAATCTCATGTACTGGTTTTCATGTTTTTAGACAGTTTACTTTTTCCTGTTGCCTCTTTTCTTCCATAATTATCCCATTAATGAAGAATATCATTTGTAATTTTATATGAAAGTAGAGTCACTGATGTGAAAATAAAGGCAGAGGTAGAATTTGCATTTTGAGAGATTTTATTTTTCTTTCTGAAAGTAAAGGATGGATTTTCACTGATTAATTTAAATATCTTACCTGCTTTTCCCTGTGACCAAATGTGTCTATGTGTGTAATCGTGTTTGTGTGTGCATATATTTGTGTGCATGTCTGTGACCTTTATGATCCTTCCTAATTATGAGCGATTAAGATTGTATCAATGGAACTAAATTTTCTAGGACCTTGTTTTTAATAAATGGCTATGAAGTATTACACACACATTAGCAAATGTAGTAGAAGTAATAGTAGTAGCACTAGCGGTAATTATAATTATAGATATTATAGTCACAACAGCTGTAGGAGTAACATTGAGAAGAACTTTAAAAATGTTTCATATGTAATCGTTGGACACATGGATAAAGTGTTTTTATATTTACAAACACCATCCTAAACAAAACCTTACAAGGGAGGTCATAATGTATTATCATTTCCTAGGTAAGAGATACCTAGTAAAGACTACTGGCTATGGAATAGGTCCAAATCCCATTTCTGAAACCTTTAACCTTAAGCAAGCAATTAATCTCCCTGTAGATTTCTCTTTTTTTAATCTGTAAAAAGAGAGAGGTTGGTTTAGAGTCCCTTCCAGTATTTGGTCTCCACTCATATTATCATAAGTTACTTGCTCAGTTTCAGGCAGGCAATAGCCACAATAACATTATTATAAGTAACTAGAATTTGTATAGCACTTTCAGTTTGTAAAACACTGTTTATGTTATCTAATTGGAACCTGACAAAAGTCCTGCAGGGTAAGTATTAGAACCAGAAAAATGAGCTGCATTTTTATGACTCAGTCTGTGACTCTAGGCTACATCACATCTAAAGTGAAAAGGGGAAAATAAAAGGAATTCATTCATCTGATCAAAATAAAATTATATAAACTTTGAGAATTGGTGACTCTAGCTAAGACACTGCTGGCTTCTTCATTTGGCCAAACCTAATTGTAATATTGTAGGAGGAATTGATAGAGGCAGAAAGAACAGCACATGAAAGAAAACTTCATTAATGGCAACCTTCTTGAAATAAGTGATAAGGAGGAAGAAGAACATACGTCCTCAGGAAGAATTGTCAGCATGTCTGTTCCTGTTTTGGCAAAACCACAGCTGTGAGGCCTTTGGGCTAAGTGCTTGCGATTTCACATTATTACGGCATTTATTCTGTCTTTGCGATGTGCTTCTATGTATATGTTTGGGGTGGCTGAACCTAGGGAAAGGGCATATTAAAATTTCTATAGAAGGTATTATGCTATGAAAGATTTTGAAGAGATGAAGCAGGCTGGTATCTTTCAATATGAAAAATCATGATGAAATATACAGGCTTCAGAAGCTTGAGGTCCCTGGATACTTATTACTGACCTGTTTTTCTTGTGCTCAAACATGAAATACATGCAAACTGGATGTGGAATAGTCTGACAGTCTAATAAACAGTTGATGGCCTATGTGTGGTAACTTAAAAAAAAGAAATAAGTAATAAGGAGATGTTAGAAATTCAGAAATTTCAGAGAAGTAAGGTATAGGAGAAAGGTGCTTTGGTCATTAGAAATAGTCTCTTTTCAGAGATTACATTTGTTGCACAACAGCTGGCAGCAAATCAAAGTGGGAGGAAGAAAACAAATTTTAGAAAGTAGAAGACAGGAGCAGTAGACTTAAAAGCAGACATAAAATAGGGGTTTATCTTGGTTTTTGAAAAATTTCCTTTCAATAAGTTCATGGGTCTATTTCTAATTTCTCTTGTTCCTGAAATAGATTTCTATTTATTGTATCATGAAAAAAAGAAGACCATTAACCTGATGATTAAGAATTGGCTTTACAAAAAAAAAAAAAAAAGGGGCGGCTAGGTGGCGCAGTCAATAGAGCACCAGCCCAGAGTCAGGAGTACAAATCCGGTCTCAGACACTTAACACAAAAAAAAAAAACTAGCCGTGTGACCTTGGGCAAGTCACTTAACCCCAACTGCCCTCCAAAAAGGAAAAAAAAAAAGAATTGGCTTTACATTAGATCTTTAGGAAATAATTTCACCTGATGGAGAAATGATACTACTACTACTACTATTACTACTACTACTACTACTACTACTACTACTACTACTACTACTACTACTACTACTACTACAATGGTTTATGTAAGTTGTGTATTAGGAAAGCCCAAAATGTGGGTAACGTTTACTTCTAATGTGATCGATATGGTTGCCAAACAAATACAAACCATTCAGAATTCCTACATTTTGAGGTGGAATGTGCTTTTCTTAAATAAATTAATTTATTTATGTTCTTGTTTACATCATTCATTTCCATGAGATTTTGAGTTACAAATTTTGTCCCCATCTTTCCCTTACCCAACACTCCAAAACAGCCATCCCACTATATAATCCCTCAACCAATCTGCTCTCTCCTATGTCCTCCCCTCACCCCTCTGACTTTCTGGTAGGACAGGATTGGTCTCCCTACCACAGTGCCTGTATATCTTAATTCTCAGTTTGATGCAGTTAATAATCATAATTATATATATAATATATATTTATATTAATATATACATATTAATGTATAATATACATATATATTTTAACATTTGATTATAGAACTTTAAATTCTAGATTCCTGAGAATTCAAGAGAATCCTGATTAGGGAAGATTTCTTTTTCAGGAAGGTCGACACCTTTTGTTACTTTGTAATTACTGGGTTACAGGTGTTGTGATACCTTCTGACTGAGGAAGTATATATATACTCTGAGGTTAGAATTTTACTTTGGAGCTTATTCATAGGAAGAATGTTCCTGTGCTATAGCTAGTTGAGACTCTGGGTAGCTCTTGAGGAGTGCCCTGGTTTTGAAACCCCAAATGCTGGTGTTTCTCTCTCTGGTAACTATGTATATGTGCATGTAATGGTCAGACAGTTGGATCTGTCTGTTGATCTGCGATGTATGTATCATTTGGTCAGATGGTTAAAAGCACTGTCTGTTGGTATTTATGCTATTATTTCAGCTTTTAATTTCTGTTTGTATTTTCTCTGAGGTTCAGGGTACTGACTTTTCCCCCTGAACTAAGTAAATGTTTGATTGAAGTAAGACTGTTGACACTTTTTGAGTTGCTTTCCTTCAGAAAAGCAGATCTAAAAACTTGTGCTAGCAGTGCTCCTGGATGGTGGTATTATTGATCTTACACCCCCACAGCAGCTGTAAGTAGCATTGCTGTTACATGAGGCTTACTCACTGTGTAGAAATCTGCACAGGGAGATTTGCTGACAGCATCAGAATACTTTACAAAGGAGTTTGTCTACAAATGGAGAAGCTTGACTCTAAACATGATTCAAAATACTTCCTATTATTCAAATAAGTGAAAATCTTAATGTATTTTATAAATTATTTCTTTTATTGAGACAAGGAAGAGATGGGTGTGTGATTTTCTTTAATATAGGATGTTTTTAAGAAATGAGCTACAAAAATAGCTGGGAATTAAAGATGGATTCCTTTTCTCAAGTTCCCTATTAAATAACCCCTTGGCTTGAGTAAGTCATTTGAGTTCAGTGTTTCTCTTTGTAAAACACGTGCCTCTCTACGCTCAAAGCAGCAATCAAATCCAATAGGTTGAATAGATGATATAGATAAAGCTATGAGTACAGGTAGAGCATAAAAAAAAAATTAATGGATAGCAGCAGATATAAATCTGTGAACTAATAAAGAAAAAAAGAGAATATATATATGATCTATATGTGTGTTAGAGACAGTGCATGCATGTATAGAAACACATATATTCATATATGTATAGATAGATATGCATGTGTATACATACATATACATGTGCATATACATATATCAGAATCACAATGTCAAGGTATCTTAGAAAGTAGCTCAGTGACATTTAATCTAACCTAACCCTGACTAAGACTTTGCTTAAAATCCTTTAAAGTACCCCTCACCTTGAAAATGTAACTTAACTTATATGGGCCTCAAACTTTTTTTTTTACTGTAAAGAAAGGGAGAAAAATAAAATGTCTTCTGAGGTTCATTATTGCTTTAAATATTGTAAATTTCTAATATCTCTTCTATATTACCACTGTTTTTGCCTGTAAATATCAACTTAGGGAGACCACACTACCTATAAAGGCATCCCAGTTCATTTCAGGATAGCTCAAATATTAGCTTGATTCCATCCTAAACCCCTTCTTGACTCCTGTCCCTTCCTTGCTCCAATTTCCACCATTTGAGACCAAGTGGCATAAGATGTTTCCTTCTTCATGATGTCAAACCTTTAAATATTGAATGAGAGGTATTTTATTCACCACTAGTCTTTTCTTCTTCAAGCTAAGCATTCCCTATTGCTTCAATGAATTCTCATATTTATAATCTCAAAAACCTTTGTCTTATACTTCCTTTACTCTAGGTGCTTCCCAAATTATTATTGTCATTCATAAATTGTAGCAGTCAGAAGTGAGTACTAGTTAGAAAATATGATCTGACTGGGTCAGAGGATAGTGATCATAATTTGTCTACCATCACTCCCCTAGTGCTGTAAACTCTGTGTCCTCCAATGTGGCATAATACTGCATTAACTCTGTTGTGGTTCATCCTTCATTTTTGAAGAAGGCCAGTAATATCATGGGGTGATGTCTTGGGTTGTGTAAGAATTTGATTTAATTAAGGGATAATTGTTCAGAGTTGTTAGCCTCATTCTTTCTTTCAGAGGAATTGGAGTCCAGTGCAGAACACAAATCAGGATGACTAGTGATGGCCCAGGATGCAGTGGATGGCCTTGTCATTTTGTGTGTCTTTCCAAGCTCTAAGCATGACATAGTGACTGCTTCAACAACTTTCATAGCAATTGGAACAAATTTTTCTCATCTACCTATTCCACTGGGGGAAGTCTTCACATGCTTATGGTAGATATCCCTCTGCCTCACCAATGGGTTTGAGGCCTATCAGTTACCCTCAACCTGGTTTAGACCATCTGCAAAGGTGGTTTAATGGAGTGTGGCCCCTGTGTATGCCATGGCTTTTTGAAGTCATTACCTCAACTCACCAATATCTCTTTCTATTTGTTCATTTATTTATTGATTTTCTTATCTGTGTATTTTCTATTTCTCTAGCAGCTGTGTCATTATCCAGCTAGCTAGCTAGCTACCTACCTACCTACCTATCGAGCAATCTATTTTTATTTAACTCATTTGATCAGGGTAAAGTAGCCCTATTACTTTTTTGAATCTATGACATCATTGCTTGTCTGAAAATTATTTACTGATGTACTATGTTGATATCTGTTGGAGAGGGCAGAGAGTGCACATCAGAGAGCTCCTTCTGGGTTGCTCATTTGAGGAACATATCCATGGAAGCCACTTCAAAATTTCCTATTGTGCTACAATGCTTCTGAATGACTCTACAGGTACTGATTTCCACCCATCCCTATCTTTGGAATCCTCTCTTCTCACCCTTTAAAGTTCCTTTCATATATTGTCTTCCCCCATTATATTGTGAACTCATTGATCAGGGATGGTCTTTTGCTTTTTTTTGTATCTTTAATGATTAGCAGATTGGCTGCCACATATGAGGCAGTTGTTGGCAAAGTAGTTCTGGAGTCAGGAAGATGTTACTTCATTTAGTATCTTTCTATATATGTAGTAATTGACACTTAGAATGTAACTAAGCCTTTGTCTGCCTCAGTTTACTCAACTATAAAAAAAACTCTCTACATCTCAAGGTTGTTGGGAGAAATAAATGAGTTGATATTTTTAAAAGTACTTAAGGTTTGCCAAGCATATAGTTGCATAAGTCCCTTATTCTTTTCCATGATAGATGCTTAGTATATGTTGATTGACTAATTTGTTGTCATGATTATAATAGTTCTAGTAGGTCACAAAAGAGGTATGTCATTTTTTAAATTATGTTTAGTTTACTTCATTAAATATTTCCCATGAAAATGTAAAAATGTAGTATCTATATTTAAAAATTTTGAGCTTTGCATTCTTTCCCTCCATCCCATCTCTTCCCCACCCCTTGACAAAGGCAAGCAATATTATATTGATTATACATGACACGAAGTCAAACAAAACATATTTCTATATGAACCATGTTGGAAAAGAAATACACACATACACAAAAAAAACAAGAAAGGTAAAATAAGAAAAGTATACATTAATCTGCACTCAGAGTCCATAATTCTTCTATCTAAATGTGAGTAATATTTTTTCAAAAGATATTATATTTTTATGCAATTGATTTGGTGAGATAAAATAATTTTACTTAAAACAATTTGAGTTCCAATCTCTGTTAATAAATATAACACCAATTTAAAGAAAGAAGATGCCAATGTGTAATGAATAGTCAGAGAAGGCATTTTGGAAGAAAATGTACTTGAGTCAGGCCAAGAAGAAATGTCAAATTTGATTAAGGGAGGTGAGTGACAGAGGCCATGACAAGTAGCAAAAATTGCATTCATAAAGACTGGGATATGGGAATATGTATAACATTTGGGGAAGACAGTAAGGAGATCTCTTTGAAGGTCTGCTAGGAATTGTGGGCAATAGGTGGAATATGTAACATAACCCCAGATTATGGAGGACCCTGAAAACCACGAGAAAGAGTTGGGTCCTGAAGTAAAATGTTATGTTATAAAATGTGCTTGAGCCAGGATAGATTATTTGGAGGGAGATACTGGAATAAAAAATGTATGAAAGAATGCCTTTCCTCTTATTGGAAATGATTCCCATTTAGAGTTACAACAACTTTAGAATATTGTCTATTACAGAAATATACTTGAGGAATGTGAGGGAAGAATCATAGCTCTACCAGGGATGTTTCTCCCTGAATGAGAAATAATCAAAATAGACATGGCCAAGTGGGGATAACCTGAGCTGGCAAAGTACTGACCATTCTGTATGTCAATCAATGAATGACTTCTCCTATAACAATTGAGCTAGTAGTCATAGGAATTTTGTGGGGAATCCAGAAAGTTCTGAGTTTCATAGATATGGAACTAGAAGGAAACTTGGAAATTATCTTCCCCTTTTCAAGTTCCTTTAAGATAAAAAAATGAAGCTTAGATACCCTGAATGACTTGTTCAAGGTCACACAGATAGGAAGTAATTGAGACTGGCTCTAAAGGTGGGGCTTCACAGCAAATGTAATTATACCTTTCAAAGCTCAGTTTTGTCTCATTTGTTTAACGTGGCATACTATTAATTATCTAGACTGTAAATTGATTGTATTCTCCAATCCCCTAAGAGACCTAATGCTGAGGTGCTGTAGTGGTATAAGATGATTGACTAATGACTGGGTGTCTTCTCTTAAAAAGATGTGACTCTTTGCTATTAGTGGAAAATCAAACTGATGTCCCCCATAACTCTTTTCTCCTGCTCTGCTAAACAACCAAACATATTTTTCTTTTTTTCTGCCTCCTCCTTTTTAATTTAGTAACTTTGCAGTCAGTGTGGGAGAATGTAAATAAAATGAGTAGTGAGCATTGCTGAATGTTCTTGGATGCTCCAGAGCTTTCCTACCAAGGGCATATATTTATGTATGTATGTAGATCATATTTATTTTTTCTAATTTATGAAGCAAAGGCTACCCAGCTTGGCTGTTAATGTTGAGCAATAAATATGAAATCTTACTGTGATGTTCTCAAACATTTGAGAACTTTCAAATAACAACAAAGTGGCAGTTTCTCATTTTGTTTTCCTCTTCACAGTAACATCATGGGAGATGATACTGCAGCAAGGCTTCACACTTGTTCCAAGAAAGAATGAATATTATTGTATTTTATTTTTAACTTAAAGAATCATAACACCAAGATTATAATTTAGCCATTCTATACAAATTTGTTTGCACATTATATGTCACTACCTCCCAGTAGAATATTAGAATATAAGACCTTGAGGACAGTGGGCTTTTTGTTCGTTCATTGGGTTGGTTCTTTGCTTGCTTTTTTCCACCATTTTATCTTTGCAATTCTAGGGACTATCATAAAACCTTTTATACAATAAACACTTAATAAATAATTGTTAGGTTGGATGGGTTTATAGGCTAATGATGAAATAATTACATATATGAACAAATCAATTATGTTTTACACATAGCACACCCCAAATTGGATTTTTTCATTGAAATAGATTAGAACATAGACACATAGTTAGAAGGGGACTTGGTCATCATATAGCCAATGACGTTAATTTTGCTCAAGTTGAAGCTAAAGTAAAGAGATTAAGTGACTTGCCCAGGTTCACATAGGCAGAATTCAGATTCAGGTAGACCCAACCCAGTTCAGTTAATAGAGCTCTGGGACTGAAGTCAAGAAAATTCATCTTCCTGAGTTCATATTTGGCCTCAGACACTTACTATCTGGGTGACCCTGAGAAAGTCAATTAACCTGGTTTGCCTCAGTTTCCTCACCTGTAAAATGACCTGGAGAAAAAAAAATGGCAAATTACTCCAGGAATTTTGCTAAGAGAAATCTTAAAAATGGGATCCCAAAGAAGCAGACATGACTGAAATGACTAACCAACAAATAACCCAATCCATAATACCCTCTTGAAATGTAAGGAATATTTACAATGTGGAAAAAGTACTATTTATTTGCACACAACCTATAAATACATTCAATCTCTGGGTCCTGTGACTCCATATTGAGTCTTTTTCTCTCCTTTTTATAGAGTACTGGGAGCCCAGATTGAGACTTTTTTCAGGACTCTATCATTCTTATTCTCATATTGCTGTTGTTGCATATGAGCTCAATATTATAGTCTGTATAAGCGAGAAACACCTGACCTTGGCACAAACTAGAAACTTCTTTGCCTATTGCAGATTCACTCATTGAGTCAATGAATATAGGAATGGCTCCACATGTCTGCACTATGACATCATTTCTTTCATTCACTCTGATCACTGAACCAAAACTGAGGCTCTACATTGATGGTTCTCCTTCCTTGCATTCACTCTTGATCCTATTATTTTTTGCACACACTCAATAACTATTCTTCTCTTCTCTTCTCTTCTCTTCTCTTCTCTTCTCTTCTCTTCTCTTCTCTTCTCTTCTCTTCTCTTCTCTTCTCTTCTCTTCTCTTCTCTTCTCAATCTTTCTGTCATTGTGTCTGACTTCCTCTGTCTTTCTCTATCTCTATCTTCTTTTCTCTGCCGATATGTCTATCATTGTCTCTCTGTGTCTGTGATGAGTCTATGTGTATCTGTCTGTCTGTCCACCCACATATTTAACTTATTCAGAAATGGATTTAAGCACACACCAAAAAGTATACAAACATTGTCAAGAACAGTATCAAAACAATTGCAAATTGTCTTTGTTGCCTAAAGGATAAGTTAATAATTTGAACACTGGGGGTGGCTAGGAGGCTCAGTGAATAGAGCACCAACCCTGGAGCCAAGAGGATCTGAGTTCAAATCTGGCCTCAGATATTTAACAGAAAGCTAGCCGTGTGACCTTGGGCAAGTCACTTAATCCCAATTGCCCTGCCTTCCCCCATCCAAAAATAATAAAAAATGATAATAATAACTCAAACACTATAATTGTGAACATGAAGGCATGGTACATAAGAAATAATAGAAGAATTAGAATCAGAGATGCTGGCTTTGAATCATGGTAATATTTTTCTTTTGCAAACTTTCTTACCTGGGATAAGATATTTAACAACTTTAATGTTCAGTTTCTTTATCTATGAGATGAAACTATTGGATTAGATCAGTGGTTCTCAACCTGTGGGTTGTGACCCCTTTGGGGGTTGAATGACCCTTTCATGGGGGTCACCTAAGACCATTGGAAAACACATATTTCCAGTGGTCTTAGGAACCGAGACACTGCTCCTCTATCCATCTCCAGGTGGGTCTGCTCATGTGCAGAAAGGCCCACATATGCGTATTAAAGGGTCATGGAATTAGGAAGGTTGAAAACCACTGGATTAGATGATTGATAAAGTCTCTTCCCGCTCTTGATCTCATTATCTCTATTCACATGACTGATGGATTGGTCCTGCAATTCTAAATTCATTGATTCTTGGAGTTCAATGAGAGAGAAGAAGGAACCACATTATAGAATATCAGATATGGAATGGAAATCAGAGGTCTTTCTGCTTGACTTATATCAGCATGGGAATCCTTTCTAAACCTTCCTTGATTCAAAGCAGTAAGACAGCTTCCATATTAACATTTCAAGTGATAGAGAACACACTATTCTCATTTTAAGATACTATTCTACTTTTAGACAACTTTTATCATCAGAAAAATATTCTTTATCTTCCTAATATCTGTCCAACTTTTACATTTGGCTTTGGGTTTTCCCCTCTGGTTCTGAGAAAAAAAAAGAAAGAAAAAAGAGGCAAACCTCACTTCCATATGATATCCACTGGAAATCATTATACAAAAAAATCAAACATAGACAAACAAATTCAGTCTTTCTAGTTCCTCTTCTATTATTTCTTTTTGCAAATTCATGGAATTGTTATTATTATTATTGTTATTATTATTATTATTATTATTATTATTATATACAGCAATGAACTAATGTGACCAAACCATCACATTTTCTAATTTTCCTTTTACTTTATCTGATCAATGACACTTCCAATGCTTTAGATCACATTTCTATTTCTTTTGGAATAAAGGAATTCTTCAACCATACAAAGGCAGTGTGTATAATGAAAACAATCCATATGTGGAAAATTTGTCTGAAAGACTTATATGGAATGAAATTCAATCATGGGGAAATCCTGGACAAAGTCACACAGATAGTAAATATAAACTATTTAAGATATCTAGCAGAAAAGCATGGTTATAACAAAGTATTCATGAGGGAGAGTGATACATCAACTGACAAGTTAAATTTTTACCTAAATGCAATGGATTCCATTGAAATGTCTTGAGTAGAGGAAAGATATTCACTTATATATTTTCTTTTTTTGTTAGTTTATTTTTAGTTTTCACAATTCATTTCCACAAGAATTTGAGATAAAATTTTTCTCCCTATCTTTCCCCTACACCCTACCCCAAAATAGCAAGCCTACTGAATACTCCTTCCCCCAATCAGTTCTCTCTTGTATCTTACCCCTTCACCCCCCCTAACTTTCTAGTAGGGCAAGATAGGTTTCTATACCCCAGTAGCTATATATCTTATTTCCCAGTTGCATATAAAAAGCAAATTTTTAAACATTGGTTTTTAAAATTTTGGGTTCCAGATTTTTTCCCCTTTTTCCCTCCTGACCCACCCCCACTGGGAAGATAAGCAACTCAGTATAGATTGTACATGTGTAGTTACACAAAACATTTCCATGATACATATATTGTGAAATACTAACTATATCTCCCTCTATCTTACCCCCCCCACACACACTTATCATATTTTCTACTTTGACCCTGTTCCTTTTCAAAAGTGTGTGTTTCTAACTACCATCTCCCCCAATCTGCCCTGCCTTCTATAATCCCTCCTCTTATTCCTTTCACCCCTACTTTCTGGTAGGGTAAGATACCCAATTGAGTGTGTATGTTATTCCCTCCTTAAGCCAAATTCAATGAGAGTAAGGTTGACCCATTCCCTTCTACCTTTCTATTCTTCCTCTACATTGCTACAATTTTCTCTTACCTCTGTTATGTAAGATAATTCATCTTATTCTATCTTTGCCTATCTCTTTCTCTCATTATATTTATCCCTCACCTCTTACTTTCATTTTTTACATATCATCCCTTCCTATTCAATTGATCCTGTGCTTTCTGTCTCTGTATAAATGTATACATATATACACACACTCACATATGTATTTATATACTTATGTACCCTCCTATATAAATAGGTATATGTATGTATACATACATATATATGTGTATATGTATGTGCATGTGTATATTATCTTATATCTCTCTCATATATGGGTGTATATATATGTATATATATATATACACATAGATATGTATGTACGAGAATATATATGTATATATGCATATATATAGAACATAGAATAAATATACATTCTCTTCAACTATCCTCATACTGAGAAAAATCTCATGAGTTACAATTGTAGTTTTTCCATGTAGGAATATAAATAGTTCAACTTTAATATGTTTCTTATAATTTATTTTTCCTGTTTACCTTCTCATGCTTCTCCTGCTTCTTGTATTTGAAAGTCAAGTTTTCTATTCAGCTCTGACTTTTTTTTTATCAAGAATGCTTGAAAGTCCTCTATTTCATTGAATGACCATATTTTCCCCTGATGCATTATACTTAGTTTTGCTGGGTAGGTGATTATTGGTTTTAGTCCTAGCTCCTTTGACCTCTGGAATATCACATTCCAAGTCATTTTGATTCTTTAATATAGATGCTGCTAGATATTGTGTTTTCCTGATTGTGTTTCCATACGCAAATTGTTTCTCCCTGACTGATTACAGTATATTCTCCTTGCTCTGGGAACTCTGGGATTTGGCTGTAATATCCCCAGACATTTTCTTTTGGGGATTTTTTTAAAGAGTCAATTAGTGAATTCTTTCAATTTCTATTTTGCCCTCTGGTTCTAGAATATCAGGGAAATTTTGCTTGATAATTTCTTGAAAGATAGTATCTAGGCTCTTTTTTTTTTATCATGGCTGTAGTCCAATAATTTTTTAAATTATCTCCTATGGATCTATTTTCCAGGTTAATGGTTTTTCCAGTGAGGTATTTCACATTGTATTCTTTTTTTCATTTCTTTGAATCTGTTTTATCATTTATCAATTTCTCATAATGTCATTGCCTTACAGTCACTTCAATGTAATTTTGAAGGGATTATTCTCTTCAGCGAGTTTTTGAAATTCCTTTTCCATCTGGGAAATTAATCTTTTTAAGACATTCTTCTCTTCATTGGCTTTTTGTATCTGTTTTGACAATTGAGTTAATACATTTTAAGGTGTTATTTTCTTCAGTATTTTTGGGGTCTCCTTTAGCAGGCTGTTGACTCAGTTTTTGTGGTTTTCTTGCATCACTTCATTTCTCTTCCCCTTTTTTCCTCCACTTCTCTTACTTGATTTTCAGAATCCTTCTTATGTTCCTCCATGGCCTGTAACCAGTTCATTTTTTTCTTGGCAGCTTTTGATGCAGGAGTTTTGTCCTTGTTGTCTTCTGGTTCCATGTTTTGATCCTTTTCATCCCCTCAAAAGGATTCTATTGTCTGATTGTGCTTCCTCTGCTTCCTCATCTTGCCAGCCTATTTACTTTTGAGTTCTTGTCCATGGTAGATATCTGCTTCCAGAGTGCAGAGCTTTGTCCCTGTATCAATAATGAGATATTCACAACACCCATGATGGTTATGAATATGTTGGTGTAGTTTTGGATCACAAAATATAGCAAACTCTCCACATGGAAGGCAGAACCAAGGTCTTTATTCAGAAACCATAACACTGAGTCCCAAAACCAGAAGGACAAGTCCCAAAACCAGAAAGCCAAAGTCATTATAATGGTCA
>CM053599.1:33594071-33606817 GCA_028646575.1 Pseudocheirus occidentalis | reverse complement strand
TGTGTGTGTGTGTGTGTGTGTGTGTATTTAAATGAAGCATTCGATTTCTACCGATATTTTCCTTCTTTTAGCAAGATCATACCCTATCTTAGAGTATTTACCTATTTTCCATTAGGGATTTGAGTGAAATGTGGCTGCAGATATTTTCTGTTATAAAATACAGTTGTGGCATGTGTTTGGAAGAACTAAGTCCATTTCTGTCTTTAAAAATATGACAAGTCAATCTTGAGGAATGACTGGTTTTCAAAATGAAATACACCAG
Organism: Pseudocheirus occidentalis; assembly: GCA_028646575.1. Taxonomy (NCBI): domain Eukaryota; kingdom Metazoa; phylum Chordata; class Mammalia; order Diprotodontia; family Pseudocheiridae; genus Pseudocheirus; species Pseudocheirus occidentalis. Next base: position 33,606,555 of record CM053599.1, on the reverse strand, counting down.
GTAGATTTTGACACATCACGTTTCACCAGTCACATTGTACTCAAACTTTGTAGACAAGAATTGTCATAATGAAATATTCTTGAGACAAGTTGGCAGTGATATCTTTCTGGAACTGAATTGGAAGCTGATCTTCTCTGAGACACTCAAATGGGCTGATGGAATGATAAAGTATAACATCCTAAAACTTTCATTATCTGGGAAATATTTAATATTTTAGAAAATATGAATTTCCTAAATGAAAAACTTAAAACATTTGTGAGCAATTAGCATCTCATCCTATTTCAATGAGTTATTCATTTTAGACATTCAAAAATAAACAATCAATTGAGGCAAATGATCAATTCAAGTGAACGTGGAAGCTTATATTAGCGTTCAGCAAAGTGAAATAGCAAAGATGGGGAATAGAGAAAAAATGATCAAATGCTAATTATGTCCTTTGGGAATGTATGTGAGGATATTTTAATAGAAAGAATACAATATGTTTTGAAAGTCTTTAAAATACAGTATTCTCTTTTACCAGTAAAAGATAGTAAGAATAGAGCTCATGAATACTATGTTTTTGGCATACATTTTAATCCTTTTCTTCTTTGAACAAGCTGTCTATTTAAACAGTTATATTTGACAGACTCAGCAGTGCATTAAATTCATCATGGTTGCATACATGGCCTATATACATAGGTAATTGCATCTAAGAGGAATGTTTCTGAATTAAGGCCTCCTTAACAAATCGCACATGAGTTAAATGACTTCATCAACATCTCAGTACATGAAGACATTTGAGGAAACTCAAATATTTTGAGTGGAAGCTATAATTTGTGACTAATTAGCCTCCAATATTATGTTCAGCTGGTTTTATAAACACCAACTCTAAGAGAGATTTTATGATGGTACAACTCTGTTCAAACAGAGAGGTGCAAACCAACTACAAAGACTCAAAACCACTGCCCCTCTGTGAGTGGCACTTGGTGAAAACCAATGTATGAACGCCTCACGCTGGTTGCTAACACAGTTAGGGAAGAATCTTAAAATTTAAAAAAAAAATCATTCATAGTGGTTCAACCAGTGACATGGGGCCATTTGATACACACATTCCCAACATGAATAAAATATGAATGAAGTAAAATTACCTTTAATGACCAGGTTGCCTGAAGTCTTGGCAACACCAAACTGATTAGTGGCTATGCAGGTATAAGCTCCAGCATCTGATTTGGTAACATTATATATCTTGAGACTACCATCCTCTAAGATAAAGAATCTAAAGAAAAAAAAGTATTATTAATGGAAGCCAGACTATTTTATTATCATCCAAACTTACAAATCTTTATCTAATAAGGATATTCAATTTACATTTTTAATAACCTAGACAAACCTCTAATCCAAATTTCTCCCTCTGATCATGTTCAATTGCAGATTATTTACTTCAGAATGAAAATCTCCCTGATATTATTATAACAACTCAAAATATGAATTTATTGTTTTTGTTTTATGCTAACTTTCAGTATGGATATAATACTGTTATAAGCCAGTATTATTGGACAAATAAGGAATGTAACTGTTAACTGTATATCTGTAGAGGTTACAGATTTACTTAGCTCATTAGTAAAAACTGAATTCAGCTTTGGAGAAATGAAAATAGCTTTATATAATATCCAGGCTGAGGCTCCATGTATTGTGGGTTCCCTGTGTGGCCTCAAACCCAAAAGTATCCTCAATAACCTTGGAATTCCTTCATTTAATGGAAAGGAGGTATCCTTGTGGTTCTTTTCAAGTCAAAGGGCTACTTGGATCCTAGGAGAATCACACCTACTTAATGGAATTTGGAGGCATTCTAGTAGAAGATGGAATACTTGAATGCACTGAATGCTCACTGAAAAACTGAGGTGCACACTATTGTAACCATTGTATATGTTGTTTCTAAATTTGACAAGAAAGTTTCCTTGGAATTTAAATATATCTAGCATCATGCTTTGGTGTGCCACTCCCTAATTAGAGCAAACTTCAAAATGATTGTCATTATAGCAAGGTTCCAAAATTTTAGGTGCAGAGAAATTGAAACCTTTATTAATTTTATTTGGTTTTTTTTTTGGAGGGCAGTTGGGGTTTAGTGACTTGCCCAAGGTCACACAGCTAGTTTTTGGGTAGTGTGTCTGAGGCCGGATTTGAACTCAAGTCCTTCCGACTCCAAGGCTGTTGCTCTATTGATTGCACCACCTAGCCGCCCCTACCTTTATTCATTTTAAATCATGTATATTCTCAAGGTTTAAATGTATTTTCTTTTTTGGAAATGAATTAATAGCTTTTTTTTAAAAAGCCGTTACCCTTTAAACATTTTAAGTCCTTATTTGGTTGTATTAAGAAATAAAGTTTGAGAATGTAGTGTTTTTCACATATCCACTATGATTTTTCAAACTACCCGTGGGATTTCTGAAGGTGGAGAAAAGATGATGAAATAGAGAAAGCAATGAGTTGAGCTCTCTCAACATTACCCTCTAAATAACTTTAAAATAATGCCTCAAATTGAATTTTGGAGTGGCAGGGCCAACAGAAGGTCAGAGTGAGATATTCTTCCAGACCCAGATAACTTAGGAGTTAAGAAAGAGAGATCTGTGATACAGAAATGGTGGATAGCCCAGAGCCCACGTGGATAAAATACTAGTGGTGGGACTAAGTGGAAATAATAGAAGCACCAGGTTCAGGACCTCTCAAGCTAGAGATGGTAAGAGGACCTGAGAAGTAAGAGCAGGACTGTTTTAGCACTAGACGTAGGAACAGATACTGTTTGTCAGCTCCATTGCCTATATCCACATCTAGGTCATAGTTAAAGGGCAGAGGAGAGTAGTTTTAGTCAGGAGTAAGTGAGATCCCTGAGGAGCAGTGTTGCTTTTGAACCCAAGGAAATAGTAGCTCTGAAGAGGAGTATCACCTTGAGACTCAAATCATCAGAGAATCAGTGGACCAGTATCATTTCTGGTCCCAAGGGAGAAGGGGCCCTGAAATGTAGTGACTGCAATTCCAAGGGACAAGGGGCCCTTCCTGGGTGATGCCCACATTACAGATAAGAAGACTAGTGACCACACCCATTCACAGATCACACCACTTTGGAAGCATTAAAAACTTCCAAATCTCCCAAATTGGCTCTGAAGATAGCAGCACAAAAAAAGGTAGAGCTTGATCAGCACCTGTCCCAGTTCCTTTTCCCTCCAATACTGGGAACATTGTACAATATTAACACAAAATTTAATAGCAAGAAATGAGGAGGAAAAGAATGAGCAAACCACATAAAAGTAACCTAAACATAAACAGCTACTATTGTGACAGGAAATGTCGACACAAACTCAAATGGAGACAATGGAGGCAAAACAGCCACATACAAAACCTAAATTTAAAAGAAAACTGAATTTTGTGAAATTTGTGAATTGTGAATTTGTGAAAAAGTGAAGCCCAATAAGAATTTCTTTACTTAAAAATGATTTTAAGAATCAAATAAGAGAAGAGGAAAAATAGTTAAAGAAATTAGAGAAGAGGAAGACATTTTGAAAAGACGATGAACAGTTTGGTAAAAGAAGCACAAAAAACTACTGAAGAAAATAACACATTAAAAAACACAATTGGCCAAATGGAAAGGGGTTACATTCATTATTGATGAAAATAACTCTTGGGTGGAGAGCCAAGATGGCTGAATAAGAGCAGAGACTGGCTTGAGATCTTGCCCACACCATTCAAAATGCCTATAAAAATTACTCTAAACCAATTCTAGAGTTATAGAACCCACAAAAGGACAGTGAAGCAAATATTCAGGCAAGACCACTTGGTACGTGGGCAAGAAGTGTATATCACACTAGGCTTGGAGCAGAGTACAGTCTGGCATGAACTATGCCAACAGAGTCAGGGTCAAAGAAGGCCCTGAATCATGAGCAGCTGTGGCAGTTTCCAGACTTCTCAGCCCTCAAAAGGCAAAAACAGCATAGAAGGTCAGTGGGAAAACTATAGGATCTGGGTAAAAGGGGAGTACAGTCTGGCTATGGTCTGACCCAAACCCCAGCACACTCAAGGTGGTGGTGGTAGTGGTGGTGACAGCAGCAGCAGCAGTAGCTGCTTCTGGGGCACTGGGATCAAGCAGCTCATAAAACACCCCTGAAACCTGGGACAGTACACCTACCCCCACCCCAACCCCATTGGAACCAGAGTTCTATCCTGACAAAGGGTTAGAAAGGTGAATATTTGTCTGGGAAGATTAACAAACAGCATAAAAATGTCAGACTACAGAATCTTGCTTTGGTGAGAAAGAAGATTAAAGCATACAACCAGAAGTAGACCACAAAGTCAAAGCTCCTATATAAAAATAAAAAAAAAAACCCAAGAAAAATATGAATTTTTCACAGGCCATGGAGGAGCTCAAAATGGTTTTTGAAAACCAAGTAAGAGAAGTAGAGGAAAAATTGGGAAGAGAAATGAGAGTAATGTAAGATAATCAGGAAAACTGAGTCAACACTTGCTCAAGGAGATTCCCCCAAATACTGAAGAAAATAAAAACTTAAAATAGACTAGAGGCAGCTAGGTGGCACAGTGAATACAGCACTGACCCTGAAGTCAGGAGGACCTGAGTTAAATCTGACCTCAGACACCTGACACTTAACTAGCTGTGTGATCTTGGGCAAGTCACTTAACTTCAATTATCTTGCCTTCGCCATCCAAAAAAAAAAAGACAAACATATGTGGCAAAAAAGGTCAAAAAAGTCAATAAGGAGAAGAAGACCATTTAAAACAAAATTGGCCAAATGGAAAATGAGGTTTAGAAGCTCACTGAAGAAAACAATTCCTTCAAAATCTATTCATGCATATTACAACTCCTCGATATTCTGGGAATTGCTATGATCAATATTTTCATGGGAATACTATTCAATACATTGATTATCATGGTCAAATAATTCATCACCAAATTGCTGTTCTACTGGTTAAGAGGCACTATTCTGAGATGTAGGCAATTATTAGATTGATTTTTAATGTGCATCTTTAAAAAAAAGATTTCTTGTAATATTTTAGGTATTTTTATCTGATTCAATTTTATATTAGTAGACTTGCATTTAGTTCAACTACATCTCATAGTGTATCACATCAAACTGATTTTAAGAACACAATGAAGTGTCAGACCAGAATTTTGTGGTGATTTTCTGAAAGAATATTAACAAGCCTTTTATAAAACAATATGTAATGTGATCACTTGTGATCTATTTCATTGTTAGGGATAAGAATAATGATAATAGGATTATCATCTATTATTAGAAGATGCTTTAGAGTCCTCATCCCATTTGATTTTACAGATGAGGAAATTAAAGACAAAGACATTTAAGAGACATGCTTAATTTCATCCATCACAGAAACCCTAGACAATGAGAATTTTTATCCTTAAATGTAAAAGGTACAATTGAACTAGTTTAATGCCATATGTCACAGTAATATACAATAATAACAATAACAAGTATATTTTATAAATCAATCAACTTGTAGTTTATCTAATGAATTCATTGTTATTAATAAAATAGCCAGACACTGGGGGAATATTTTCTGGTTCACTTAAGTTTTAATTTGAGAAATGAAGGAATAAATATTTAGAAGCTTTTGGGTTGTCACAGTCTTAGTCCCATCCACAAGAGTGCATCAAAATGTGGAGGTCCTGGACCAATATGAGGGTAAAAAGATACTGGAAGTAGGGAGAGTAAAGGAAGTCAATTTCAAAACAAATTGTCTTCCTTTACAATTTTCTGCATGAACAACACTTTTCTGGATCATTCTTAGATGTATGTCTTGACCACAATTTCTGAATTCAAACAATATATTTGCTATTGTACTAAGCATTTTGAATATAAAGAAAAGTCTGAAACTCAGCTCCTAATGTTAAGCAGCTACTATATTCTAATGAACAGAAAAAAATTAAATATAAACACGGAAGATATATACAATGTAAACTGAAAGTGATCTAAAAGGGGAAAGATATGAAAAGTCAAATAGAGGATATTCTTTTTTGCCTTTATATTTTATTTAACTTTGTTTGGCTTTTCAAGACCATGGAGTATAGCATATACACATAACATACACAAACATATACACTTAAATTAAGAGTGTTTCATGTAGGCAACATATTACTGGATTTAAACAATACACTATGCAATTATTTTAATAGGGAAATTCATCCCATTTACATTTAATGCTAAAATGGTTAGATCTGACATCATCTAGCATTTTCCATCCCTGATATTTTTACAAATGGTCCCTATTATTTTTTATTCATAAATTTACAATAAAGCAAGATTATTTGTTACTTAATTTTTGTGTTTTTAAATGCTATTTTAGATTCAAACACCAGAAGACAAATATGGAATAGAAAAAACAAAAACATATCATAAACTTAAATATTGAAACTTAAACACAAAGCTAGGAAGAAATAAAAGCTTGTCAGGTGCATAGTAGAACATAATTCAAAATATGTAACAATAAATTTTCATTTGAAGAAAACCTATACGATAAATAATATTCATTGTGTTGAGAATTGTCCATCTTTGCTTCTTTGTGAGTTTTCTTTTGTTCTCTGATGTGTACTTTTTATCTTTCTTCTTTTTTGACCTCCCCCTAGATCCCCACAGAAGGTCACAATAAAGTTTAGATATGTTCCTCTATAGCTATAAATATACAAATACATTTCTCCACCCCCAGAAGGCTACAATAAAGTTTAGATATTCCTCCATAGCTATAGATATATACATACATGTTTACAAATATACTTACATATATAGACATATACATTTCCAAACCTATTCTCCTCCTGATCATTGTTTTTATGCATATACATATCTCTTGTTTCCTATCCCTACTGCCTCCTCTATTTTGCCCGCTACCTTGCCCTCCTATGACTTGCCTGTACCCTCCTAGGATCCCTCCCTTATCCTCCCATTCCCATAAATCTAAATCTAAATCTAAACACCTTTCTATACCCATATTTACCTATTCTCTCACCATCTCCTCTAAATATTCCTCTCTTGTCCTCTCCTCCCTCCCTTTGTCTCTAACTTTTTATTTCTTCAGAATTTAGAAGACTTATATACTCTTTTAAATGTATATGCATTGTTCCTTCTCATACGTATTCCCAATGAAAGTAAGCTACCAAAACTACCAGCCCTCCTCATCCATCTAATTCCTATTGAACCTAATTTGTATAAAATAGTTACTCTTTTTAGCTATTCCTAAATGGCTTTACATGTTAAATTCATATCATGGCGAGTTTTTTACTTCTCTTATATATATATATATATATATATATATATATATATATAGTAAGTAGTCTGTCCTTATGGACCCCTTATAATCAGTCTTTGTTATTATGTACCTTATATTTATATTGGCTCTTGTATGCTAAATTGTCTATTAAGTTTGGCATTTCTTTTCTTTTTGGAGGGGGGAAGGCAGGGGAATTGGGGTTAAGTGACTTGCCCAAGGTCACACAACTAGTAAATATTAAGGGTCTGAGTCTGGATTTGAACTCAGGTCCTCCTGACACCAGGGCTGGTGCTCCATTCACTATACCTCCTACCTATCCCAAGTTCAAGATTTTTTAAACAAAGTCTTGAAAATCTGAGAGTTTACCAAATGTCCTTTTTTTTTCATTCAAGATAATAGTTAACTTTGCAGGGTATGATATTTTTGGCTGGATCCCCAGTTCTTTTGCTCTTCAATATGTTTTGTTCCAAGAACTGCTGTCCTTTAATGTTTCTCCTACTTGGTCTTATTTAATTCTAATTATGGCACCATCATATTTAAATTGCTTTAATTTTGATGCTTTTAATAGCTTTTCTTTAAGCTGTGAATTTTGGAATTTGATTATGATATTCCCATATTTATCTCATAAGATCTCTTCTAAGTGGTGATCAGTGGATATTTTTTTCTTTTTCTACTCCCCCCAAACCTTTTCTAATGCCTCAAGAAAATTTTCTTTAACTATTTCTTCTATTATTTTATCAAGATTCTTTTTCAATCACAATTTTCAATTATTTTTATATTTTCTCTCTTATCTCTTCTCCAAATATGTTGTTTTCTTGTAAGACAGTAAGACATTTCAGTAAGACATTTCACTTCCTCTTTTATTTTTTCATGATCTATATTTTGTTTAATCATTTCCTGATCTCTTATACTTTCACTAACTTCATTTTGCCCAAACCTAATTTTCAAGGAGTCATTTTCTTCCTTTAAGATTCTGGATCTCCTTTTCTATTTGGTTGATTTTCCTTTCATACTTTTCTTGTTTTTCTTGGCTCATCTTTATTTTCATTTTTAGTTTTTCCTCCATCTCTGTCATTTGATTTTTTTTAAAAAATATATTTATTTTTAGTTTTCAACATTCATTTCCACAAGATTTTGAGTTATAATTTTTTTTCTCCCAGTCTTTCCCCTACCACCACCCCAAATTAGCAAGCCTACAGAATACATTTTTCCCTATCTGTTCCCTCATATATCGTCCCCCTTTACCTCCCTAACTTTCTAGTAGGACAAGATAGGTTTCTATACCCTAGTACCTGTATATCTTATTTTCTAGTTGCATGTTAAAAAAATTCTTTAAAAGTTTGTTTTTAAAACTTTGAGTTCTAGATTTTTTCCCTTCTTCCTCATAGTCAACCCACACTGGAAGAAAAGCAATTTAATAAAGATTGTGCATGTGTAGTTATCCACCTCATTTCCATAGTAGTTATATTGTGAAAGACTATATTTCCCTCCATCCTATCCCACTTAATCTATTTTCTCCTTTGACCCTATCCCTTTTCAAAAATGCTTGCTTCTAACTACCCTTTCCCCCAATCTGCCCTCACTTTTATCCTTTCCTCCCATTCAGTCCACATCCCCCCCTCCATTTTCCTGTAGGATAAGATACCCTATTGAGGATGAATGTTATTCCCTCTTTAGGCCAAATTAAGAGAATATTAGGTTGTCCCATTCCCTTTTACTTTCCTGCTCTTCCCCTCCATTGTAACAGTTTCCTCTTGCTCTTTTGTATGAAATAATGTACACTAATCCAGCAGTTCTCAACTTGTGGGTCACAACCCATTGGGGGTCCAATGACCCTTTCACAGGGGTCATCTAAGACCATTAGAAAACACATTTCCAACAGTCTTAGGGACCAAAAAATCCTCTCCTCTATCCATCTCCAGGTGGGCCCACCCACATACACATATGCCCACATACGAGTATTAAAGGAAGGTTGAAAAGTACCACCCTAATCTATTGCTCCCTTTCTTCTTCTAATAAATTCCTCTATGACTTCTTAATTTTAATTTTTAGATATCATCCCTTCATATTCAACTCATCCTGTGCCCTCTGTCTATGTATACATGAACATACAAATGCCCACACTCATATATATTTGTATATACCTACACATGTATGTATGTATACATACATATACACACATACATATATACACACACATACACATACATACATACATACATACATACACACATATTCCTTCATCTATCTTCATACTGAGAAAAGTCTTATGAGTTACAATTATTTTTTTTTCCGTGTAGGAATATAAATATTTCAACTTTAGTAAGTTCCTTATGATTTCATTTTCCTGTTTACCTTCTCAGGCTTTTCTTCCTTCTTGTATTTGAAAGTCAAATTTTCTGTTCAGCTCTGTTTTTTTCATCAAGAATGCTTGAATTTTCTCTGTTTCATTGAATGACAGTATTTTCCCCTGAAGCATTATACACAGTTTTGCTGGGTAGATGATTCTTGGTTTTAGGCCCAGCTTCTTTGATCTCCAGAATATCATATTCCAAGCCCTTTGATCCCTTAATGCAGAACCTGCTAGGTGTTGTGTTGTCCTGATTGCATTTCCACAATACTCATATTGTTTCTTCCTTACTGCTTGCAGTATTTTCTTCTTGACCTGAGAACTCTGGAATTTGGGTATTCTTTTGGAGATCTTTTTCAAGAGGCATTAGGTGAATTCTTTCAATTTATATTTCATCATTTGCTTTGAGAATATCAGGGCAATTTTGCTTGATGATTTCTTGAAAGACAGTATCTAGGCTTTTTTTTCTCATGGCTTTTAGGTAGCCCAATAATTTTAAAATTATCTCTCCTCAATCTTTTTTCCAGGTCACTGGTTTTTCCAATGAGATATTTCACGTTGCCGTCTATTTTTTTTATTTGTTTGGATTTGTTTTATAGTATCTTGATTTCTCATAAAGTCATTAGCTTCCAATTTCTCCAGTCTAATTTTGAAGGAGTTATTCTCTTCAGTGCATTTTTGAAGTTCCTTTACCATCTGACAAATTTGGCTTTTTAAAGCATTCTTCTCCTCATTGGTTTTTTGGGACTGTTTTCCCATTTGAGTTAGTCTATTTTTTAAGGCTCTATTTTCTTCAGTGTGTTTTTGGATCTCCTTTAGCAAGCTGTTGACTTTCTTTTCATGATTTTCTTGTATGATTCTCATTTCTCTTCACAATTTTCCTCCATTTCTCTTACTTGATTTTCAAAATTCTTCTTGAGTTTCGCCATGCCCTGTAACCAATTCATATTTTTCTTAGATGCTTTTGATGTGGGGGTTCTTACTTTGCTGTTTTCTTCCTGCTTCATGCCTTGATCTTTTTTGTCCCCCAAAAAGGACTCTTTCACCTGTTTTTGCTTCCATTGCTTGCTTATATTGGTAGCCAATTATTTGACTTTTGAGTTCTTTGCCAAAGTAGAACTCTGCTTCCAGAATGGAGACAGCTGTGTCCCAAATTGCTGGGGTTTTTGCAGCTGCTTGAGCTATGAGATGGATGCCCTCTCTACAGCCTCCACATGCTCTGGCTTACTGATCACACACTGCAGGACCACAGCCCAAGATCATGACCCAGATCCAAGCAAGTCAAAGCAAGCTTGCTTAGGCTCTGGTCACTGAGACCCTCTACTACAATCTGCAGTGTAGCATCCTGACCGCACTCTTTTACCCCCCTGGACCATCCAAGTTCAACAATGACCTTTTGCTTTGTTTTTGGCATTTATGGATTGAGAAGTCTAGAAACTGCTATAGCTACTGGTGATTTACTCTCATGAAGTCTCCTCTAGCTGTTTCTAATTGGGGTCACCCTGTGGCTAAAACCATGGGTCAGGCGTGACTGCCATTGGCTCCTAGAGTGCTGTGATAAACCATTCCTTCTGGGCTGCCAGGCTTCCTTCAGTGGGATATTTGTTTCTCTCTGTCATTTTGTCGATTCTATAGCTCCAAATTTTTTTAGAGTCATTTTTTACATGTATTGGAGGAGATGGAAGCTGCAGCTGCATGAAAGTCCTGTTTCTACTTCACCATCTTGGCTATGCCTCCCCCTCCCTCCCTGCTCCCTGCTGAAAGTTGTCATTTGATTTTTAAAGTCTTTTCAAAGTTCCTCTATAATTTCTTTTTGGGCAGTTTACCATTTAATGTTACTCTTTGGGAGTTTCTTTACTTCATTTCCTCCTCTGAAGATGTACCCTGTTGATCTTTGTTCCATAATAGGTTTCTATAGTTGGATTCTTTCTCCTTTGCTTGTACATTTTATTTTTGTGTTGATGGCTTAGTTATTTGTAGTCACTCCCAGACCTGTAGTGTGGGAAATCATGCCTCTTTCCTCTGATCTTCATTTCTTCCTTCTTGCCTGAAACTAAAGTCAAACTTTGAGCCTCTTGTAAATGCCCATAGTCAGGGATTTTCTGCCCTACTGCTTCTGAACTCTCTGGGCATGTGCTGGTTCATTTTTTTCCCTTGCTGCTTTTCCCAGCATAGCTGGGTCTAGCATTTCTGGTCAGCAGAGGTTCCCTTGATCCTTCTCAGGTGGAGACACCCAACTTGCCTGACTATCTTGGGGGTAAAACTTCCCATTTTTGGAGCTGTCATAACCTCTCAAATCAACTAACCCCAGGGCTTATTGCTTGGTTTTTAAGAAACTTTCAGCTTACTGTTAAACGGGAACCTTGGTTGAAGGTGTTTACTCTTCATAGGGACCAAATCTCATCTTGGGATTTTTCTTCTGAGTTCTCAAATTGTCCCCAGAGGACTCTGGTTATGCCCCTGTTCTTCTTTATCTCCAGTCACACTTTGTTTGCCCTAACATACTATTTTAACTTTTGTGGAAGAAGATCTTGACAGCTAGGAATTTTCTGACCTACTCTGCCATTTTTCCCAGAATCCTCTTGAGGGTATTCTTTATAATTCTGGAGGTACAGGGTAGCCATTTTTGCCAAATCATCACGTCAGGCAGTGGGAACTATTATCGTTTTTCCATATTTGAAAAATAATTCATATTTGACAAGTTCCTTATGATTTCTTTCCCATGTTTATCTTCTCGTGCTTCTTGTGTTTGATTGTCAGATTTTCTGTTCAGCTCTGGTTTTTTTCAGCAAGAATGCTTGAAAGTCGTCCACCTCATTGAATGACCATATTTTGCCCTGGAATAATATGCTCAATTTTGCT
>CM053599.1:33553454-33585314 GCA_028646575.1 Pseudocheirus occidentalis | reverse complement strand
GTTTCTTCCTCAAAATCATTAATCCTCAGACTATATTCATGTAAGAAATTACTAAACCTCCCTTGAATGTCAGTTTCTTCATTTGCAAAATGAAGGTGTTCAAATAGATGGATTCTGAGGTTACTATGACATTTAGGTCTATGTTCTATGATATTGTGAACTAATAAGATGAGTTTTTAGCTGGAAAATTTTAAGAGAACAACAAAGCTTTAAATGTTTGTATTGGCCAATTTTGTGACTGGCAATGTTTTGTTCTTGTTTGTTTGTTTCTTTCATTCTTAGTAGCCAAAGTAACTCACTCTCATTCTGTTCACAAAACACAACATGTATTCTGGTTGTCAGTGAAGGAAGACAATGTCCTCCCATCTCATTTACTTTCACATAATGTGGAAAAACTTATACAAACTTTCTAAATTCATCACAAGTGATTGAAACACATAAATTATTTCTTACTTTGCGTTTGCCAGGAATACTTTGTTAAAAACACCTGTATATATGTGTGTGTGTGTGTGTGTGTGTGTGTGTATACACAGTTTTACTCATATGTATGGATGGGTCTGTGTATGGTGTCCCAAAACTTTTAATGTAGCATGAGTATATGTTTGTATATTTTATATGTATTGATATAAATGTATATATCATTGTGCCTGTATATATATAGTTATGTTATTAATCTTTGCAGTTCATTGATATATAATGTTACATTTAAATAGCATGAAGAAATATATGTTTGTTTTTGTGTATATGTATATATATATATATGGATTCAATAATATAATACACATAAAATATATGCCTGTATATATTACATATACAAACATATTTGTAGTACACATGAGAAATTTTCAAATCAATATGGATTTAATATGAAAATTGTCTTTCAAAAAACAAAAAGACTGGTTTCCTAACATCTATTGTACTAATTTGTTGTTGATTGTCATTGATGCCATCTAAAACCAGTATGCCCATTGTTGAAATGGCTTGGTGTTGGTATTTATGTTTTAGTATCTTATGATGTCTGATTTTTTTTTCTATTGACTTAAAAACACAAAAGAAGAACTAAATATAGAATGACCTTCCTGGCAATGTGATGACTGAAAAGCAAATAAAGAATATTAAGAAAACAGGTACAGCAATGAGCTATTTTAGAATTGGCTGATTCATCTTAGATATTGCTTATAGATAACATGTGAAAAATAATAGTTACAAGATATAACTAATTTCAGAGTTTTTTTTTTATTTTGGGGTTGTTATGGCTTATCTAAGATAAGATGATTCTGGATTTATCTAATACATGGGCTTGAAATTTTGACTTTCATAAACTCAGTGGGATGAGGTAATTTTCCAGTGCTATGTTGAAAGCACAATTAGCCTCAATATTACACATTTCTTTGGAAGATGCCAAATGCAATTTGAGGCTGTTACAGAAGCTCAGGCTTATGTTTAAAGGGAAAGCAGGTTTAGGCAACTTTCTCCTCTGAGGAGTTATGCATTGCATTACATTTAGCAAGTGAATATTTACTAAGAGGTATATGAAAATCACATAAAAATCAGAAATTATTTGATTTGGCATTTGGAAAATTATTAAAAAAACAGGGCAACAGCAGGCTATACAAATGATCTTGTTTTCAGGCAACATTTGTTTCTGTTTCCCCACTGGAGAAGTTTGGGATGTTCAATTATAGGCCTCATTGCTTCAGCATTATTTTCTATTGAAATGTCGGAACTTGGAAAAGCATATCTAATGTGCAAATTAAGTTTATTGCTGCTCATTTAGTTCTTTATTCTTTGTGATAGAAGTCTTTATTATGCTAGCATATCGAAGGTCCTATCAGGGTATCTCCTTCAGAATGGAAATATACTTTAATACACATCTAGATTTACTAATGGAGATGAAGGGATAATTGGAAACCTAGAGGCTCTGAAAAGGCATTTAAGAGGATTTGAGGTTCTCTGCCTGAATACAACTTTGTCAAAACCATAAACATGGTATTAGGGAAGACATATCAGACTATATTAGTTGTACTATAAGTGGTGAGATTACTGAATATGGATTCCATCAAGATTTTTTAAAAAGTTCATAGAAAATTTAATTTTCCTACTTAAATTGCAGATTCCAGTAATACATTAACCCTCTCCATCCATCAGTCACGTAACAAACAGTTCTTAAGTGCCTACTATGTGTCAGACAGTTTTATAGCTCCTTTAAATACAAAGATAAAATTGAAATTGTTCCTGTCCTTGATGAATATACATACCAAATGATAGGTTGCAATGTTTTCACAAAAAGATGTCTTTTATGAAAAAAACATGAAAACAAATATATTTTTTAAAAAATAAATTGGTCAATGAATTATTAGATTGTCTTACCTAAAAGAAATTTCTTTTCCTTTCAAAAGAAAAGCAAGGAAGCTATTGAAAAGATAATTTGGAAGTTTGTGTTTTGTGATCATTTATTATCAGAAAGTAAAAGCAAAGTTAAAAGAAAAAAATAAGTGTGAAATTTTATAAGACCAAATATTTGATTTCTTTTGGTGTAAGGAATACTTAAGGAGGAAACTTCCTTTGCTAAAGTAGGCCAGCACCTGCTGTTCAATCAAGGAGTCTTTGAGAGTGAACTGGGACATGAGACATCAGTTGACTTGACAGAGATATATTATCTGACACAAAACTATCTATATTATGACCCCCTCTCTCTCTCTCTCTCTCTCTCTCTCTCTTTCTCTTTCTCTCCCTCTTTCACACATGCACACACACACAGACACAGACATAGATACACATACACATTTTGATTCTGTCTCCATATATGAATAGATGAAGATATAGTTGGAGATTTAGATATAAATGTAGAAATAGATGAAGATATAGATAACAATACTATGAATAGATACATATATACATATACATATACATATACATATACATATACATATACATAGATATGAATTTTCTCATTTGAGTCTCACAACTATCTCAGGAAATGACTACAAATAAAGAGTATTTAGCCTCAGAAGTTCCTAGGTGAAAGGTGGTGACAGAGGCAGTATTAGATCTCTTACACCAAAGTTCAGACCTATCCACTGTTACCACACTCTCCTGAATTGCATTGTAAATATAGTCATTGAAAGAACTTCAAGGCCAAATTATCAGAGGGTTATTCTTTATTGACACTCATTCTGAAATGAGAAATGTCCAACAAATCTTCTCCATATACAATTTATCTTGCAGATTTAAGCAGATTGTGTGATTAATGTTTTAAAATTTAAACAAAAATGAGCCCATCCTTTGGCCTATTTGAATTCTTTCCTTTGTTCATCATTTTCTTCACTATAAAACACTCTACAACTTTGATTGATATCAAACTCACTAACTTCATTAAATGTTGAGAGATAGTTTGATCTTATAGACTGTAATGGGAATCTGAAGCTCTTTCCTACCTATACACACACACACACACACACATGTGTATGTATATATGTATATGTGTACGTGTATGTGTATATGTGTATGTGTATGTGTATGTATATGCATATGTATATGTATATGTATATGTATATGTATATGTATGTGTATATGTATGTGTGTATGTGTATGTGTAAGTGTATGTGTATGTGTATGTGTATGTATATGTATGTGTATATGTATATGTATATGTATGTGTATGTGTATGTGTATGTGTATATGTATATGTATGTGTATGTGTATGTGTATGTGTATATGCATATGCATATGTAAATATATATGCTTTGCTTAAGTGGCTAAGAGAATGTTCCCTGATTTGGTGGTCCTGTGGAGCCCGTGGCAAGAGGCTTGTTTTTTGGGAATGGTCATACCTTGTTACTTTGTAATTGGGCAGTGGGTCAAGAGGGCTGACCCAGGAGAAGCCTATATATATGCCCTATGGGAGGCTTTGCTTTAGGGCTCACTTTGAGAAGAGTTGTGTTATTTGGCCAGATGAGACTCTGGGAAGCCTTTGAACCCCCCGACTCTAAAAAATCCAGATGTTGGTGTTTCCCTCTCTGGTAACTTGAATAGGTAATGGATGTGATGGTCAGATGGTTGGAAGCCCATCTGCTGATCTGTTTCTTGTAACTTGCTTGTAACTTGTGTTTGTTACTTGTACCTGTAACTTGTGTTTATATTCTCTGTAGTTCAGGGTGCTGATTTTCCCCTGAACTAGGTAAATGATATGTTTGTTTGATTAAAGAAAGATTGGTAACCCATTTTTAGTTGCTTTCCTTTAGAAAAGCAGATCTAAGAACCTGTGCTAGTATTTGCCCTGGGTATGCTAGGGTGCTTGTTGATACATAGACACACTACTGGGTTGGCTAAGCCAGGAAGTCAGCATTACTTTTCTGGTCTCACAAATGAATATTTTGAAGACATTTTATGCCCTCTCTATTTCTCCATATCTCTATCTAGAAAATAGTACTATAATTCTTTATTTGTCAATTATCCCTAGTTGTCTTTTAGGGGACTTGTGGCAATTAATGAGAGAAAGAACCTAATTATCTCCCTGAGGATAGTGGAGATTAGCCTCACTTAAACTAACATTTGGTATAGATTTAGCATTGTGTCTACTGAGTGGGGAAGGCCTTGGAACAGCATTATTGTTCTGCATGTCAATGGAGGTACTTTGGAAATTCCATTTACCACACAATAAAGAAACATGTACACAGAAAGACTGGCAGATTCTCCTTTACTCCTAGCTCCTTAGAGCAAAAGTTTTTAACCTAGAATTCCCAGGTCCAAGGACAGATTCCAAAGGATTTACACTAAACCCACTAGGACTGTGAGCCAAAAAATGCCTTTTCAAAAAAAATATTATCTTTAATTCACGCCAGTTGAATTCATTCCAATAAACCTTTATTAAGCACCTACTGTTAACCACAAATGTTAGAAATCCAAATTCTGCTCTTCTTGATCTTTCTACTCCTAATAATAAGCCTGTCATTTTATTATAACCAAGACTTAAGAGTTATTGGACAGATATTTTGCTGAGTATATAATCATAAAGAGAATTCTCATGTTAACATGATAATTAAGACAACATATAGATAGACAGAACCAATTTAATATTTTATAGCAATCACACAATATGTCTAACTTTTAAGAAGCTTCAACATAGAGTCTACAACATTCTCTTGCACAATTTCGCGACTCTGTCAAAATACAAAAATAAAGATCAAATTGGGCATGAGTTATTTAGCAAGAAAATTTGTGCTCCCCCTATACATGACCCTTGGATCTATGTTCTCATATTCATGTCTAGACTCTAAAACTCAAATACTTCTGGCCCTGATTATCATTTTCTTTTTCTCTCTGACACATTTTTGATATTTATGAAAGTTCCTCTTACTACTCCCTTTTGGAGTTGAGAGTAAATATGAGGTAGCAAAACTAAAAGAACTGGAAACTATGGAGAGCAATTCTTGTCATATTAGGAGAAAGAGTTAGTGTATCTATTCTGGAATATAGTAGAAGATTTTAGTATGAGTTTTAATCTATAAAACTCAAATCTGAATAAATAATGTTTTCCTGTTCAAGAGAAAAAAGTTTCATCCTACCAATGTCATTATTTTAGGCTGTTGTTTTTATCTAAATCTTTTCATGCTCTACATTACCTTTGATTTTGTATTTTTCTTCACTATTGATTAAAGTTGAAAGAAAAGTCTCAGTTGAGTTTTCATGTTTGTTATTTATGTAACACAGGAGCTTTTTACAAAGGAATGCATTTACTTCAAAAGCTATGATCACAAATATACCAACTTACTCACCTTAACACGTGGGAAGCATAATCCTCCTCTCTTTCAACATCTCTTCAATCTCTGGGAAATGGAAGGAAAATAGGTACAGAATGTGTGTACCCCAAAACTGCATGCAACAGAGGTCCTTACCCATATAACACACAGAGGCTTCTCAAGGTAGGAAGCAGTAAAGAATGGTTTATTATGATCTCAAGAAAGGGCAACCCCTTCTTCTGACAAAGTCAGGGAGGAGAAGCAATTTACAAAAGGAAATGGTGAAGTTATAAAAGCTCTAACACAGAATTCTCCCACAATGCCCTGCTGACCCTTTTCTTCCATTGACTGAAAGTCAGGTGCACAATCTGAGAGAGGTAATCTACCTCAAGTACCAGAACAACAAACAGTAGACCGCCCAATGTACATTTGAGAAATCATTTCTGTCCTTATTTGGCATATCTTATGCTGAGGTGTCACTGAGGAGAGAGGTGACTCCCTATGGCTCTGAGTTTTGAGTCCTTATAAATCATGTGATTTCCAATGAAGGAGAACTTGAGACTGTTTTCCATGCAAAGTCTTACTAGGTATTAGAGTATAGTCTGAGAAGTTTTCACCTCTCTCACTCAATAGTTAAGTTATATTCCCACTGAAGACATTCCCAGTTCCAAGTCTAAAATTCCTTTTCTGTTCAAGTCACTAGTCCCTTGACTTCTCAATTCTCATATTGGCCTTACCTGATGGTTTGGTTACGGAATCATTGTATCAGCAAGCACCCTAGAGTACCCAGAATGACTGCTGGCACAGGTTCTTAGATCTGCTTTTCTAAAGGAAAGCAACTCCAAATGGGTTAAAAATCTTACTTTAATCAATCAAACATATATCATTTACCTAGTTCATGGGGGGAAAGTCAGCACCCTGAACTTCAGAGAATACAAACAGAAGTTAAAAGCAAACAAAGAAACAGATAAGCAGTCAGGCTTCCAAATGTCTGACCATTACATCCATACCTATTCAGTCAGCAGAGAGGGAAGCACCAACATCTGGGCTTTCAAAGCCAGTGGGTTCAATGGCTTCCCAGAGTTTCATCTGGCCAAATCACACAACCCTTTTCAAAGTAACACCCAAAGCAAAAACCCACATCAGTAGCATATATAGCCTTCTCCTGAATTGGAGACTGTCATAGCCCTCTTGACCAACTTCTCAATCATAAAGTAATAAAACGTGGGCCTTCCTGAAGAACAAGCCTCCCACCACAGGCTCCATGTGACCATGTTAAGCCTATGAGTGGGCAGAGTATACTTTCAAATTAGGGAAGGTTCTCAGAACCACTTAAGCCTATCAAAGGGCATAGAGGCAGGGAAGATCTTCAGATTCCCATTACAATCCTGTAATCCTGACTGTAATCATGGTTCTAATGTCAACATGACATGAAATCTTTGGTCCCATGCAGATCACATTCTGCACTTTAAACCTAGCAGGATGAATAAAAATATGGAGAAGAAACAAAAGAGAAACACAGAGTAGAAACAAACAAGTCCCTTTTCAGAAACTGAGCGAAAGAAAGTAAATCAATGGAAGGATCATGTTTTCCCTCTTCTCCCTTCAATTCATTGCATCAACACTGGGTACAGCAAATAGGAGTCACTAAAAAAGTGGAATATCACCAATTTTATGTCATAGGTTTTTAATTTGGGAACTCTGGTTCAACAGAAGGATTTTGCAGGGTTGACACTGAGCCCTCTCAGACTATGAATGAAATGATTACCCTTCTTTCTTTAAACTTCAATTCATTTTAGTTTAATTCAAATCATTAAGTATTTATAAAGAACTATTAATTATAAAACTTTAAAACCAAATTCTTCTCTTCATTCCTAAGAATAAGCTGGTAATTTTATGACAACCAACACTTAGAGTTACTGGCCAGATACTTGGTTGAATGTCTAACCATAAAAAGAATGATCATGTTTACCATTTGGATGAGCAGTAAACACAACACATGGACCCAATTTCATAACAATTCCATGCTTGTCTAATTTCTTTGGAGAAGCCTCAGTGTATGGTCTTGAATGTCCTCATGCACAACTGGTGGCTGAATCAAAGAACAAGATTTTACCTATCACCAATTTTTAACATTCAGACTGCATCTACCTGTGATATAATGAGTGCCAAGATAGGCAAACTAAGCATGCTCAGATGCCTCTCAAAGCTTGGCTATATTTCATTGAATCCTAACTTTACATAGCATGCTACTTTTAGTTTGGGCTATTTCTCATAGCTGTACCATAATCCATTGCTTCTCATAGTTTGTGAATAAATTATGAGATTTCTCCATGAGTAAAAAGCTGCATGCATTAAAAAAAACAACAGATTATTTGTTTTAATTGTTTGAGTTTTAATGATGTCTGTGAGAAATGCTAACAGTTTGGTTTCCAAAAATTCTGTAGGAACAATGGAAGTTGCAAAGATAGATGTTACACAGGACATGTAGGAAGGTATAAATCATGATGAGGAATAGAAGGGCAAAGAACCCTGTAACATCATATAGCTGAAAGAAATCTGTAAGTTTCTTTTGAAAGAGGTCTAGACTAAACTGGCTTAAACTGGCCAGGGTCAAGGGATGGTCACCAACTTTTCATTAAGAGGAATGCTTAACTAGCCTCATGTATATTGATTGGCACACCCCACTTAGAAAAAGAGCCTCATTATCCAAATACGCAACCCCTGTTAGCTCATGTTCAGAAGGGGACATGTGAAGGAGTAATGTGTAGTGGACAGATCAGAAAGACTGTAATGCAGAAGAGCTGGAACCAATCCAAGTTTTGAAGGGAGGGACTAGGCAGGACTAGCAGCATAAAAGACACATTTATCTAAATCCCTGTAGTCTCTTGGAAGAGGATACCTATTTATTCAGAAAGACTAAATGTAAAATAAAGGTAATGAAAACCTTCCTGACTTTTCAACCAGTATTGTTTATTCCTAGACCTAGTTTATTTCTCACAATGCTTTTTGTATCATTATCATTTTGAGAAATGCTCCCAACTTCTAAATTGAATCCTACTTTTTAAAATGATAGATGTACAAAAGTATCTTAAATACCAACTATGTCTGAGAACGTCTATAAGATTTGGCTCTTTTCAACAAGTTTTCTGCTAATATAAGAACTGTGTTATAAAATATGAAAATATATTATATCTGAATAATATATATTAATATTCCATAATATATGGTAAACTATATCAATGCATTCCATTATTATATATATAATAACTTACTGATATGCCCCATGACATAATATGTTAATGTATTATATAAATATAAACTTAATAGATTATATTAATATATCTATTTTATTTGAAGGAAGAATAAGGAAAAATAAAACAAATGCTTGAATGAGGAAGTAGGTTGATAACAAGCACATGTCTTTCTTTAAGAAAAAAAGTTTCATCAAAGATTTTTTGACATTATAAATATCTGCAAATTACATCACTTCATGAAAGGTATCTTTTACATATAATAAAATGATTAAGTAAAACTAATAACATAATGAACTTGTTTAAGAATATATGCACCATGTTTAAGAATTCAACTATGTTTCCCCTTACTATATTTAAAAACTAATTAGTTAACATAAATCTATAATATAACACCAAGAAAAAGCAACTTCCAGGTTCTGATTATGAGCATAGTAACTCTCCATTCAATCAGTAACAGATTAAAGCAAATCATTCACAGAAAAGAGAAAATCAAAATACAGGGTAACTTAATCTTTTAGTAGGTTCTCAGTTCAATCACAAAGTATAAAAGTCAAAGTACTCCACCCTTGGATAGTCTCAATTGGAGATTAGTTTCCAATCATAAGCAAAGTGTATTCATTTGGTCAGTCACAAAACATAAAGGCCATTCACTCCTACATCACAAATAGATTACAACATTATCACTGCATTCAATACCCAAGGAGAGGTCTTTCCTTCTTCTTGACCCAAGGCAAATTCTCAGCAGTTTCTGTTCCTGGGAAGACAAGTCTTAACACAGACACAGCATAGATAACCATTGCCAGAGTCCTCATCAATTCACTCTCTGCCTGTGAAATCAACCTAGACCCAACAACAAGGTCTGGGAAATTAGCGCAAATCATCATCATAGTCCCAGGACCCTGAAAACATCAAAAAGACCCTCCTCCAGGATTTATGTAAATATACAACAAGAAAAACATCTTTCCGGGCTTCTGAAACAGCAAATTCCCAGGACTTTTGCAATAAGAGCAACATCCTCCATTAGCAGACAAATCTGACAAAGTAACATCAAAACAGACAGACAAAATACTGGCACCACAGTCATGCTTCCTCACAGTTCAGTCCCCACTTCTCATTTCTCTCTCTCCAGCAGTAGCAGCAGCCTCCAGATACTGGCTCCCAGAAGTTCTTCTGGTCTTTCTCTACTTGGGCCTCTCTCTCTCTCCACAGAACCAGCTCCCCCCACTTCAGTCCTATCTTGTCATGTCAACAAGTCCATCACATTGTGGGATTCAAATTCCATTATCATTACACTCTCCTCCTCACCTCTGACACTATAGTGGAACAAGAGAAAAAAATGTTTAATATGCAATCAATCAAAATTATTTCCCTAAATTTAAAAAAGTGCATGCATCATTTTCCATACCATCAATTCATCAGCTCTCTATCAGGACGTAGAAAGTATATTTCATACTGACTGTAAAATAAGAAAACAAATTTATTTAAAGATTTGAAATAGAATGTTCAAAGAAAAAAGTTTGATGACAAGAATGATTAAAATACTTTGAAAAAATGATACAAGGGTTTCAAGATATGTGTATATGTGCGTATACCTATATACACACATATATGTATATGCATACACATATACACATACACATATATACACCCACCCATGCCCACATACATATACAATGTATGTATACACACATATGCATATATATACACATATACACACAGCATATATGTGTATATGTACATATAGATATAGATATATAAGCAACAAGCAGCCAGTAATAAATAATTCAAATACAAAGAATCATAATCAGGATTGGACAAGATTTAGAGCTACACTATAAAGGAATAGAGAACATGGAGTGAGATATTCCAAAGGACAAAAAAAGAAAAGACTACAATGAAAAATAATTCAACCAACAAATTTCAGTGTAATCCAACGAGGGAAATATTGAGTCTCCAAAGAAATAAACATCTTCCAAAATTTTTCTGAATAATAAAAATAATGAAGAAGAAGAAGAAGAAGAAGAAGAGGAAGAAGAAGAAAAAGAAGCAGAAGAAGAAAAAGAAGAAGAAAAAGAAGAAGAAGAAGAAGAAGATCTTAAAAGTAACTAAGAAATAAACATGTGGGAGTTGAGAAAAACAGGTAAATAAAGTGAATATTCAAAATGTATTATATGTTAGGATAAGATGTTAATTTTCTAATCAAGGGAGCAGGGATGTTAAAAGTCCTTTTAGAACCCTAATGCTATTATATATTGTAGTAGTAATGCATTCAAAGATGACATCTAGAAATTATATTTTGAACATAATTTAAGATAATAAAGAAAGGGAAAAGGGGGGAAAAGGAAATGGGATGGCATACATTAAATAAGAATGGAGAGGAGTGCTTGATTTTATATATATACACATACATATGTAATATATACATATATTAATATACATTAATATATTATTATACATATATGTATGTGTGTACATGTGTGTATGTATTTGTGTATGTATGTATGTGTGTTCAAATATATATAACGTACAAGCAGAACTATATACAAATATGGGAATGGGAAGCACTAAGATTTCATTTTCATCAAAAGTAGTCAGAAGAATGTCAAACTATCTCTCTCTCTCTCTCTCTCTCTCACTCTCTCTCTCTCTCTTTCTCTCTCTCTCTCCCCCATCTTTCTCCCTTTCCCTCTCCCTTTCCTTCACACACATGCCTGCACACATAAACACATATACACACACACACACACATTTCTGTGTGAATTTTGTGTTGGAATACATTCAAGTCAAATATGATACAGATAAGACTAGAAAGAATAGAGGACTAAAAGAGAAAGTAAGGATTGGTCTTCTGGAGTAATTTTCTAGAGAATTCCAAGGGGGGAGGTGGCTAGGTGGCCCAGTGAAGAGAGCATCGGCCCTGGTCAGGAGGACCTGAGTTTAAATCCAGCCTCAGACACTTGACACAAAAAGCTAGCCATGTGACTTTGGCAAGTCACTTAACCCCTATTGCCCTCCAAAAAGAAAAAAAAAAAGATGACACTTCCAAGGGGAAGAAGGGATGAGGACTTCTTTAGGAACAATATCACCTTTAGATGTGAACTTGTTGGAGTGACTACTCTGAACGTACTGAGTTAAGTTTTGAGTTTACTACAGCACTTTTCCCTGCCCACAAACAACATCCAAAAATGGTGTAGGGTAGAATATGACAAGAAAGAATCAGGGAAAGCGATTTTTTTTTGTTCTTGCTATATTTTGGGGAAAAAAATATCTTTGGAAAAATAAATCTCTTTTACCTAACTAAGTGAAACTAGGATGCTAATCACTTCAAGTGACCACAGCAAGTGGAACATGAAATATAACTAACTTAACACTGAAATAGTGGGGACAGATATATAATATGATGTGATGTGATGTGATGTGACGTGATGTGACGTGACGTGACGTGACATGATGTGACATGACATGACAATGTACATAAGATGAGATGAGATAAGACGTGACATGACATGACATAATGTACACACATACATATACACACACATATATAGGTAAATGCACACATATATAGTATATAGTTGTTCATCTGTTATCTTCTCCATTCGAATATTAGCTCCTTTTAGACAGGGGCTATCTGTGTTGTTTTGGTGTCTTTATTTGTTTTGCTTCTCCTTGTACCCCCTTTGTTTAATATCCTGTTGTTTTGTTCAGTCATTTTTCAGTTGTGTCTGATTCTTCATCACCCCATTTCCTTTTTTTTTTTGCAGAAATGCTGGAGGAGTTTGCCATTTCCTTCTCTATGTTATTTTACAGATGAGGAAACTGAGGCAAAGAGGGTATAGTGACTTGGTCAAAGTCCAAGGATTAGTCACTTAGTAATTGTTTGAGAGTAGATTTGAAATCCTGAAGATATGTCTTTCTGCTTTAAGTCATGGCTCTCTGCCCACAGTGCCATCCAGTTACTCCAACATCCAATGGGAAATTAACAAATACTTGTTGGCTGACCAACAGGTAGTTATTAAAGGGATTGCAGATGCAAATCTGATAGATGAGGAAAAATCCTGTGAATCACTAAGAAACCCATGCAAATTAATTTAATTCTATTATTTGCAAATGATCCAGGATGGGAGGATATCTGAGATTCCTAATACCTATTTATCGTCATTTTTTCACATCTATTTTATCTGAATATCTCTCGCAGTTGTTTTTTTAAATTCAGGAGTAATGATAACAGAAATAAAGATCATTGGCTTATAGATTTACATTTTGAAAGAGACTCAGAGACCAGCTAGTACCAACGATTACTTTACAGATGAAAAACTTGGGGCCCACAAAGGTTGTGACTTGCCCAAAGTCACATAGTACAAGCCATAGTTGGAACTTGAACCTAATTGCAGTGATGACATAGTAGTCTTTCCATATTATCATATTACTCATTTCAGGTAGATAAGAGAAGAGGAATGAGGTTTTACCTTTCTATTAGTTATTCATTTCTTTGGGATAGAGTTTGTTACCAAGAAAACTTCTGTTGTGTGATGCCTGGAGGGCCATGTAACCAGGTTATCACAGCTGTGGATTAGGTCTTTACCACATGGGATGAGGCAAATGAGGCATGCAATTGCTAAAAATAACATTTTCTGAATGCTTGAAAGAAACTGATCAAATTGTTCCTGATTATCCCTTGAGATTTTGGCAGTCTGTCTAAGGAATAGCTTACATAATACTGGATTGAGCCATGGACATAAGAAAATAGATCTAAACAGATGAGGGGGAACCACAGTAAATATATCTGACAGTTTAATGTGATGAGTTTTCATGTCAAAGGAGCACTTAAAATTTATATGATAAAGAAGATGTAACTGAAGATATTTAAACATTATAAAAAGAAGTGTAGGAACATATAATGCTTTTCTTCTATATTTAAAAATATTCCACTGTTACACTCTAGGTAGAAATTGACATATTCAACATGCTTTGAAGGCAAATAATTTCTTTGAGCTTACAATTGTTCAGACTCAGAATGAACTCTCTTATCCAAGGGGTTGCAAATGTTTCTGTTTCATGAACGCCTTTTGAAATCTAGTGAAGCATAGGAATTCCTCAAAATAATGTTTGTAAATGCATTAAAATAAAAGACATATGAATGAAAAGGAAACAAATAATGAAATACCTATATATGCATCTATGTATTTATGTATGTATCCATCTATTATCTATCTATTTATTACAGACTCCAGATTAAAAACCATTGTTCTAATCAACTGATAAACTTTTTCAAAGGATTTCAAATTTTGCACACAGCTAAGACAAACCTTTGGGACTGGTCAATCCTCTTTGATTCCTAGGTCAATTTTATTACATATTGGAGAATCATTTTTTTTCTTTCTTTCAAGATTTAATAGAAGCTCGTCTTGCAAGCAAATAGTTTTGTATTACTCCCTCTGCGCTATTCACTCAAAAGTCTTCCCATAGACTAACTCAGTCCAAGTTCATGCCTCCTGGGCTCCATCTTCAGAATAGGGACTTCACCATTGCTCCAGATGCATTCTTCAGATGATTCCATATCCTTCATCATATCCTGACTTCTCCAGGCCATGATTGCACCTGACCATATATTCTATAGTGTGAGCCTTCTGGACATGACAGAATTCAACATTAACAAATGTCATGGGTTTTAACATTCATGGAAGGCACTGAGCAGTCTAAAAATATCTCTTTCATGGTATCTCTCCCTATGTATTGACACACTACTGAAGTTTCTTCATCAATGATTATCATATATTAACATCCTCATACTTTCCCTATCCCAATGATTTTGAATTCATAGCTGCAGTTTTATAGATTCCATTCTCTACCCCCTAACTGTAAACTCCCTTACTTCTGTCCTCTTCAACTGCATTGCCCCAGTATCCCAATATAGATTTACAAAGTTGCTTCCATTTTAATCCTTTTTCTTTCCTCATTTCTCCATCTTCTGTGTCTTACTGAGACTTCTCTAATGACCCTGCAGCCTTTTCAGTGTTAATTCCACTTTCACTCACTGCTTCCCAAATCACTGGTCATGGCAAAGGAGTCAAAATTCTCCTTGTCATATATGGTCTCTACCATAATTATCCTCTACCACAGTGATGGAGTAATCTCTCCTCTCCTGAGATTCATTTAGTATAAATGTATGATGAAAATATGGTTCTTGTAGCAATTATTTTTAAGATCCTCAAGGCAATCCATTTTCTTCTTCAGTAAATTTAATACTGATTTCACAATCTTCCCCATCACCCCAAGATTTTTCACACTGTCCTCTCTTCCATAATTGACCCTTTAGTGAATTAGTTCAACTTCACACTATTCTCCATACTCAATCATTTTCCCAAACATGCTGTATTGATTTCCATTCTTAGTTTAATCCTACAATTCACTTCTTCAGTTCAATTCATGTGCTACTGAATAGAAGTAGAAGAATGACAACACTGTGCTCACTGAGTCCATTACAAATTTATGTGAAATAATCTCAACTGAGCACTTATGGTACCAAGACAACACTTTTACACTTCACTAATGAATTCATTTAACTGTTCACAACAGAGGGATTCTAAAACTTATCATCCCTCCTCAAACTTCCAATGCCACCTCATGTCCTCCCCTATCCAGTGAGAAGAATGCCTCATATTTTCTGTAAGGAATTACAGACCATTTTCCTATAGATTACTCCTTTCCTCTGCTAATCTCACATCATTTAAATGTGTTCTTACACTTTTCTTCCACCCTTATCTCACAAAAAGAGGTAGTCTGTCTATTTCCATTCCATCCCATCTTCTCTAGCACATTGTTCCATCTGTCATGCCTTCTTCCTAGTTTTCATCCTTGCCATATCTGCTAGCTACTTCCATATACTCCGCAAAGGTTCCCATGTCTCATGTTTCTTAACGTAATGGTAATGGAATTTGGAGATGCCCTTGAATTGACTTGGCTTTTGGGTTGAGTGTTAAGACCCATAACTTGTGAATCCCACTTGTGGGATGGGCTTGTTGACTGAAGAGAGAAGGCTGAACTTGGAGGAGCCATGAATTGAAGAGAAAGGCTCAAGCCAAGAGAAGGTCAGAGGAGGAAGGACTTTTAGGAAGAGCACTATCCAGTATTGTGGAGCCTGAGTTATTGAGAGCCCATTGGAATAGCTCATTTGAGTTGGACTTTTGAGGACTGCCACCTGGAGCTGCTGAGAACTAAGGAGGCATGGCTGTGATGCCGGTATTTTGTTTGTCTGTTTTGATGTTGTTTTTCCAGATTCACCTGATGGTGGACAGTACTGCTGTTGTAGAGGTCCTGGAACCTGGCTGTTGGTACAAAAGCCCTGAAGGATTTTCTCATTGTATGTTGACAGAAATCCTGGAAGGGGGCCTTGCTGATACTTTCAGGGGTTCTGTTACTATTCTACAGGCAGAGCGTGACTTGATGAAGACACTTGCTATGGCTTTGTTAAGCTTTGTCTCCCCAGGAACTGAGATTGCTGATGGCATGCCTGGAGTGAAGATGAAAGAAGGGCCTTTCCTTGGTCTTTCAATGCTGAGATGTTATTTTGACCTTGTTATGGTTTCAGGGTAGATGGCCTTTTGTGCTCTCCTGCTCCCTTTTGAGAAAGTGCTCAGTGTTAATGGATGGTATTGTAATTACTTTGAGTCCAGGGGTGGGAAACCTTTGGCCTTTTTGTGATGATTGGAAACTGATCTCCATTTGAGAAGAGACTTTGAGTCACCTGAATTGAATTGAGAACTTCCTTGTGAAATGTATGAGTTATACTGTATTCTGACTTTCTCTGTTCTGTGAATGTTTGCTGAATAAATTTGGTTTCCTATGCTGGTAATCTGAACCTTGGAAGTTGCCTTTGCTTGGCATTACACTTAAAAACAAAGACAGAAGTCTCACTTGATCCTACTATTCCTTCTAAATATTGTGCTATATTTTCCATTTTTTTCTCAACTAATCTCCAGGAGAAATCAGCCTACACTTACCTGTACCTTTCTTTCTTCTCATTCTCTTTCTAACCCACTGTCATCTGACCTCTGCCAAATCTACAAGTGAACTATTTTTTCCTAAAAATAAATTGCTTTTCCCCCACATTCTCAAGCTTTTTTGGTCCCTTATGAAAACTTTGACTGTGTGGATTATTCCTGTCTCTTGGATTTTATCTACTCTTTATGTTTCTTTGATAATTTTCTACTGGCCTCCCTATTACCTATATATCTAGTCCTATTTTCTTTGCTGAATTTTCATCCAGATTGAATCTAAAACCATTGGTAACCTCCAAGTCTCTGTTCTTTGGTGAGGAAATGCTCCAAATACTGCATTATGTTCTACTGTTCATTATCTTGTCATTTCCATAAATGGAGAAGGGCAATTGAAAGGTCCTTAAGTGTAAATGTTAGGAGTTTCCTATAACTTGTCAGGTGCTTGGCTGAAACCTAATAGAAACAGTGCACATGACATTGTAGGGGCTTAATAAAGATTTTTTGATCGATAAATTAATGGATTAATTGTGATATAAGAAATGATGAAAAAGAGCTGAAGAGAAAACCTAGGAAGAGCTGTGTGAACTAAAACAGAGTGTAGTGAACAGGAAAAGGAGAAAATTTTATAATTTTAACCACATTATAAAAAGTTTTGAAAAAAACTTAAGATTTTGATCAGAAAAGACTGATGATGAAGAATGCTGCCCACCTCTTGATGGAGAGGTGATAGACATTTTGTTTTTGTAACATGGCCAATATAGGAATTTGGAGGGGTGTGATTTTTCTCTTTTTTTTAAGTGGGGGGAAAGAAAATTGTTGCTTGATAATTGGGGGGAAAATGTAGTTTAAAAAAGATAAAATTGTATTGCTGCAATATAAAAAAGATTTGTTGATTAAATAAATTGACTTACTTGTTGGGTTTAATTAAATGATAGATAATTTTCCTAGTATAATTTTTAATCATTTTATTCTTTCCAATTAAATATAAAGCCAATTTTACCTTTTTAAACATTTGGAATTCCGAATTGTCTCCCACACCCTCTTCCCCCAACGTCCACATTGAGAAGGCAAGCAATGTGATATAGGTTAATAAAGATAATCATGTAATCATATAATCATGTAATCTTATCAATAAAGATAACCATGTAAAACATGCTTCCATATTAGTCATGTTCCAAAAGAAAACACACACACACACACACACACACACACAGTTATGCTTCAGTCTACATTCTGATTCCATCAGTTTGTTCTCTAGAAATGTATAGCATTTTTCCCCGTAGGTGCTTTAAAAATGTCTTGGATTTCTATATTGTTGAGAAAAGCTAAATAAGCTATTAAGAATTTTCTGATTGTTTATGTCTATCTTTATTTGTGTGAAAGGTATTTTTAATTGTGGTCATATTTCATAAAATTCCCGGTTTGTTTTAGAAGGTAGATTACTAAGTCTTTTATATTGTCTACAGCTATTTCTCTTTCTAACTCTTGCTAATAGACTTTCTTGGTAATATATAGAAATTCTGATGTTTTATGTACCCTCGTTTTATATCGTGTGTGTTTGCTAAAGTTGTTAGTTATTTCGACTAGCTTTTTAGTTGTTTAAAATCCTCCAAGTAAACCATCATATCACCCACAAAGATGGATAGTTTTTTTTACCTCATTGCCTATTTTAATTCCTTCTATTATTTTTTTGTTTTCTTATTGCTATAGTTAGCATTTTAATCATAATTTTTAATAATAATGGAGGTAATTGGCATCTCTGCCTCACCCCGATCTAATTGGGAAAGCTTCTAACTTATTCCTGTTATATATTATACTTGCTGATGGTTTTATAAAAATACTACTTATAATTTTAAGAAAAGCTTCATTTATTCCTATGCTTTCAGAAGTCTTTAATAGGAATGAGTATTATATTGTAAAAAAAAAAGTCTGCATCTTTTAAGATAATCATATTTTTGGTTTGTCTTGTTATTAATATGGCTAATTATGCCAATACTTTTCCTAATATTAATCAACCTTGAATTCCTTGAATAAATCCTATTTGGACATAATGCATGATCATTGTGTTATATTTCTATAAGTTCCTTGCTAGTAATTTATTTAATTTTTTTCCATCAATAATATTCATTATTTCCCAAAAAGTTTATATATTATTGTAATTAGTTGTCCTTTAAATGTTTGGTAGAATTCACATGGGAATCCATCTGATCCTAGGGATTATTTTCTTAGGAAATTCATTGATATCTTGTTCAATTTCTTTTTCTAAAATATCATTTTAAAAGTATTCTTTCACTTTTGTTAATCTGGTTTATTTATGTTTTGTATATATTCATCCATTTCACGTTGACTGTCACATTTAAAAGCATATAATTGAGCAAAATAGCTCTTAATAATTTATTTAATTTCATCTTCATTCGTGGTGAATTCACCCCATTCATTTTTGATATTGCCAATTTTTTCTTTATTTTAAGTCAAAGTAACCAGTGGTTTTTCTATTTTTGTTTTTTTTTATAAAACCAGTTTCTAGTTTTATTTGTTAATTTGATGGTTCTATTATATTCAGCTTTATTAATATTTCCTTTGATTTCATGATTTTTAATTTAATGTTTAATTGGGAATTTCAATTTGTTCTTTTCTAATTTGTTTTTAAATAATTTTATGCCTAATTCAAGGACCTGCTCCTTCTATATTTTGTGATGGCAATGTTTAGAAAATTTAGAAATTTTCCCCTAAATACTCTTTTGGCTATATCCCATAAGTTTTGGTACACTGTCTCTTTATTGTCCTCTTTAATGAAAGTCTTTATTGTTTCTATGGTTTGTTTTTTGATCCATTCATTCTTTAGGATTAGGATATTTAGTTTCAAATTACTTTTAAGTCTTTTCTCCATGGCCCTTAATTGAATGATATTTTTACTGCATTATGATCTGAAAATGATTATTTCAAAATTTATTTTCTGTATTTTATTGTGAGATTCTTATGCCTTAATACATGGTTATTTTCTTTTTCTAGGTTTCATGTACCACAGAGAAAAAAGTATATTCTGTTATTTTCCCCTTCAATTATCTTCAGAGATCTATCATATGTAACATTTCTAAAATTCTGTTCATCTTCCTAACTTGCTTTTTTCAAATCTAATTCTGAAAGGGGAAAGTTGTGGTCCCCTACTAGTGTAGTTTTATTATCTATTTCCTTCTCTAACATATGTAAAGTTAAGTTTCCTTTAAGAATTGGAATTCTATAAAGCTATCTGTGGTCATTTGGGGGAAAAATGCTCTAAATCACTATTGATTAGAAAAATGCAAATCAAAACAACTCTGAGCCACCCTATCAGACCTATAAGATTGGCTAACATGACAAAGCATGAAAATGATAAGAGTTGGAGAAGATGTGGGAATATTATAACATTAATGCATTGTTGGTGGAGTTGGGAAATGATCCAACCATTCTGGGGAGCAATTTGGAATTGTGCCCATAGGTCTATAAAACAATACTACTTCTACGGCTATATCCTAAAGAGATCATAAAAATGGGAAATGATCCACATGTGCAAAAAATATTTATAGCAGTTCTTTCTTGGTGAATAAGAACTGGAAATTAAAGGGATGCCCATCAATTAGTGAACAGTTAAGCAAGTTCTGGTATATAAACATAATGAAATACTATTATTCCATAAGAAATGATGAGCAGGAAGCCTTAAGAAATATGTGGAAAGACTCACATGAACTGATGTTTTGTGAAGTGAACAGAACCAGGAGAACCTCGTACACAGTAACAGCCATTGTGTGATGACTAACATTGATAGACTTAGCTCTTCTCAGCAATGTAAAGATCTAAGACAAATCCAAAAGACTATGATAGAAAATGTCCACATCCAGAGAAAGAATTATGGAGTCTGGATGCATATTGAGGCATACTATTTGCTCTTTCTCTTTCTCTTTTTTATTTCTTCTTTCTTCTGGTTACTCGTATTGGTTCTAATTCTTCTTTACAACATGACTAATGTAAAAATATGTTTAATATAATGCATATGTAGAGCCTATATCAGATTGCATGCTGTCTTGGGATAGGAGAGGGGAGAGGGCAAAAGAAGACTTAGAACTGAAAAAAACATGAGAGAATATTGAAAATTAAAAATCAATAAGTAAAAAACTGGGATTTTATACTATTTGGCACATGTTCAATATTGGCATCACTTCATTGTCAAGGGTAAGTTTTAGCATGTTGTTTCCTGGAGTTATATTTTTTGTTTTTGTTCTGTTTTGCTTCAGAAGAAGATAATAGGTTTTGCTCCAGTCCTTTACCTTTCAATGTGTGTGTGTTTCTTATAAACATAATACAGGATTATGTTTTTTAATCAACTCTACTATCTGCTTCCATTTTATGTTTGAGTTCATAAAATTCACATTCACACTTAGGATTACTAACTGTGTATTTTCCTCCACCATGTTTTCCCATCTTTATCCTTCTCTGCCTCTCTCTGTCTCTCTGTCTTTCCCTTCCTCCCCTTTTGCTCTGTTTTTCTCACAAATAGTTCATTTCTAATCAGTGCCTTCACCAAGCTGTTTCCCTTCTATCATGCCCCATTTTTTATCTTCTTCCATTCCTAACTTTCCAGTAGGAAGGACATGATATATTTCTATTCCCAGTTGTGTGTGTATGTTATTCCCTCTTTCATCCAATTTCATCCCAACAGTAAAGTTCACGTATTTGCAGCCTTTGAAAAAGCTTTGTGCCTCTTTTAAGTGAGATCATTTATCCCATTCTAAATCTCCCTTTCCCCTTCTCTGAGTATATTCGTCTCTCTCACACCTTGATTTTTATATCACCCCATAATAGTGAGCAAACACCTTGACCTCTGTTAATGTAAACTCCTATTTGTCCTACTTATGACAGAATTCTTTTTTTTTTTTTTTTTGCTTCTTGGAGGGCAATTGGGGTTGAGTGACTTGACCAAGGTCACAAGGCTAGTTTTTGTGTTAAATATCTCAAATCAAATTTGAACTCAGGTCCTCCTGACTCCAGGGCTGGTGCTCTATTCACTGCGACATCTAGCCACTTCTAATGACAGAATTCTTAATAGTTAAATGGATTGTTTTTTCCATGTAGGAATGTAAACAGTTTAACTTTATTGATTTCTTTATGATTTCTCTCTGCTTATTACCTTTTTAATGCTTAATTTTAATCTCGTACTTGAAAATCAAATTTTCTATTTAGCTCTGTACTTTTCAATAAGAAGGCTTAAAACTCCTCCATTTCATTAAATATCCATCTTTTGCTCTGAAGGATTATACTCAGTTTTGCACAGTACCTTGGTTCTAATTCTATCCCCTTTGCCCTCCAAAACATCATCCAAACCTTCAGATTCTTTAATGTACTAAAAAAATGTAAAATGTACTGTTATATCTTGAGTTATCCTGACTGTGGCTACACAATATATATATTATTTCCTTCTGACTGTTTACAGTATTTTCAACTTGACGTGGGAGTTCTGAGATTTGCCCATAATATTCCTGGGTGTTCTCATTTTAGTAACTTTTTTAAAGAAGTGACCAGTGGTTCTAGGATTTCAAGGCATTTCTCCTGAATAATTCCTGGAAAGATGATTCCTAGGCTATTGTTTTTCATAGCTTTCAGCATGTACAATAATTCTTTAATTTTCTCTCCTCAATCTATTTTCCAGGTCAGTTGTTTTGCTAGTGACATATTTCATATTTTCTTCCATTTTTCCCATTCTTTAAATTTTGTAATATTGTTTGTTGCTGTTTCAGGGAAGCATTAGCTTCCACTTTACCAATTCTTCTTATTTAGGAATTATTTTCATTAATGAGCTTTTACACCACCTTTTCCATTTCTCCAATCCTACCTCTTAAGAGTCATTTCTTCAATTAATTTTTGTATTTCTTTTCTAGTTTGCCTATTTTCCTTCAACAAGAGATCTTTTATTCAAGGGATTTAATAAATCAGTCAACTAATTAATTAACTTAGTTATTCATTTACACCATTTGTCCTATACTGCTTTTTATTTTTATTTATTAAGCTTCTTTTTTGGAGGCAATTGAAGTTAGATGACTTGACCAGGGTCATGAAGCTAATAAGTGTCTGAGGCTGTACTTAATCCAAGGCTGTTGCATCATCCACTGTACAACCTCATGCCTTTTGTTCCTCTTTTTAATGTTATTTTACTTAGTATTTTTTGTCCTTCCTTTACTAAGTTAATGACTTTTTCCCCCATGATTTTCTTTCTTGACTCATATCTTTTCACAAATTTTCCTCTACCTTTTCAAACTAATTTTTAAAATTTCTTTCAGCTCTTCCATGAGTTCCTTGTTTTGTCCTGAGAACAATTCTAATTTTTCTTAGAATATAGCTAATTTGACATTGTTTCTGCCTTCTGATTTTTTGCTTTGATCTGTCATGTCACCATAGTAACATATTTGAGGTTTTTTGGTTGTGTGATCATTGTTTTCACCCTGTTTTCTCAACTTTTGAATTTATGTTAAAGTTGTATTTGTCTCAGGGTGAAGGGGACACTCTCTGAAGCTTCAGATTTTTTTTGGTTGTTTGTTTTCATATTTGTTGTTTTCAGGCATAGTTATGCAGGTCTGTAAGGTTTTAGTTTTTCTAAGATGCTATGTTCTAAGCAGAGGAGTAGTCACTGCTCTCCTGTCCTGTACTCTGGTCTTTAAATAACCACAAGCAAAGTTATCTGCCCTGAATCTGTGACCAGGGCCTTTGATCCCTTGTAGCCTTGAACTCCAGCACTCTAGTGTTCCTCCTTGCCCTGAGACCATGATGTAGATCACCTTATTGGCAATGCAACAGAGTTCTGTGCCCAGGGCCACTTAAAAATCTGCTATAATTTCTTTCTGACCACTTTCCAATTTCTTTACACTCTATGACCTGAGAACTCTGGAATTTGTTGCTGCAGATTCATTGGCCTTCAAGGCCTACCCTGGTCTGGCACCTGGTTTAAGCCACTGTTGACTGTCTTGTACAGAGGCCCTGGCCCCAGTTGCCAATCTATACACAGAGATAGAATCTCAGCACAGGCCCATACTAGCATGTTGCTGTTGTCAACAGCCTTGCTGTTGTCTTATTGGGTGGGTTGTGCGCTGAACTATGAGTCTCTCTTTTTCCAGTGAGACATACCTTCTCTGCCAACCTTACAAGTTTTCTTGTGATGAAATATTATTTCACCATGTCCTTTGCTTGGTTTTGCTACTCAAAAATTTTTTTGAAGTGATATTTTAAGGTTATTTGGAGGGGAATTTAGAGAGGTGGAATGAATCACTGCCTTTACGAAATTGACTCTGTCCTCCATGTATTTTGATTCTTCCATAGGAGATAAGAAAAAGAATGACATATTTCAATGATTTAATGAGATATTTAAGGGGCCCATTATGAAGAAAAATCAATATTTCACAGGCTTTCAAATCATGTATTCTTCATTGTTAATTTAAAGCAACAACAAAAAAATCACAATCACAATGACAACAAAAACATTTAGAGGAGGTAACTGTTTATCTTAAAAACATACTTGGAAAGTAGAATGAGCGCTTTCCAAGGTGAGCCTCTAATTATTAGTTTAAAAATTTTTATACACCTCTAACATGCTGGATCATGGCCTAAAAGAATTACTTAGCAAGGCCCTTTAAGCTGCACTACTACAGTAGACTATGTTTGTAAAGTAAAAAAAAAAAAACATAGGACTTCCAAGTGTTGACATTATTGCACCAAATTTCAGCATGTTCACTTTGGATTTGAAATAAGAGGATCCCCTTCCAACAATTATTTCTGTCACTTACTATCTATGTGAGCCTGACCTGATCATCCAACCTTATTGCTCCTCTCTTTCTTCATCTAAAACAAGAGCATTTAACTAACTCATCCCAAAAATTCTTTCCAATTCTGATCTGTGATTATATTTCCTAAGAATATAGATGAATCTATTTCCCAAAATAACTACATGTAATCTTAATACAAGACATATTTACCTTTAAAATGAGGACATGAGCAAGGCAGGAATAGAGTATGAGGAAAAGACAGAGGGAGATGCAAAGAAATTGAAAAAGAGATCAAAAGAAAGCTCACATGTCAGTCTTCTGTAACTCAATCTCATGTTTAGAAACTCTCACTATAATTTCTCACTATATTTAGCAATCACTTATGTTCCAACTTAAACCCCTTTCCACTTATTTTCATCTCTGAATGATAAATTACAACTAATTTCCATTTTCCATAGTGAAGTCCTATATAGAAACCTCTCATTTTCATTAAGGAGAAAGAATGAAAAGTCATGGTCCCTCATTATACTTTTGACACCAATTATTTCAATAAAATTGTGAAGGGCATTTAATTTCTCTGTATCCTAACTTCCTTATCCTTCATAAGGTGAAAAAAATCCTTTTTTTCACAAGCACACTGTGTGATTCTATTGTCTCTGTTTCTTAGAATTGAGAAGAAAATGGGGGAAAATCAATGAATCATTTACTTACTAGATTTATGTGATAGAGGTCATGTTCATATTTGAATTGGTCACATTTATAACAAACACCATGCAGTCATCGTTGTACATAAAGAGTATCAAAGAAATATATATGTTAACTCAAAGATTAAAAATCATGAATTCTGGGGTGTCTAGGTCATGCAGTGAATAGAGCACTGGCCCTGGAGTCAGGAATACCTGAGTTCAAATCTAGCCTCAGACACTTAACAAAAAAAGCTAGCCATGTGACCTTGGGCAAGTCATTTAACCCTAACTG
Organism: Pseudocheirus occidentalis; assembly: GCA_028646575.1. Taxonomy (NCBI): domain Eukaryota; kingdom Metazoa; phylum Chordata; class Mammalia; order Diprotodontia; family Pseudocheiridae; genus Pseudocheirus; species Pseudocheirus occidentalis. The sequence continues at coordinate 33,559,551 of CM053599.1, read as the reverse complement.
CACTCCAAAAAGCAAAAAAAACAAAGAAAGAAAGAAAGAAAGAAAGAAAGAAAGAAAGAAAGAAAGAAAGAAAGAAAGAAAGAAAGAAAAAGAAAATCATACAATCTGCACATAATCCTGCAGCTTTTCTGCTAGTTGACTTCCATGATAAATACTTATAAACAATGGAAAGAAAAACTTGTTCAGTCCATCTTTTACACCAGTGCTAAAGAGGTATTCTTAGAACATAAATTTGACTATGTCACTCCCCTATTTAATAAACTCCAATTTCACCTTATTGTCACTATGCTCAAATACAAACTTCAATTTGAAACTTAGAGACCTTCACAACCTTGTTTCAACTGACGTTTTCAACTTTTCTCTAGAGTTACTCTCTTTCATACACAGTACAGCAGAAGTGACCTTTCTTTTCCTCATGTATGTCATTCTATTAGAGTAGGCTGTCCTTCTTACCTGGAACACTTACACTCCACTCCCATAAAAGTCCAAGTTTCTTTCAAAATTTATTTCATGTACTTTCTACTATCTGAGGTCTTTCCTGACCTCTACCATTGTGAGTGCTTCTGACTTCTAATCACCTTGTATTTACATTGCACATATATGAATATATGCCCATGTTGTTCTCTCTAAAACAATGAAAGCTTCTTGAAGTCAAGGTAGTGTTTCATTTTTGGTTTCATGTACAAATAACATTGAAACTTAATAAGTATTTTCTTAGTCAATAACTTTACAGATTTTACACTATGATGAACTTTTTCCAAGAACAGCTAGGTGGCTCAGTGGAGAGAGAACAGGACCTGAAGAAAGGAAGATTATTCTTACTCTCTGGCCTCACTTATTGCCAGTATGGCCTTGGCAGGTCATCTATCACCATTTACCTCAGTTTCCTCATCTGTAAGATGCACTGGAGATGGAAATGGCAATCTGCCCCAGTATCTTTACCAAGAAAACTCCACATGGGAAAAAAAAGTTGAAAATAACTGAAAAGATCAAACTGAACTGCCAATTTTTCCCAGTTACCTATGCCCAGTCCAACAAACTTAAGTGAAATTTTCTGAAATTCCTACATTTACATGTTTTTGTTTTAAATTAAGTATAAAGACAAATTCCTATAGATAAACCATGTGCAGTGTTAATTATGTATGACTTTTTTGTGTAATTGCTAATTAAACTGCTAATTTCAGTACTTGAGAGTGATAAAATTCTAGATAGGGTTTGTTTCATAGATTTGTGGCCTTGCTGTATCATATATTCTGTCTTCCATTAAAATAGATACAATTTAGTCCAATTTACTTTTCTTCCTTAATTCCAGAATAATAAAATTTAGTTTGATTCAGAAATACTTTTAGGTAAAAAATATTCAATGTGGTGGAAGATTAGGCCAAATTTATCATTTTTCAAAACTATCACACTATTCAGATATCTAAATAAATATACTCCTATGTTATATTATTTTTAATAATCAAGATCATTTTGTTCTCAACAGAAAGGACCATAATTACTGTTCCACCACCTCAAATGGATGTTACTGTTGGCGAGAGTATAGTCCTGCCTTGTCAGGTGTTTCATGATCCTTCTGTTGAGGTTGTATTCACATGGTCTTTCAACGGGCATGTTATTGACTTCCAAAGAGGAGTACCTCATTTCAAAAGAATTGGAGGAGTAAGTTGCTTTATTGTACAATAAAATGAAGCAAGACCTTGAATGGCAGAAATATGTTTTATCATAATTCTTCATATGAATGGATATTCACTTATTTTATGCAGCTGCATCTGTTGTGTTCTTGATGGTTTTATGTATTTCATAAAGATGCTTATGTTATATGTGGAATGTTAATACTGAAAATGAGGGGAAAAACAGTGATCAAGTATAGGAAATGAATGAGGATGTGAGCAAATCTTTTAGTTTCACAACTGTTTTGCTCTTAATAGTTGGAAAGCTGTAGCAATATTCCAAACGGGGGACCTGCTGTGTGTTATTATGTATTTATGCTCCTGTTCCTTTTATCTCCAGGAATCTGCTGGGGATTTGATGATAAGAGAGATTCAGTTGAATCATTCTGGAAAGTATGTATGTATGGTAGAAACAACTCTAGACAATCTCTCTGCGGTGGCAGATATCATTGTTAGAGGTAAGGTAAAAGTGAGAAAATATCCAAGCATATGGCTTGAATGTGTTTGCAGAAATTGGGCAGTTTGAATACTTAATTGCCTGAGTCATGAGAGGCCAAGTTCTACTAGTGATTCAGTAAAGTCTTGTTATTTTCTAACCCTAGGGACAGAGTGAAAAAAAATGGCTTTGAATTAATCAGGTTTGGAGTATCCATTTTCCCCCATTAAAAATCATCAGGGAATTTTGTTGGATGGGGAATGTTAGTCAATATGAATAATATGCTGTACTGAATGAAACAGTATTATTTTAGGTTGATTTTTATTGCCTATGTTCTCTTGTAACCTTACACATCCTTTGTAAAATTCTCTCCCCGAGTTAGCTTTTAGAGCAAGGAGTGGAGAGAGAGAGATATTGCTATTTGGATTAGTTATTTATTATGTCCAATTATATGCAAGATCTAAGAACTATACCTATGGAATACTTATAAGGACTTTTCTATCACCCTCATGGTATTTTATTATATTTACAGTGGATAATAGGGTCTAGAGTGTTGGAGAAAAAAAATCTATGAAATGAATTGTAATAAGGTTATGTATAAGGTTTTACACTGGGATTCAGACAATCAGCTTCACAATACACATCCAAGGAGAAGCAGTTAGACACAGGTTTGTTCTAAGAACTGGAGTTTTATTGATCTACCAATTCAATAGTATTTAATAATGTGTTATTATGACTAAACATGCTCAAATATTTTTAGACTACATTGAAGGGCATAGTTTCCAGAGATAAGGAGGTGATAGTCCTGACATACTCCATCCTTACCAAAAGATATATGAAACATTGATTTTTAGTTGGGACACTACAGGACCTCGATAAACTGGAATGTATCTAGAGAAGGACAAATAGGAATGGGAAAGAGTCTTGCATGTTTTATTGTTTAGTTGAGGAGACTAGGGATGGTTGTTAAGTAGAAGAGAGGAGTGGCAGGGGCATGGAAATTGTCTTTGAGTAGATTAATGAAAATAACTTGTGGATTTATTGGAAAATTGGATTAGACTTTTTCCAACTACCCCCAAAAGACCAGAACTAGGAATAATGAATGAAACTGACAAGAAGCACATTTTTACCATAGTGTGAGGGTTACAAAAAAGTTTCCATCAATTAGAGTTATTAAAAATGAATATCTTCCTAGGTGGTTGGTTTCCTCTCATTAGAAGTCTTCAACCAAAGACTCAATGAACATTTACTGTGTATATTGGACTTGGAACTCTTTGACGAACATGTATTGAACTAGATGGCAAATGGAATCCCCTCTGATTCTGAAATTATTTGATTCTCTAAAAGGAATCTTTAAATATATTGTATGAATTAACAAAGACTTTCAGGAAATTAATCCAACATCTATCTTTATATGAGATTCGCAAGTTTTATTTTCATTGATTGCCAAGAATAAACTACTTGACTATCAAAGTATAAACTACTCCCATGACAAATCAATGTTTTTAATAGCTTTTTGGTGTAGTCATCATAAAACATCTTTTTTACAGGTCCTCCAGGTCCCCCAAATAATGTGAGAATAGAGAACATTTCAAGTACCACTTCTCAGCTCTGCTGGAGACCAGGGGCTGATAATAATAGTCCTATTCAAATCTATACAATCCAGAGCCGGACACCTTTTTCTGTAGGCTGGCTGGCTGTTTCCACAAGTAAGAAATATTTCTCATATTTTCTATAATAAGAAGTTAATTTAATTTGGCTACTGTGAAAACATTTGATTTATTCTCCTGAATATTTTCAGTTCCAGAAATTCTCAATGGGAAGATGCACACTGCAACAGTAGTGGGTTTGAACCCATGGGTGGACTATGAATTCCGTGTTGTTGCAGGCAATAGCATTGGCATTGGGGAGCCCAGTCAGCCATCCAAATTGTTAAGAACCAAAGCAGCAGGTGAGTACCAATGAGTTCCTGAAATTTTGGAATCTTCTAATTAAATGTCCATCCATTCACTAAATTATAATGTATTAAGTATTTAATGTGTGCTGCACTCTCTCTTAGGACATAATGAAAAATCTATCAATCAATGTATATGCATACATACATATATACATATACGTATATGTATGTATACATACATATAAATATGTATACACACACCATATTTATATTTGTATACACATATGTATATAAATATACATATATGTATAGTGTGTATATATTTGTATGTGTGTATATATACATGCTGGTATGTTCTTATTCCTTGCCCTGAGAAAGCATCTTATTTACAAGGGTAAATATTATGTGCCAGTCTGGATAATATCACTAGTATGTGGGGAAACAATTTTTAAGGAGAAGGAGCTATATATCCCCCATATCTGCCAACCAACAGTCATTCAAAGGGCAGTCAATTCAGCCTTGTTCAAACAACAAGCCACTCTGAGAGCATGTGCTGAAAAGTTCAAACCATTGTCATCACCATGAACACTATGTATATGGCCTAGAACCATCAACATGTGATTCTATAGAAGAGCAATGCTTCTAACTGAGCATCAAATGACACTGCATCATGAACTGAAATAATTTTATTTGTGGAAAAGCTACTCCAATCAATCATTTGTGGATGAGGCATTGTCACACACTTTTGCATTGAAACCTTAAAAAGCAAACAAGAAAACCCCAAATAAACAAACAAGCAAAACCATGGGACGTGTCCATATGATCTTCAGCTGAAAGCTCCTATGTGTGATATCTTACCATTAGAGCATGAACTCCTTGACAAAGGGACTCTCTTTTTTTATTTGTATTCCTATTGCTTAACAGAGTGTTTTATACATGATAGGTAATTGAGAAATGTATTAATTCATTCACATATACAAATAAGTATAAAGTATAATGTTTGAGGGAGGTCCTTAATAATTGATTAGAATAAAAGTCATTTCTGTTAAATGATATTGAGAAAAATGGAACAGATAGCAATAAGGAAATAGTGTATTAGGATCAGGAAAAAATGAGAGAAAGGGCATATTGTGGGGAAAAACAAGAAGTTTTGTTTGGTTGTCACAGTATATGTGAAAGCAAATAATGTATGATAAGACAGCAAACATTGGCCATTATGTCCATCATTTAAAAATGGAAAGGCATAAAATATTATATTTTTGAATTGACATTCAATTTTATAAACCAGGGACTTCTTGTCTGGATTTTTATTTCAAAAAGGCAGCTGATGTTGCCCCAAACTCTTAAATTGAATATGAGGTGATTATTTTTGAGAGATAAGGTGGCATGCTTAGTAGATGCCTGGCCTCTGATCAGGGAAACACTGATGTAAGCTGTCTTCTCATACTCACTGGCTAGATGGTACTAGACACATTATCCAACTTTTCAGTGATTCAGGCAACTATCTAAGGCTATAAAACACGGAATAGGTACTGAGCTGCATTTTAAGCTTCCTCCTTGAGTTTTCCATATACTGATGAAACTGAAGGACAAGTTGTAAAGCCAATCAGCAGTAGATTCCTGAGAGAATGCTACTGTGAACAGCTTTTAAGATTCAGATTAAACAGTATTAGTGAACACTCTGTTTATTCCATTACAAATCTAGATTCAGTACAATGTTCACAGTTTCAGCAATTCACAATATTATATACAATCTTAAAGAACAAGGAAAGTCTGAATATTATATCTTATTACAGAAAGGAACAAGGAACAAGAGAAGAATCAGCTGGTTTCCCTAAGGGAGAAACCAGCTTCATATTTTTAGATTCAATCAGTCAAGTTAAAGATCCAATCAATCAATTAACAAAAGGAATGACCTAGTTTCCCTAAGATGGAGTTGATTCAATCAACAGTTAACAATATACTGATCTTCCACTCATGGGGCAACCATTAACTTTAGTCTCCAAATAAAGTTCTTAGAAAACCACACAAACCTTCCACTCCTTGATTTCCAACAAACCTCAGTTTAGTCCAAGGGGAGGCCTTTTCTTC
>CM053599.1:33528197-33552954 GCA_028646575.1 Pseudocheirus occidentalis | reverse complement strand
TTCCTTCCTTCCTTCCTTCCTTCCTTCCTTCCTTCCTTCCTTCCTTCCTTCCTTCCTTCTTTTCTTCCTTCCTTTCCTTCCTTCCTCCCCTCTGATCGTCTTCCTATCCTCCCTTCCTCCACTTAGTCCTGTCTTCTATGAATTTTCGAATATTTCAGGTACAAAAACATTCAGAGTTTGTGCACACAAAGTCCTGGAAGTAGCTGAATGTTGAAAGGAAAGGGTTCTCTGTGAATAGCAAAGATATTTAGCTTCATTAATTTTTAATGAATAGTGTATGTGTGTGTGGTTATATGTATCTGAGTATATGCATCTGTATATGTATGTATGACTGTATATGTATATAGAGGTGTGTGTGTGTGTGTGTGTGTGTATGTGGTCTGAAGCCACCCATACCTTTCCAAATGTAACGCATTCTATACAGTACCTTAATTTCTATGTTGTGGCTATTGGCTCTGAGAAAACAAGTGACCTTTCATAACAAAGTTGAAATTTTTACATAGAAATATCATTCAGTTTGTAGAGTATAAATGTAATATTCTACCCAATTGTGTTTCCATCTATCTCTGAGGTAGAAAACTAGTTATGAGTGTCAATTGTGGAGTCAAGAACTGCCCCTGAGACATGCAGCCTCACTGGTTGAGATCTTGTTCTCTTAATTCCCATGTCCCTCAGGCTCTCTTTTATTGCTCTTGAGGTAGCATAGTATGTATAATAGAACCTGGTATATCATATGTCACTGGAGAAATCATTTAACCTCACTAATCCTCTGATTCCATACAAATAATGAGTAGTAGGAATAATTAAGAACTGCTATCTACATAACCCTTCAAGGTTTCCATAGTATTTTATTTACACTTTTCTCATCTGATCTTCACAATGATCTTGTAAAATGCATATATGTGTGTGAGTGTGTTGTACACACACATACATACAGATATATACATGCATATATAGACACATAATACAGATATACATAGGCATATATTTATATACATTTGTGTATGTATGCACAAACACATATATATGTATACATATACATATGTTATTATTATTTATTCCCATTTTCCAGAAAAAGAAACTAAAGTTTACATTCATCAAGTGACTTGAACAATTTAGTTAGTAAGTGTCTGTGACTCAACTTGAATTTTAGTCTTCTTGACCCGATCTGCAAGTATCTATCCACCTATCCACAGCTACCTAGCTGCCTATGATGTAATTAGGAACTGGTCAATGAGTGATCAGATTTGGGATCATATGTGTTGGTAAGCCTAGATCTGGAATTTTCTGATGGCATGGAATGAAGAGCCCTATGCTTTTTACTCTAGAGTATGTACAGGTATGACTTTTCCCAATCATCTTACTTTGTTTTCTTTTTGGTTGACTGATGAACTGGACCTGAGAATGCACACAAAGTCTTCCAGAGGGGGCAATTCAAACCCTTTTTCTATCCTGCTGGTAAAGAAGGGGAAGGAGATGCTGCCAATATAAAGGTCTGAATAAGTGGGATGCACATGGTCCTAGAATGCAAGTATGTGGTATGATGTAGAGCTCCCAAACCTTTCACTCAATCCAAACCAGGGACACCAAAGAGTATGCTTTCATGATTGAGTCCACTTTTGGCAGTCACTATGTCACATATGTAATGTGGTAATAATAATGTTGTATTAGGGAATTGTGAAGAATGAGTGAAATCAATGAATCCATGAGTATTTATTTAGGAAATTTTTTGTCCTTGACATAAACACAAAACTCTAACATTCTCCAAACATAAACATGGGTTTTACTGGGCAGAGTCCAGCATTGTCACCCATAAACAAATACAGAAATATAGAGTGTTACAGGTCATAGATCCAGACATTGGAGAAACATCAGAATCATTTTAGTCTAAAACTTTCATTTTACAAATGATGAAGAGTCTCACTCTACTAATGCAGGTCAACCTTTCTGTGCAATTTATGGTCTTAGAGGGTTCCTTGGAGCTCTAAGAAGCTAAGTCTAAGATCACACAACAGTGGCAGAATTTGAATCCAGGTATTCTTATATCTAAAGCTTGAATTCTGCTTGCTACTTCATAGATAAATAGATACACAGTGACTTTGGGGAGACAACAACACCTGGAGAAATCAGGGAGAGTTTCCTGAAGGATTTGGCCTTGAAACTAAGCCTTAACAAGGAAGCCAGAATCCACTGAGGTTGAGGTGAAGAAAGAGAATGTTACAGCCAGTAGGAAAGAGAACAAAGAGGGAAGACAGAATTTATATAATGGATTTTGCAAAACATATGGTGCTATATTAATATGAATGATTGTAATTATCTGTATTGCAACATATTCTGTATAAATAATATTAATAAGCAGAAGTGCTATACAAATACAAGATATTGTCTACATGTGTATCTATTTCTGTGTATATATTATATGTATAAATCTGTGTTTGTGTGTATATGCATAGGTGTAGGAATAATATAGCTACATGCATAGGTAAAGGTACATGTGGGCATATGTGTGTGTGTGTGTGTGTTCGTATACATATACACAAAGTTTCTATCAAAACACATCAGGGTTGCTTTTCATTGTTAAAACTGTTCTCACCAATGAAAGTATGTGTGTGTGTGTGTGTGTGTGTGTGTGTTAACTGAGAAATGGAGTCTGATTTCATTATTAATAACATTGTTATTAATATTAGAATCATAGAAAATAAGATGAAAGTATATCTTTCTTCCAGGGATGGAATACATATCTAACTCTATTTGCATCTCTATTCCATGTTGTATCTTCTATACCTATATTAGGCACCTCTATCTATTGTTTTATCTCTCCATATCTCTCTAAAATCAGTTAGAGAGTATGATATATTATCATGTCACTGGAGAAATCATTTAACCTCATTAATCCTCTGATTCCATAATAATAATGAGGAGCAGGAATAATTAAGAACTGCCAGCAATATGACTCTTTAAAGTTTGCAGAGGATTTTACACTTATCTTTTCTTCACAATGATCTTGCAAAGTACATATGCATGTATACATGCATGCACACATACATACACACATATATACATACGTACATATGTACATACAATGGAGTAAGCAGGCATATGGATTGTATTATCTTCCAGGCACTGCACTAAGCAATTTCTTTACAAACAATATCTCATTTGATCCTTATCAACAACTGTTTTAGGTGTTATGACTATTGCCATTTTACAAGTGAGGAAACTGAAATAAATGAATACTAAATGACTTGCCCAGGGTCATACAGTTAGTGTCCAAGGTGAAATTTCATTTCTGGTCTTCCTGAGTGGGCTATCTGAGCCAAGCACTCTCTCTTCCACTACCTAGATAGATAGATGGATAGATGTGATGGATCGATAGAAAGAAAGAGATATAACATCCCATATATATCTTAATTTATCTCTCCTGACTACCTCTTTCTCTCTCTCCCTCTCTCTCTCTTTCTGTCTCTCTCTTTCTGTCTCTCTGTCTCTGTCGCTGTCTCTCTCTTTCTGTCTGTCTGTCTGTCTCTCTCTGTCGCTGTCTCTCCATATATACATATATATCTTAATTTATCTCCCTTGACTACCTCTCTGTTAGTGTATATACATATATATTTATTATACATATCTCTACAGTATCTATATTGTTCATGTGTTCATGTCATATAATACATGTATATATACAAATATCATGAGCAAATATATGTATACATATATGTATAGATAGATATAGATATTAATCTTGATCTCTAGCACCTGGGGTGATATTATATGAAATATTTTACTCATTCTCATTCTCTGTGATAGAAACTTTTGGACTCTAGTCCTCTACTTGTTTGCAAGATGGTGAATATGTCTTATTAGTGGCCTAATACCCATGCAAATAGCACATTTCCTGAAATGTCTTCAATACCCTGTAGGGTTCTGTGTTGCTTTCTCTGCTATTTCTGAATCCAGACTTTCCATTTCTGTGAGCTTCTATTGAAAAAAGACGGGGTAGATTCTGCTGAAGCCCCAGGCAAACTGGAGGCAAGTTTTTTTTCTCCTTATGTATTCTGGTTACTCAAGCTATGTTCTGGGTTTTTATTCAGTAGAATGACCTCCCATTACTAAAGAACCCCAAGTTAGCAAGCCTTTTTTTTTCCTATTTTCAATATAATGTGTATTTTTTGTGCACCAACTGTATTCCAAGGTAAGTGGTACAGTAGGTAGAATGCCAGGCCTGGTCTCAAGGATATCTGAGTTCCAATCCAGCCTCAGATGCTTACCCTCTGTATGACCATGGTGAAGTCACTTAACCTCTGCCTGTCTCAGTTTCCTCAAGAATAAAATGGGAGCCTACATCACAGGGTTATTATGAGAATCAGATGAGATAATATTTGTAAAGCTTTTACCACAGTGCCTGGTATGCAGTTGGTGCTACATAGATGCTTATTACCTCCCCCACTTCCATCCCAAACTAGTTTTAGGAAATGAGGAAAACCACTTCTGTCCTCTTGTTTCTTCAAGAATAAAATGAAAGCTTCACTAGTTAATTTCCAAGTCCTGGTTGAAATCCAGTGATTGACTTGTATGGCCCATCTTTACTGGTACAGGGATGTTCCAGTGTGCAGTCCCTGCACAATGTAGTAACTTACCAGTTCCTGCTATTTAACTTAGTCTTTGAGCATTGCCTGGGACACTAGGAGGTTAAATGATTGTTCCAAGATCACAGAGCTAGCATGCACCAGAGAATTTGAACCAAAGTTGTCCTGAGGGCCTAGGGTTTTTTTTTCTTTCACCTTTTATGACCCACTCTCTTGTAGAAAATTTGATGATACATTTCAATATCTGCTTTACTTGTTTAGAAAAAAAAACTATAAGAATTGGGGACTTAAGGGTCATTTTTCCCTGCTGAATTGGTAATAACATAAAAGCAGTGGATAAAATATATTTTTTGTGTCAAGAGGGGAATATTGTGAAATAACAGAGGAGTGATAACTTGTTGGCAATATAATTGAAATGAGAGGAATATCTTAATTTATGATGTTAAAAGATTTATTTCCAGCCTCTCATTTTATGTTCCTTACAAACCAGCTCCAATATCAGTGACACCTCCTCCTACAAATTCTGAAAGTGTGGGCTCTCTAAGCAGGCTGTGGTTTATGTTTCTCTAGTTCTTGAGGCCAAAAGAAGAAAAAAAATAAGCAAATTTATGTTGACTATGACAAAATGTGGCTAAAAAATTCAACTTCACCTCCATTTCCGAATGTGAATTTATCTCATAAAATTGATTCCAAATATCTGTCCAGATAGTGCTGAGCTTTTAAAACTGTATGTAGCTGTGATGATAGAGGAAGCAAAATTTCATTTTAGCAGAGTCTCTTTAAGCATTTGAAGATTGATTTAAAAAATCTGTACTGTTTGAAAATTATTTTACTATGAATTTGCCAATTGTCAGAAGATACAAATATGTTGATTTGTCAAGAAAGAGTATGCCCTTTGACTTAGTTCTGTTGCTTAGGCATATATCCCAAGAAAGTCAAAGACAGAAAGGTCACAAATGTGCAGTTTAATTTCATGCTCAGCAAAATTATACTTAAAATTTACCAAATATTTATTCGGTCTTTACTGGGGATATAACAGAAGTGGGAAAAAAAAGTTCTGACTTCAAGGAGCTTACGCTCAACCTAGGGGTATATAACATATATATATATGTATAAATATATTATAAGGAAGAGTATGATGAAGGAAAAGGACCAATAAAGATAATGGGTCATAGGAACCTTTGAAAAGAGAAAGAATAAACTTAGTAGGGGGATCACAGAAGGTTTCATGGAGGAAACAGCACCCTAGTAACCCTTGGGGGAGGGAGAAAGCCTTGACCTGGAAAGATGGAGACGAGGTTCAAGGCATAGGTAGGCTCATATAGGAATAGTCTGTACAAATGAACAAAGCCATAAGGTGAATTGCAGATCAGCAAGTTGAGAAGTAGAAATCTACTTTTACTGGACATTTGGGTATTTGAAAGAAAGTGATATAAAATAAGGCTAAGAAGGAAGTTGGGGCCATAGTGTGAAAGGCCTTAAACAATAGGAAAATCGATTTTGCATTTATTCTAGATTTGATGAGGAGTTACTAAAATGCACAAATTCTCTTACACTTGCTGAGATAGAAATAGTTAAGACTTTGGTCCTTCTCTTGCCAGTGCATTGACCCTGGGGGCATCTTGTATGTACTCTCTTGACTCAGAAAGCCTGGGACAACAGAAAGATGAAGGCACATTTTTCTCAAGAATAAAGTATGGCAGTATGTGGTAGTGGTGGTGGTGTATGTGCCTGGGTGTGTTTGTGGAGGAACATGTGTGATGAGGGACTTTGACTGACTCACTCAATCCAACCTTTTGGAAGGATTGATGATAATCTGAAGTCCAAACAGGTTTGGAGCAAAAGCTGATGCAGGTTTTCTTTGCACCATCCCATCTTCATACTGTACTAGTAATCCATCATCTTGACTTAGAAGTTCCAAAAAGAGGTTGAAAATTAAAGTTATATGCCTTTTTGTATTTTTAATGTTGTACTCAGGTCTACCAGCATAGTATAAAGGAAAATACACTGCATATGAAGTCAGGTGATCTGAATTAAAATCCCTTATCTGAAACTTCTGTGCTATGGTTTCTTTTTACTGTCTAGGGAAATTTATGGTCCCCTTCTCGGAAGAATGTTCACTGCTTATTCTCATGAATGAAAGAAATGTTAAGTCTCTTTTAGAGGTCAGTGTGTTGTACCCAAACCCAAATCCCAGGTTATTACACTCCACCTGGTTTGTGGCCCATCATTAAGCCCCTTTTATATTCCTGTCTTTGTCTCTATCCCATTCCCTGTTATAGCTTGAAACAGCTTAAGAGATGTCTGGGAATATTGCTCAAGGAATTCCCTGACCAGCATCTCAAATTTTCTCCTTGAATCATTATAGTGTACTTGGCTCAGTATGGTGCAAGAATCTTATCTAGGTACCATCCTGTCCTGTCTCACTGACCAAGCAGGGCTCCCACACCCTTTTGCCCGGAACATGACCCTGACCTCTTCTTAGGAATTCCACTCCTCCTCATCCCATGACCCTCCACCCTGTTCTAGGAAAGACCTCCTTGAGTCATGTACCATACTCCCCTGAGTCACAGATTTTAACCAATGGCTGTTCTTTGCTTCTGTATGTCATAACTTCTGCTAGTCCCCCCTCCCTATTATAATTTTGTCATTTTAGCCTTTATAACTATGACCTGTATTTCCAAAAATCACTGCCAATTGGAGTCCTGAACACTCTGGCAGTCGTGTGCTTGCTTAATAAATCCACATCTAAATTTACCTTGAACCCAGGTCTCGGCTCACTCTTATTTTCTGCACAAGTGAAAACAAAGAAGCATTTCCCTCTTCATCCAAGTGCACAGACTCATTGAAATTCATTCAAAACCCAAGGCAAGAATGGCTCATCTAGATTGAGACAAAGACTTAAAAAAAAGTTGCCTTCATATCCTCATGGCCCAACTTAGTGTCTGGCAGAGGAGGAAAAAAGCAATTGGCTATTATTTAAATAGTATTTGATTTTCCCATTTAGATGTAAAGACAATTTTAACAATTTTTTTTTGGTTTTTGAATTCCAAATTTTCTTTCCCTTCCTCATCCTCTCGTTGAGAGAGTAAGCAATTTTATATTGGTTCAGCCATACAAAACACATTACCATATTAGTCATGTTGTGAAAGAAGACATAAACTCAAAGGGAAAAAAAAGAGAAAAAAAATACTGAAAGTGAAAAATAGTATGCTTTGATCTGCATCTGGATGCCATCAGTTCTTTCTCTGGAGGTAAATAGTATTTATCATGAGTTCTTTGTATCATTCATTGTACTTTTGAGAATAGCTATCATTCACAGTTGATCACTGAACAATTTTGCTGTTACTGTGTACAATGTTTTCCTGGTTCTACTTAATTGACTTTGCATTTCATATAAGTCTTTCCAGGTTAGGAAAAGCACTTTGAAAATTCTTGCTAACTCATTGATTTTTAAGAGAGTATTGGACTTAGACTCAAGAGAGTACATACAAGACCTCGTTTAAAAGTTTACCTCCAGAAGCTTTCTAGCTATGTGACTATGGACAATATCCTGATTCTGACACTTCCTACATGTTTGACCTTGGAAGAACACACACACACACACACACACACACATACACACACATACACAGAGAGACAGAGAGAGAGAGAGAGAGAGAGAGAGAGAGAGAGAGAGAGAGAGAGAGAGAGAGAGAGAGAGAGAGAGAGAGAGAGAGAGAGAGAGAGAAAGAGAGACAGCACTTTAATGTTTGCAAAGTACATTACAAATTTTCACAATAATGTGTGGGGGAAGTATTCTCATCATAACTATTTATTAAAGATGAAACTGCTAATAAAAGTCAGTGATTTACCTAGGGACATTCATGTAGTAAGTGTCTGAAGCAATATTTGAGCTCAAATCTTCATGACTTCAGATCTGATGTACCATGTACTATATCATTTAGTTGTGTTAGTTAATTAAACTTCACTTTCCTCCTTTTTTGTTTTATTTTGTTTTTTTAAAATTTATTTTATTGACTTGTTTGTTTACTTTTAGTTTACAAGATTTAGTTCCAGAGTCACTTGAGTTTCAGATTTTTCTCCCCTTCCTCCCCACCCTCCACCCCCACCATGATGGCATATAATCCTTTTTAAAATGAGTTTATTGTACTAGATAAAATGAGTTTATTGTATTAGATATTGTACTAGATAATTCAAAATCTTTGAACCTTAGATACTTAGTCTTGCTGAGGCTCCACTTCCTTGCTTATAAAATTAGGTTAATAACAGCATCTATTTCACGGAGTTATGGTGGGATTCAAATTATGAACACATGTTTATAAGCATTTTAAAGTTTAAAAGTTCTATGTAAATATGAGATATAGCTTCATATGTCGAAAACATCATATTGATTAATTAAATGAAGTCAGAATGTAAGTAAACAGAGATAAACTATGAATTAGATATGATATACAATACCTCTTCTCTTCTTCTGAGAAAACTATTTTTCCACATCTGAATGAGTGATTCTGACCTCATTGAAATGTGGTTTGAATATGCATACTGTATCCCCTGCCCCACCACTTCTGCATTAATTACATATTTACTCTCTAACTGTAGCTAGTTTTCACAGGTAGAACATTTTGCAAGTGCCACTTTATGTGTTTAATTGCATCAATTAATTATTTGTATGGTTTAACAGTCCCTAAAGGCTGGTGGCAAACTGATCACCATGAAGGGTTGAAGCACTTGAAAATTTCAAATGAAAAATTTGAGAAATTAGAAAAATTCAACTGGAAAATGATGGACTTGGGTCATCTAGTGGTAAGCTTCTTCTTAAACCAAAGATATTTGAGAAAGGTATGCTATAATATTTCCCACAGTTTTGCACAGGGCCAATGTTAAACATTTTTTTGTAACGAAAATATTAAACAGAAGGATATGTATCTATTGTAATACTTCACTAGGACACAAGCAGTTTATATTAAATGATGTGGCTTTTTTATGAGACTGAATTGAAATTTATGATTTATGTTATGCCCTTTATTCACTGGAACATGCACCCCCCCCCGTACATTCCTCTTGGTTATAAATCACTGGCAGTGAATATTTTCATAATCAAGACCCTCAACAAAAAGGTGCAACTAACATCATCTTAAGGGGGCATGTGCACAAATTAACTCGCCAATACAATTGGGTCCCTGTTTTCCTTTTGACATTGAATGGTTACATTCTTAAAGAATCTCTCCTTGATAAGTCTTATGGACTTGTTTTTCTCCTTTCTCAGCAATTTTCTGGAGAGTAAGTCTTCCAAATGTTTGCTAACAGTTTTACTTCTTCCCCTCCCCCTTTATTTATTTATTATTATTTTTTTGTTTCTGCCCTCTTTCCATTAACAGATTGAATTCTCATCAGGGATCAGAGCATCACGCCAAGAAGAAAAGGATATATTTTTGCTTAGACTCACTTCAAAATTTGATTGACTGTGGATCTCTGATTTCCACAGTCCCAGATAGCAGAATCCAAGGCAAGGATTTCTCTTTTTCTCCCTTTCCCTTTCCCTCTCCCTTCCCTTCCCTCTCCATCTGACCAGAAAATCAATAGACAAAAATCAGGCCCAGCTATATAGGAGCTGGATTCCTACCTACTGAAGGTCTGCACCACTTCCTTCTTCCCTTTCCCTCAGAACTTTTCCTATAGCTCCCCATGCTGATTCTGTAACAGATTCTCTTACCAAAAATATTCCATGCAAAAGTTTACATACAGTGAAGATAGACAAGGTGCCCAAAGTCTCTTGGAACCTCAAAGATAAAGTGTTTCTCTGTTCTTTAAGTGAAAAAAAAAAAGGTCTTCATAGCAAACTCCATATAAACTGAAAGAGATTGAGGGAATTTGTATATTGTTCAATTATGTATTTTTAAAAATCTGTTTTAATATGAATTTGAAAAATATATTTCAAGATATAAAGAACAAAGCAGGTGATTGTATAAAAATAATTAAATGAATATATGTAATGTGTTTTGCAAACATCAAAGTATTGTACAAATATTAGTTATTTACAGTCGTGATATTATAAGAACATGTGATTTTGTTATATTCAGTTTAATTTTTCATACATACGTGTTACAATTCACATGCTTATTTATGTGTGTATATAACTGGCATATATATGTATATATATGCACACACACATATATACATACATACATACATACACATATATATGTATATGTATATTTGCTATTTATGAAGATACCAACAAAATTATCCATGCAAAATTAAAATATTCTCTCTGGTATAGTGGGAAAGAGATTTGTATCTGGAGTCATGGAACCTGTGTTCGAATGGAAGCTCTGCTACTGTGTCATCTTGGGGAAGTTTCTACACATCTCTGGTCTTAGTTTCTTCATCTACAAAATGATGGCTTTAGATTGGTTGACATCTGTGTTCCCTTCCAGCTTTAAATTCATCAGAATGTGGAATATTTGTCTGCTTACCTCAAGGGTCTCCACACTGTAATCTATCTTCTATTCAACCACCAAAGATTTTCTTAAAGTACATGTTTAACCGTGTCATCCCATCTACTCAATAAACTCCAGTCTTTCTCTATTTCCTTCAACATCAAATATGAAATCTTCTGTTTAGTGTTCAAAGCTGTTCATAACCTAGCTTCCTCCTTCATTTCCTTTCCCACCTTTCCAGTGACATTTGTCTACTTGCTACTCTGTTTTTACACATTTGTTTACATAATGTAAAATGTTTTCTCCCCTATTAGATTGTGAGCTCTTTGAGGGCAGAGACTGTCTTTTGACTCTTTTATATACCCCCCAGTTCTTATCCTACTTTCTGGCATATAATGGTCACATGCTATTGGCCAGCCTTTCAGTTTTGTCAAACACTACATGATCCCATGGATTTTGTCCATGAGGTTTCTCAGCAAAGACACTGAAGTATGTTGCCATTTCTTTCTCCAGTGTGTGTCCATTTTAAAGAAGAGAACTGAGGTAAGTAGGGGTTAAGTGACTTGCCCAAGGTCTCATAGCTAGTAAGTGTTGAGGCTGGATTTGAACTCAGATTTTCTTAGAGCCTGGTACTCTACCCACTTCACCACCTACCTGCCAATACCAGGTAATAAATAAATTTTATTGACTAACTGACTGAGGCCTGGCTAATGTGTTGATTTGTTTTGCTGAGATATGCATATTTTTATAAGGGAGGACTTCTACCAGGAGGGGAAGGTTAAAAGGTACATACAGAGAGACAAATATATAGAAAAAGCATTAATAACTTTTTTTTAAATGTCTAGAAATCCTAAGTACTCTCTGATGTGTCAAATGATGTTCTATCACTATACATTTTTCTATGGCTTCAGATTCATATGAAGGTTCCTCCTCTCCACCCCAGCCTTTATGATACACCATGCCTTCTGGTCTTTTTGTCTTGAAGAACTTTAGTATTTCCATATTTTTTTTGCAATGGGAACATTTGAGAATGGACAGGAATATTGAGATTCATACATCGGTGGGGGAAAAAACATTTTCCTCTTACTCTTGAAAGTACTAGATTGAGCTTTAAGCCAGGAGGGCAAGTTTAATTGTGACCCCCCCCTTCCCTTCCTAAAGTTCCTAAAGTTCTTAAAGATAAATAGTATTCAAGAGTAAGAAAGGGGATGTCAAGAGTTGAAGATGAAAGGATCAACACCAAGGTATCAAAGGAAAAAGAAAAGTAGATTCATGCTGCATGGAGAAGCGAGGGCTCTTTGGAAAGCAGTTAACTCCTAATGTGTTGTGTCTGACTGCTTGAATCTTAAATCTCACAATCACCTCTGGTATATCCTGTCCTCCTGTCCTTTACATTTCTTTGTTTCCCTTTGTTAAGTAGCATGAGGGTAGAGAATAGTTCTGGGTACCAAAGAGGAAAAAAAATAATCTTTCCTAAATTAGGATTAAGATCCCAACTATCCCAGTCCACTATTTTGACTGCGGGCATCATTGATTGCCATTTATATTGTTCATAACTGTAATTTCAAAGACAGAATTACTATGAAATTGGAACCTTCTAAATCTGATTTACTAATCAGAGGCCTAATATAGGGACCCAGAGATTTATAACATTTTTGTTGTTGTTGTTGACAGGGCAAGAAGATCAAAGAAGGAATCATGCAATGGCTTGGGGTGAAGTGGTTAATTAATAAAAATAAGAAAGAAGGGACTTATTTTATTAATAGTTTGGGAATTTTCTTTATAAAAATGTGTAATGAAGCCACGGAAGTAATATTCCAATAAACTGAAAGGAAAATTATAAAGGGGACAGAGCCAAATTGACAGAGAAAAGGAATCAACTTGCATGAGTTCTCCCCCAAGCACCTGTGAACACCATTAATAATGTCATAAAAACAATTCCTAGAACAGCAAAATCCCCCAAAGGACAGGATAAACTAATTTTCCAGACAGAGAACTTAGAAGGTCAGCAGGAAAGGTTTGTCACACTTAGTTAAGAGTGGAACACAGTACTGTGAAGACTGTGCCTTCACTGCCCAGGATCTAGCAAATCAAGAGAAGGTCATGGGAGCCACTGAATTAGCAGCAGAAGCTAATTCAAGCCCTGTTAGAGAGAAAAGCCTCATGGTCTTTAAGGTACAGTAGCAAAGCAGATGGTAGTTTGGGGGAGGGAGTGTGCTAGCTGCTGAGGGGGACAGAGAAGCACTCCTAAAAAGCATTGAGTTTGAGCTGAATCTTGAATGAAATTGAGAGTCCAAGAGTAGAAATGAGGTGAGAGGTCATTTTTGGCACAGGGAACAGTCCAGGAAAAGGCACAGATATGAGATATGTAAAGTTCAGTGTGCTGAATAATGAGTACTGGATTGAGATAATATTTATGAAACATCCAAACCTTTATAAATGCTAGTTATGATGATGATGATGATGATGATGATGAGGACGACGATGAAGATGATAATGATGATGATGATGATGATGATTACTAATTTTGAATGGAACAGAGTGATGAAAAGGGAAAGAATTTAAGAAACAGAAAAAACATGGATTGAATGAGTTATGGGGGATCATTCAGTTAATGAGGAAAAAGATGAGGAGCCAGTAAAATAGGGAGAAAATGAATAAATAGCTATGTTAAAAGAAAACCACTAGATTGTGTGTAGACTCCTGACGGTAAAGAGAAGAGACTATGCAGTAGGAAAAGATGGTCAAAAGCCATAAAAGAGGTAAATAGGATTAGGAATGGAAAAAAATGACTAGGAGGCCATTTGGGACCACTGACATGGTCCCACTTCACTAGAGTTCTAGGAAAACAAGCTCAGTTGCAAGGTGTTGATGGAGAGTCCATACAGATGCATCAGTTGGAGCAGACTTTTTCAAGACATTTAGGATTGGAGGGGTGGAGAGATGGGCTGGCAGCTAAAGCAATTAAAAGGGTCAAGGGAAAACCTTTATTTTATTACTGGTGAAATTTTGGACTTATTTCAGGTAGATAAGGAAACTGAAAAAGAAGGAAATGGATGAGGTTAAGGATAGACAGAGGAGATTGTTATTGTAGGATGTGGAGGTGGTGGAAGGGAATACAATTAAGGTAATGAGTCCAGTGATTAACCTTAGTCAGGAGTATGGCTTCTTGTACTGTGCTGAGGCTGGGGGACAGGATAGAGAAGAGAAGGAATCATTATAATGAAAAAAAGCTGGAAGAATTCATGAAAAAAGTTTAGGGACTTCATGTCAGATAGCCTCAATTTTCTCAATGATACTTTCATTCAGGTTGTAAACTATCATTTAACTTAAATAAAGAAGGAAGATGGGTAAAGAGGTTTGTAAGAGGGAAAAAATAAAAGATTTGGAACATTTATATTAAGGATTAAGGTCGGGAGATCATTTAGCTTTGACTGCTGAAG
Organism: Pseudocheirus occidentalis; assembly: GCA_028646575.1. Classification (NCBI taxonomy): domain Eukaryota; kingdom Metazoa; phylum Chordata; class Mammalia; order Diprotodontia; family Pseudocheiridae; genus Pseudocheirus; species Pseudocheirus occidentalis. The sequence goes on along the minus strand of CM053599.1, from coordinate 33,538,485 downwards.
AATAGGGAAAGGAAAGTACCTCCACCAAAGACCTTGTATTTATTAAATGATTCAGCTTCAGAAACTGACATGGTTTTATTAAAAGGAATTACATTAAAGAAGATGCATTACCATCTACTTTGCCCTGTTAAGGTCATGGGACATTTTGATCTGACTTGTAGTTTTATATTTAAAATTATTATTATTAAATGTGAACAGCTCCGGCACTTAGTATAGAACTTTGTTCATAGTTGACACTTAATAAATACTATTTCACTTATTCATTAATTGGAATGATATATAACTGTGAAGGACCAGTTGAGTTTGTATATCATCAATTTGTATTGGGCAAAATCAACTCAATTATGATATATTGTCCATTGATGACAAGCAGCTTGTGAGCAACTGTACTAATATCGAAGGGAGATGGGTTTCTAGGAGTAGGATTTGCAGGTTGGGAGGAAGAGAAATTGAGGGTGATATATACAATTACTACTAATGAAAATGAAATAGCTGTAATATTAGCTGACATATATATGATGTTTTAAACTGTGCCAAGTACCATAGAGTGAATAGGTCATCTTGTTACTACAACAATCTATTACAGGTATTTTTTCCAGGTTATAGATAAGGTCCATAGATTTAGGGGAGGAAGGATCATGGATTCAGTTACATAAGAGATCTTAAAATTCTTCAGATCCAATCCCTCATTTTATAGTTAAGGAATCTAACACTGAAAGCTATGAAGCGAACTCTTCAGGGTAACACAGATGGGAGATTAGTAGTTAATATTTATGCATCACTTAACACAAATTATTTTATTGGATCTTCCTGAAAAATACTTTGGAGATAGTAATTATTGTTATCCCCATTTTATAGATGTGGAAACTGAAGCTGGGAAAGGTTAAATGACTTACTTAGAGTCACATGTTTATTAAGGGTCAAGGTTTCAACTCAGATATTCCTGATTCACAGGGCAGTATTCTATTCACACATGCTACATAGATATCTCTGAGCAAACAGTGCAGATAAATGGCAAATCATTAATGTGGCATATTGCCTTCTTCTTTCTGTCTTTCTTTCTTTATTTACCCAATTGTAGTTTGGGTAGGTCATCCACAAGCACTGCCTGATGTCAGTTTATCCCAACTGGATGATAGGAAAAGTGCATTTGTCCTAGCATGCTCTGCCCCTAGAATTCTGTGTTTGGGAGAGATTTTAGTCATAATAACACTATCAATGCATGCCATCATAAAATAGAAAAAATATATAATAGATTACATGCTTTAATTAACTAGAAATTTCACCAAAATTCCATGCGCTTGTTAGACCTCAGTAAATACAATCCAACCAACCATGAGAAAAAACCATTTTTGTTTTACAGACATTTATCCTACTATGGTATTCTGTTAGCCATATGCTCAAAAACACCTTTAGTTGCTGTTTTTGAAAAAAAAATATCCTGAATATCGTTAACACTGTGGTACAAGATGCTTTCCATTTCCCTTAACTGACCACAAGGTCACATCTATTCCTTTGAAGGAACAGGAATATTCAGCTTCTTTAGATGGGTTGGGTCTGAAATTTCCTTAGGGCAGCTTCTGTCATTGGAACCATGTTAATTCTTGTTCATGTGTGCTCAGTCTTGTATGCTGACCAATCTCATTTTCTACTTTACAATCAGTTTCACCCATTGGCTTGTATGATGTATAGCATAGGGGAAAGAAACTTCCATGATTCTCTATTACTTCTTGTATAAACTCCTCTTTTTGGCATTTAAAGCCATTTCCACTAGCTCTGCTCCATGGTAAGAAGGTTCTTCTTCTTCCTCTCCTCCACCTTTTTAAAGCCCTAACTCTTTTCAAAGGTCTTCTTAAGAGCTGCCTCTTACACATTGCAAGACCCTCCTACATCCCCTGTGAAAACCACCTTAGTGTCCCCCTAAACAGTTTGGATTGACTTTACCTTCATTTTGATGCTTTCTACTTGAGGACCAGGTCTGTTTTGTTGTACTTTTGTTTTTGTTTCCTAATTGTCAGGAACAGTGTATTCCACATTATTATTGCTTAATAAATGCTGTTGAATTGAGTAAAATATGTTGATGATGTTGATAACTTGTCCATATAAAGTTTGTTTTATATGAAAGAACTGACTCAATAAAGTATATTATTTATGTGCAGTGTGAACTTTAAAAAATATTTCTGCATATGACTATTTCTAAATCACCTTTATGGAAAGGAGGTAGGGCTGGTTCAATCCACTACATGAGTTTTATAAATTAAAAAATAATAATAATTATCTTCCATCAACCAAGAAACATCAAGTAAATTTTGATTTCTTTATGACCCCAAGATGAGTACGTATTTCCTTAAGGGAAGAGTTCAGTATGATAATGACAACTACTTGGAATTCTCAGCACAAGCAGCAAGGAGAGAGCAAAACCTACCCTTTCTATTTTTGGTTCTCCCAGCAGCCGATCATGAGAGAGTATGCCACACCACCCATATGTGCCTCTCCAGATGGCCGGCATGCGTCTTTCAGCTCCCCCACCTGCTTAGGCCAAATGCATGCTGTGTTTTGAGCCTCGTAAATAACATGGAAAATGTTCTTGCCTGCTGCCACCCTTATACAGATCTACATGACTCAACTGGAGGACAATTTAAAGAAAGGAATCATCATCATCCAATGTGCTCCAATGAGTTTTTTCGTGGTGTCCACCATGAGAGAGTAATGTTTCCCTAGGAACAGCGGGAAAATAAGCAGAGGCTCCTATGTCCGAGTCTTTTAAGTGAAAGGGCAAAGTGTGATTCAGATAAGAAGCAAATGTATTTTATCTAAATTTCACAAAGAAATTCAAACTAACTCTATGACAATTTAATCTAGATACTGGGAAATATGAGAGAAGAATCAAAAAGTGTAATTGGTAAGTTCATAGATTTAGAGATGGATAGGACTTTGCAGGTGTTCTTGAGAACCAAAGAAATGAATTAACTTGGGTCAGTTAAACTCAAGTTAAGCAAGAAAGTCTGCTCTTCCTATTCTCAACGCTGTGCTTTTGATGGATTTTTTCTTCCTTTTTTGTTTCTTCCTTAATTTCTTCCTTACTTCATTCTTTTTATTTCTCTCTTTCCTTCCTTTTTCTTTTCTTTCATTCTTCCTTATTTCCTTTCTTTCCTTCTTCTTTCCCTTGCTTCCTTTCTTTCCACTGCTATTGAACCTAAAGTTATCTTGTTTGTTCATACACTGGAATCATTCACAGTACTAGAAAATATGTTTTCAACCTCCCTCATCCCATTTCACTGAGGGGAAGAGGGGAAGGAGATGGAACTATTTGAATGTCTGCTTCCAGAGCTGTCTAGTTTGGACTTTAGAGGAGATAAGTAGGATCTGGCAGTCATCAATGAAAGTTTAGTATAAGTAAATTTATCCTAACAACTAGAGGTACACAGAAGAGAAATGGACTGCTTCTTGGGGTTATAGCTTACCTATCCCTGAAGGTTTTCCAGCAGAGACTCAATGATCTCTGATAATATATGAGATATCATTGGCTTTTTTTTTTGAGGTTCTAGCAGTACCATGAACTCAATTCAGATTCTAAAAGAGGAGTCTGAATCCTAAAATACCTAATAGGTGTGTGAGGCTAGACATTTTTTTTTCCTTTTGGGAGGGGGAAGGCAGGGCACTTGGGGTTAAGTGACTTGCCCAAGGTCACATGGCTAGTAAGTGTTAAGGGTCTGAAGCTGGATTTGAATTAAAGTCATCTCGACTCCATGTCTGGTTCTCTATTCACTGCACCTCCTAGCCACCTCAATGCTAGACATCTTTCAGCAACAATTTTTTCTTTTCTAAGATGGAGGTAATACTATTACCTACCTAACACTGTTGCTTTGAAGACAGTGTGAGATATTTTGTCAAGTGTTTTAAAAACCTTAAAAGTGCTATAAATAAGGGAGCTTGAAATATGTGTTACACTGTGTGATCTCTAAGCTTTCTTCATTTTATTAGGCACTTAGCAAATGTATACTGATTTAAGTAGCTTTTGCCTCCTATGGTTAAACACACACATACACACACACACACACACACACACATCTCCTGTCATTAGTTCCTTGTCTTCTAGTTGCCCTTACCAATTTCTACTGCTATTCTTGTCATTATGTTAAGATCCTAGTATATAAAAATTCTTAACAAGGCACCTATGAGAGGGTCCAATATGTCATAACAAATAATGCCTTATAGCTTCCTGTACTGACTTTGACAATTTCTACTAGATTGCCTATAGGCAAGTCAAAACCCTTCACCTGTAGGAGCATTCATTAGTGGAATCCCCTCCCACCTCCAAAATGAAGCATCCTTCTTTTTCTTCTCTTTGCAATTCCATCCCTCTCTTCCTCCTTACCTACTCCCTTATAGGTTCTTCTCTTTCTGAGACAGAAGTCTCAGAAACAAAAGTCACTTTCTTCTCATTGCTAGGCCCTGATTTGACTCCAGGGAATCACTGACTCCTCTCCAGCCCCGTGATCCTCTTGCCATATTCATGTACTTTCCCACATTGTTACGTAGTCCCACAAAATAATCATTCAATTTTAGACAGTGTCACTAGGTTCTGTTCATAATGTCCCCTGTCTACCTCTTCACTGTTTTTTTTTCTATTGTATTTTGACATTCACCACTGTCTCCCTGTGCACAGTTAGAGCAAATTCTCTTGCCGCTCTTTTTGTTGCATTCCCTTCCTGCTGCTATCTGCATCCATTCACTCTCCTTGCATTTTCTTTGTTTGTGGAGTTTCTGAAGCAAATAATCTCTTCAGTTCTGTTTTTCTTTCTAAAATATTTCAAACTCTCCTTGATTATTGAATATCATCCTTTTCCCCTGTTAAGTAAACCTCAGATTTGTAGGCTAGGTCACTTAGGGTTGCCTGAGTTCTGATGCTCTTTGGAACACAGTATTCCCTTCCCTCCTTCTTTTCAACTGACTATAGAATTAGTGGTTTGGTTGTTTAAGTTATGCCTGACTTTTTGTGACTCCATTTGGGGTTTTCTTGGCAAAGATACTGGAGGGATTTGCCATTTCCTTCTCCAGCTGATTTTGTGTATGAAGAACTGAGACAAATAGGCTTCAGTGATCTATCTAGGGTCACACAGCTAGTAAGTATCTGAGACTAGTGATTCAGGTCCAGTCCACTATCTACTGTGCCACCCATCTGCCCTGGGTATGGAATACTCTTGCATTATTTGAATGCCCCGTATTTTGTATTTGAAAAGCTTGCCATTGTGGATTCAGATTTTCAATTTTGCTTATTTTTTTTTCTGTGCCGGCATAAATTCTGCTCTACTAATTCTCATTTATCTTTTAAACCACTCAAGAATAGTGTGGTGCAGTTATATGTTTTCTCAAATTCCACAGGGTCCTTTGTCTCTCATCAAATTTTGGATCACTTTCTTTTGTTTTGTGATATTTATTCATACATATCTAAAATCACTTACTAGATCTGGAGGTCATACTTCTTACTCTTGTTGCTGTTTTTCCTGTCAATTTATTTGTTTTAGGTTCAAGGTCTTTTATATTTCTTCCTGAAATCTTTGATACTTCCAGTCTGCCTTCCCTACCTCCTTTTTATTTTCTTTATAGATCACTTTTGAGTTCCTTCCCTTTGATTATGGCTTCCTTGGAAGTTAGATCTCAAAAGTTCTCAACTTCCTCCCATACTAGACACTTCAGGGTTCATTAACTAGGTCTTTGCCCCAATTGACTCTGGTGGTCAGATCTGGCTCCACCTGGATAGTGTAGTCTTTCTTTCAAGCTTGGTGGAATACTGTGCAGCTCCCTACCCTCACAATGTGCAGTCTTCATGTCTTGTCCCTCCTTCTACCACTTAGTTCTCTGGCCAGGCACCAACATTTCAGAGCCTACTTTCCCTGGCAAAGAATTTCAGAACTTTGAATTTGTTATTTTCTTGTTATAACTTCTGACAAATTTTTGTTCCTGAAGGATTATGTCTGTCAAGGACCAAGAAAAGTTTTGCAGCCTAGAGCTTGGTCCCAATAGCATTGGAAAAAAGGAGAAGGGACTGGGGTTTTTGTGGAAGCCTAATCTCTCTCTCTCTCTCTCTCTCTCTCTCTCTCTCTCTCTCTCTCTCTCTCTCTCTCTCTCTTTCTCTCTTTCTCTCTTTCTCTCTCTCTCTGTCTCTCTGTCTCTCCTCTGTCTGTCTGTCTGTCTGTCTCACACACACACACACACACACACACACATGCACACACATTTCCTTTCTCTCCTTGATGATGGGAACTTCCATTTCTGCCTTTGTATGTATCCTTAACATTTAGCACAGTTTGGCACAAAAGTACTTTATAAATGCTCGTTGCATTCATATCACTTCTTGCATATAATTGTCAACAATTTAAAAAAAAATTACATTCTCTGCCAGCTTTTTCAAGGCAGCATTTCTTTTTCTTTTAAAAACAGGTATATCCTAATATGTTATCAGAAAGTTGTTAAAAATCTGCCACTGACTGTTATAACCCTGCATTGTTACCATGAGATGCCTATGGGTGTCTATCTGTTTAAATATATAGCTGCAGCTTGCGGGTGATATAATTTGAAATCTTTGTGAGGAGTGAGAAGCAGGTCAGGCCCCCACAGTTAGCAGCGTAGCTTGGTGGGGAGGGAAGACAGACTCCAGGAACTCTAATACTAAATGATCTTCCCTATTTCCAAGAACCTTATCCAACTAGATTTACAGCTTTCCAACACTCTTCGAATATCTATAGTCTAGCAATTTAATTCTAAGGGCTTCTGAACACAAGGCAGTTTCCTGATTGCTCTCAAGGGAGGGTAGCCTTTAGCTTACACTCACCAACTTATCTCCTTCCCAGCAAAATCTGCTTATATAGAAGATTTATCACAAATAGCTGGAAAACTTTTAAGTATACATATGTGTTTGCATGTATGTGCGTGTATACATGTATATGTATGAATGTGAATATGTATATGTGCATTTATGTGTATATATGTATATATACACACACATATATACCCACAGACACACACATAGATAGATAGACAGATATATAGATAGGCAGACAGACATAGAGACAGAGAGACAGAGAGACAGATAGATAGATAGATGGATAGATCTTGTATTTTTGTGTTAATTTTTTTTTTTTTACAAATAATGGTCTTTTGGGAGATCTATGACCCTTAATTTGCTCCTATTCAGGCTGTCTTCTACATCTTTATATTTTAGTAGGGTAAAATAAGTGTGTGTCATGTTTGTTTATTTTGAAGGGAAAGCTTAATTTTTTTCTCTTGTTTTGAGTTTGTGTGGAGAGTATTTCTTCTTTAAGTTTTGCTTTTTACTTCTCTTCATCTATATTGTCCTTTGTGTCTATACGTTTGTATTCCCAATAATTTGTTCTTACTTTTTTTTATTACTTTGGAATGACTTGGCACCGTGGATTTAAGTTTGTATATTTTTAATTCTGCCAATTATTCATGCTGTGCAAGATATACATTTTGCTTTCATGATTTTTATTTTACTCTTGAAACATTCATGAGCAACCTGTCATACTTTCATACTCTCTTGGGAAGACATAGGGTCCTCTGCTTCATCAATTGTTGCTTTAATCTTATCTTAATATCTATGCAAAGATGTTTGAGCTCACATATATGCCCTCCTGAGAATTTTCCCTTGTATTTTAAAATCCCCACCACCAGCAGTTCTATTGATCACTCCTCTGTTGATATGTGGTCATATTTTTTAGCTGAGCTTTCTTACAGATGAAATTTTTGTCATTTTCACTATTTCTCCCATTATATTCCTCTATTGCTCATTTTCTTACTCCTTCCTCTTTGATGATGGGTCCCCAGTTTTGCAGATTAAAACTTTCCAAACCTTCTTCTTCACTAGGGAATTCATTTTTCACCAGCTTCAGTCACTGGCAGAAGTGACTCCTGGGAGAGACAGAACTAGCTTCATCTGGATGCTAACTTCTATTTCTTTAGGTTTGGTGGAACTCTCTTACTCTCCTCACCCCACCCCCAACACTGCTTTGTTCTAAGTTTTCCTTCTTTACTGCTCAGGCTTGAGGACTTCTGTAAAGTGTCCTGGCAGAGACTAAAACAGCATCATGAAGGAACTGCTGAATGGATGCTAGTGCACAAGCCCATGGGTGTAGTTTTGTTTCCCTGTCATAGCAAGGTAGTTTCTGAGGGAGTGTGCTCAGTGAGACAGTAGAGATTAGCAACTAACATAATTTTCTGATAATTCATTGGGTTATTTTCCTACTGGGATTCCTGAAGCAATTAAAATTCCATCATATCACATGTATAAATATTATTTTGTGGAATCTTGGAAGTGTGAAGAATAGAGAAAATATCTAGGCCATTGTCTTCTAACTCATCTTAACCATAATTCTGCTAATAAAGCTTCTTTTACAAAAGAAATGATGATAAAGAAATCAGAGAATTTACACAGAATAGAACATACAAAAATACAAAATAAATATTTAGCACTTTAGTTTGCAATAATAAAAGACCTCAGTTCATATCAGGAGAGAAAGATCTTACTGAAAATAGTCCACTTTTATTAGTCTCTAAAGATACAAATTTTGGAGGTCAATGTTCATGATTGAAGCTATCTTCCCTTCCATATTTTCAGTTCTAGGATGGCAGTCTGATGTTTCCAATCCCATTCTTTACATTAATTCTTTAAAGATGCATTCACGAACATGACGTCTCCCCCTCCCCCCAACATCAGCACCTGGCATTCTCTAAGACAAAAGGGAACCATTCCCTAACATCCCATTACACATTCAAAGCATAGTAGAGAGATTAGTTATTTGGTAAAAGTGACTTGCCTTGCTTGAATGTGAGTGCAATATCAGAAACAAATGAAGAATTCCTATCAACCATTACATTTTAATTGTATCATATCCTATATGTGACAGGTTTGGAGTTTGTGGGGAGAAAGAGGGTTGGTACTATTTGGTTGTTTCAAGGGGAAACACTTGTTGTTCACTTGTTTTGTTTTCCCTTGCTTTGGGGTTTATGTGATAAATAATCATACTACCAAAATAATTATCTTTAAGTAATGTTTTTTGTCATTGTTATTGTTATCATCAAGCCTGGAAAATAATTTATTTTTAAACTATTTTTGTGATAAAATCTTCTCCAAATAGTTTCATTTCATGATTAGCATAAGTACAAGAAACTTGAATAAAACCCATTGACAGTCAACAATTTCTAGCAATATCCTCTTCAAATTAGAGATCTATTTTCTTTCATTATTTAATCTCATAAGATGAAATAATCAACCCTTTCTAGTAGGCACATTAAAAATAAAAGTACCAGGATCATACAAAATGGATACCACTTTTTTATCAGCAGATTACCCTTTTAACCTTTCTCAAGCATTGTTTTTTTTTTCTAGTTTATTGCTGTAGTAGTCTAGTCAGACTAGCCTTCTACCTTGCTGATTGGTCACACAGTTCTACTTGTTATAGAAGAATTCATTTTATTTGCACACACACGCGTAGTAATCAGTATAATAAATGACTTCTAATTTAATAAGCACTCTGTGACTTTCCTTTTTTTTTTGTCATATTGGATCTAGAACCCATGCAATAATGACTTGGGGAAGTATTGCTCTATGCCACTCATTACCAAATATCAAGACAGATCTTGATGCTGCACCTACAGGTTTTGTAGACTTGATATACACACCCTTGATGTAGAACCAGAAGAGACCTTAGAGGTCATTTAGTTGAGTTTTCATACTTCACAAATGAGTAAAGTGAGGTTTGAAGAAGTGACTGCCTCATGGCAATTCAAGTTATAATTGACAAAGTCGGGATTTGAACTAAGATCATCACTGGACTACAGAATGTTGGAGGTCAACTTTTTTTTGTAGTTTCCCTCTTTATTCCTTTTTAAAAATTTATTTTATTGACTTGTTTGTTTACTTTTATATACAAGACTCAGCTCCAGAGTCACTTGAGTTTCAGATTTTTCTCCCCTTCCTCCCCACCCCCCACCCCTGCCATGGTGGTATACAATCATGTATAGGATCTGTAAACTCTTTCATGTTGTACAATAGTCTGGTTGTATAGGTGTTATAGCCAATGGAGTGAACAGCGAGAAAAGAGAAACAAAAGCAAACATAGAAAAGAATGATAGCATGCATTGCTTCAGTCTCCTTTTAAACTCTGATCTTTCTGGATCTTTCTCTGAATGTAGACATCTCCTTCCATCCTGAGACTTGTAGAGTTGTCTTTTAACTGTGCATTGCTGAGAAGAGCCCAGTTTTTCA
>CM053599.1:33506917-33527697 GCA_028646575.1 Pseudocheirus occidentalis | reverse complement strand
ATAAAGTCGTTAGTTTCTACTTGCTCCACTCTAATTCTGAAGGAATTATTCTCTTCGGAATGTTTTTGAGATTCTTTTTCCATCTGGGAAATTCGACTTTTTAAGGCATTCTTCTCTTCATTGGCTTTCTGGGCCTCTGGCCATTTGAGATAATCTATTCTTTAAAGTGTTGTTTTCTTCAGTCAGGTTGTTGACTCTCTTTTCATGATTTTCTCACATCATTCTCATTTCTCTTCCCATTCTCTTCTCTTATTTGGTTTTCAAAGTCCTTTTTCAGTTGATGTATAGCTTCTAGGCATTCTTCAATTGTCTTGGAAGCATTTGGTGTGGGAGTTCTGAGTTCTGGGCTCTCTTCCTCCCATTCCATGCTTTGACCCTTTTTGTCCCCAAAAAAAGATTCTAGAGTTTTATTATTTTTGTTTTGCTTCCTTTTTCTCATGATGGCCAGTCAATTAATTGGTTGGTTTTTTTTTAGCTCTGTGAAACTCTGCTTCCAAGGGGGAAAGCTCTGTTCCAAATCGCTGGGGTTTTCCAAACTGCTGGCACTATTAGGGGGGGTGTTGAAAGTCCCCCCAGATTTGGCTTGATGAAAGTGCAGCGCAGTACCAACACCCAAGACCACGATCCAGATCCAGGCCACTCAACGCAAGAGCACTTGGCCCTGATCAATCGATTCAGCCCCCCTGCTGAGTCCGCAGGCCAGGGGCTCTGAAGCAGCCTGATGGGGGCCACTGGTGGATCCAGCAGTTCCCTTCCCCCACTGCTTCTTTTCCCCGGGGGCAGAATAGCCGAACTGCTTTACCCCCAAATTAGTTTTCAAAGTTTCACTTTCACTAAGGGTATCTGAAGATTTAAAGATCCCCTTAGGCCAGAGCTTTAGATTTTCTTTGAAGTAGACTCAAGCTGCTCTTTGGGAGGCTCAGCTGCTCCTCCTGGCCACCCTGAGGTCTTGCCTGGCTGTGCTGCGGTTTTGGGCTGGCCGGGTCTCTGCTCCGCTGCAGTGCAAGCCACCTCTCCCCAGTCCTGCTCCTCATGCCTTGGCAGATGTGGAGATTCTGGAGGCTGTAGAACCTCTGCAGGCTGGCTGCGGGGCTTGGCTCAGCTCCTTCCCACTGCCCCAGGCCTGGCCGCCGTCTAGGCTTCCGGCTGTTCCAGCCTTTGCTCCACAGCCCGCTGAGTCCTTGCTGCCAAGCTGCCTTCAGCGAGAGCTGTGTTCTCTGTATTTTTGTGAGTCTGAGAGTCCTAGACTTTCCTAGACTTTGTCTGGGCTCATATTTTATGGGTGTTTAGGGAGGCGGTGTGGGGGCTGTGGGACCTTGCTGCTTCTACACAGCCATCTGGGCTCCACCCCCTATTTTCTGCCATTTCAACACACAAAATAGAGGAGATTCTCCATAAAAATACTTCACTTTTTCTTATATATTTCTGTTTTCAAAAGATATGAAGTGTTCTTGGGTAGAAGTCTTAAATTCTAGGGATCCTTTTGAATAATTTACATTCTTTTTTAAAAAAGAAAGTATAACAATTACAGACATTTTCAACAATATTGGAGGAGGAGATAAATTAATTGTCAAGTCACAAATAGTGAAAGAGTGTCTGATAAAATGAGATAAAAATGTTTACTAGAGGTAATATGGATAATTTTAACTATACATTTTTAAAGTCTTTTCAGAAACAAAATCAATGCAGCTAAAATTAGAAGAATAAGAAGAAATTTGAGGGAAAATCTTTGCAGTAAGTTTCTCTGATAAATATCCCATTTCTAAAATATATAATAATTTAGTAAAATTTACAAGGATGAGTGTCATGTTAAGCAGACAAATGATACAATTTTCAGAGGAAGTAATCAAAGCTATTCATGCTCATATGAAAAGTGGTATAAAACACTGAACGCTATATAAATATATTTTAAAAATCAATTCTGAAGTGGAACCTTATACTCATTGGATTTGTTAAGACTATTAAAAAAAGAGGAAACTAATAAATGCTTGAGGAGCCTGGGAAAATAGGTATGCTAATTCACCATTGGGGATGCTGTGAACTAGTCCAACTGTACTATAAAACCATCTTTTACTGGGGCCAACAGCCTATTAAATTGTACATACCCGTTGCTCCATCAATACCACTTCGAGGTCTGTATGCCAAAGAGATCATAATAATGGGGAGAAAAGACCCACATGTACACAAATATTTATAGCAGCTCTTTTTGTGGTGGCCAAGAATTGGAAATGGAGGGGATGACCATCAATTGGGCAATGGCTGAAAAAGTTTTAGAATATGAATGCAATGGAATGTGCTATAAGAAATTATGAGCAGGCAGATTTCAGAAAAGCCTGGAAAAGCTTGCAGGAACTGATGCTGAGTTAAGTAAATATAACCAGGAAAATATTGTATACAGTAAGAATAACATTGTGTGATGACTAACTTTGATAGACTTAGTTCTTCTCAATAATACAATGAACTAAAACGATTTCAAAAGGCTACCTACATTCAGAGAAAGAACTGTGAAATCTGAATACAGATCAAAGCATAATATATTCTTTTTAAAATCTTTTTTCTCTAATTCTCATTGTTCTGATTCTTTTTTTCACATGACTAATGTGCAGATATATTTAATATGATTGTACACATATAACTTATAATCAGATTACTTGCTGTCTTGGTGAGGGGGAAGGGATGGAAGGAGAAGAAATTGGAACTTAAAATCTTATAGGAATGAATGTTGAAAATTATTTTCACATGTAACTGGAAAAATAATCTTAGGAGGGAAAAAAAGGGGGAAAACTCCTTTAAAAGTGTAATTGGCCAAATGGAAAAGGAGGTAAAAAAGCTCACTGTAGAACATAACTACTTGAAAAATTAGAAAGGAGAAAATGGAAGGTAATGACTTCATGTGGTATCAAGAAATAATAAGATAACCAATTTTTTAGAAAAAGAAAATGTGAACTATTTCATTTGAAAAACTACTGACATGGAAAATAGATTCAGGAGAGATCATTTAAAATTACTAGACTATTTAAAAATCATCATAAAAATAAATTGCCTTGATGCTTTCAAGAAATTATCAATGAAAACTGCCCTTTTATTCTAGAAGCAGAGAGTAAAATAGAATTTGAAAGAATCCATCAATCATGCATTGAAAGAGATACCAAAATAAAGACTCCCAGGAATGTTATAGTCAAATTCTAGAGCACCTAAGTCAAGGAAAAACTACTGCAAGCAGCCATAAAGAAACAATTCAAGTGTTGTGGAGCCACAGTGTCAAAACTCCAAGAACTAGCAACTTCTACATTAAGGATCAGAGGCCATAAAATATGATATTTCAGAAAGTGAAGGAACTAGAAGTACAACCAAGAAATACTTATGCAGAAAAAACTGAGTATAATCCTTCCAGGGAGAAATAGATATTCAACGAAATAAAGGAACTTCAAGCATTTTTTATGAAAATACCAGAATCATATAGAATATTTTACTTTAAAATGCAAGACTCAAAAGAAGCATAAAAAGATAAATAGGAAAGGGAAATCATAAGGGACTTAATAATTTTACATTGTTTATATTCTCACAAGGGAAGATAGCACTTGTCACTCCTACAAACTTATTAGGGTCATTAGAATAATTATTTATAAATAAATAGATAAAAAATATAGGACAGAATTGAGTCAAATGGTATGCACTTATTTATAACCCTTTGGACATCGTTCCAAATTGCTCTCCAGAACGGTTGAATCAGTTCACAACTCCACCAATAATGCATTAGTGTTCCAATTTGTGCATATCCTTTCCAGCATTTATGATTTTCCTGTTTTGTCATCTTATCCAATCTGACAGGTGAAAGGGGGTACTTCAGAGTTGTTTTGATTTGCATTTCTCTAATCAACAGTGATTTAGAGCATTTTTTTTATATCCACATAGACATCTTTGACTTTTTCCTCTGAAAACTGCCTGTTCACATCCTTTGACCATTTTTAAACTGGGGAATGGATCAGTCATTATTCTTAAGGATCAGAGAGCTTGGAATATAGTCTCCTAGAAGGCAAAAGGTAGTGGCTTGTTCTGGCAAGAATAACTTGCCAGAAAAACTGAACATAACCCTAGAGTAGGCTAAATGGACCTTCAATGACATAGATGATTCCCAAGTATTCTTGATGAGAAGAAAAAAAAACTATCAGAAAAAATTAATTTCAGTTACAGGAGTAAAGTTAAAATAAGGTTAATCAAAATGAATTATAATTAAAAGACAAAAAGATAAATTGCTTATATCCAAATATGAAGAAATGATACAGGTGTCCTCTCTGATTCCTATCATCATCAATGTTTATAGAGGGAGTCCAGTTATACAAAATCTGGTAATGGTTCTACATATCTAAATGATCTGAAGAAAAGAATGGAATGAAATTTGAAGAGGAATACCCTAGGAAAGAAGGATATTAATGATTATAAATTATCTAAAATAACCAGTGTGCACAAGCAGATATCTATATAAACAAGGATATATGGGTGTGAGACAACTGAACCTTGAAACTCACTCTCATATGAACTGATCATAAAAAGAAGACACACAGAGAAAGTTAGGTACAAAAATCCACTTCATGTAACAGGAAAATTTAACAGGATGGAAAACAGTCATGAGAGTTGAATTACTCAGAATGTGTAAAGATACCATTTTTTGTTGTTTATCTTTTAGACTTGGCTAACTGTGAGTTTTGTTTTAAGTGGCAATACATGCTTGTAATGGATTTTATTTTTTTCTTGAAAGCTCAATTATGGTTAGAGAGTTAGAGGTGGGATGATGAGCAGGTAGATTTTAATTGATTAAAATAAATGGCTGATGGCCATTGTGAAAAGTTATTCCTGAATCATGTGTTATATACTCAGACTTTCCATGCATTAGAGCAAAGCTCAAAAACAGTACCAACCTCATATGAGAAGAAAAGCTAAATATAAAGAGAAAATATTTTGGGGAAATCCATTACCTCTAAACTGACTAAATCAGGGAAGTCTCTGACTGCAAAAATTAGTAAATGCATGAAGTGTGTACATGTGTCAGCATGTGTGTGAGTATAGTATACACATACAGATATAATTTATATATATATAATGTATATATGTGTGTGTATCTATATCTATATGATCTCCATTTCCTATAGAAGTATAATTGATCAACACATTGAGGAAGTGAAAAATCTAGAAACCACCTCACCAACAATGGTTTAATCCTCTTGCCAGTGGAAAGACATTCTAATAAAGAGATAGGGGTAAAAGACTTAAAATGTAAACTCCTCTATATAACTATATAAGTGTGAAAGTTGTCAGATTATAAGCAATTTCATCTCACAAGACAGCAAAGAATATTAGAACAGAAAATGAGTAGGCAGATAGTTTTGGCTTGCCTTTCCTTCTACTCTTGCAGACTCAAGAAGTAATTTCTTGGAAGTTACAGTAAAGAGAAAAAGTTTATGTATCTTGTGGGTGCTCACATAGCTAATAAGTATCAAAGGCAAAACTTGTATCCTATTTTTCTTGTCTGCTATACTACTTCACTATATACCACATTGCCTCTTATTTCACTCCATGAACCAATAGCATTAAGCACTGAGCACTGTCCTATGTTCTGGGGATACAAAGACAGAAACATAGAAACAAGGAAACCCTGCCCCCCAAGAACTTAGATTTTTACTTATGGTTTTAACCATGTTTAAAAGAATTTTGTCTATATATTCGTGAAAAATATTCATAGTTTCTTAATTATATTGTACATAACTTTATTTAGCTTGCCAAAGTTATGTTAATAATGTACCCTAAACTGAACTTTCAAATCATTAGAACTTTGAAAATATATTCTCATTAAAAGAATTTAGAACTTTAAATGTGATACCCATGGTAAAACATAAGCTCATATTTGCATTTATTTTAAATTTTTTGTCAGGTTTTTACAACCTAAATTAGATGAATCATTCAGGCCTCCAAAGGGTTACTGAGATGTGCAAATTTAGCATTTGTAGAAACTAAGAGAACATTTGTATTGGCTGCTGAAATTGTGTTTCAGAAAAATTCAAGCCTAGTTCCAAAGCAATTCAAAAGCTTTTCATATCTACTTTGAATAAGCATTGTTATAAGATGCCCCACAATTCAGAAATTGTTTCAATTGTGCAGTGTTCCAAAAGATAGACACAAAGCAATCTAATAGGCTGAGATATCTAAGATGCTAGTCTGAACTCCTATGTTCCATAAGAAATGGAGTCTATGAACAAATAATTATTTGTTTTGAGTCTCAAAAACAACCAACTTCAAATTCTCTTGGTCTTGAATAAATGTAAGCATTGTATTGCAAATCTGGTCAATTTGTTTTCCCTTTGAATCAAGGTCTGTCCTTACTATAACCACTCTCATTAGATATGATATCCACAGCATGACAGACAGCCTAGCATATTGGAAAGGATATTGTGGTTGTAGTCAGAAAAAAGTCCTGAGTTCAAATTCTATCTATGATAAATCTGAATGAGGATAGACAAATCATTAACTTCTTCAGATTTCTTTTTTTTTTTTTGCTTCTTTTTTTTTGGAGGGCAGTTGGGGTTAAGTGATTTGCCCAAGGTCACACGGCTAGTTTTTTGTATTAAGTGTCTGAGGCCGGATTTGAACTCAGGTACTCCTGACTCCAGGGCCGGTGCTCTATTCACTGCGCCACCTAGCCGCCCCAACTTCTTCAGATTTCTGTCTCTTCACTTGTAAAATAAAGGGAATCAGAGTTGAGAACCTTTCAGGCTGTTTCCATCCCTAGATTTGTTATCTGATGACCTTTTCAAGAATTAAAAAAAATAGGTAACAATCAAATGAATGTAAGAAACATGCAAAATAAAGAGGGTACTAGTGACTGGGAAGGATCAGAAAAATTCTCAAGTAAGAGAAAGTAACTGAGATATAACTTGAACTTTTGCCAACATCTCCACACCTTCTTTTGGTGTATAATTTATATATAATGCTTATCAGAGCTCAATTCTGGGACAAGAATTCCCAAAAATAAGTATTAGATGAGCCAAGTTTTTGTTTCCTATCAAAAAAAGGACTAAATGGCTAAATTGAAGGTTGGAGAATGTAGGAAGCAGAGTCAGCAAGGAAAGTCTATTAAACATAACCTGTATCAAATTGCTTATTATCTTAAGAAACAGAGAAGAATGAAGCAAGAGGAAAAAAAATGGAACTCAATTTTTTAAATGTTAAAATTGTCTTTACATTTAGTTGGGGGAAAAGTAAAACACCATACTAAGAAGAAAGTCTACAAAACAATCAATAGAGTCTTCATTTGCACTAGAAAAAGGAATTACCCCTATGGGGGTTTGACTTCATTTTGCCTTAAAATACTGTATTTTGTTCACATTGTTGAAAAAATACTTAGAATCTACCTTTGCTTAGAAAGTCCATTAAGGGGGGGGTAGAGCCAAGATGGCAGCATAGAAGCAGGAAAATGACACAGCTTGCACATAGCCACCTCAAATACCCATAAAATATGACTCTGAACAAATTTTAGGGCTCCAAATGTTACACAAAAATACAGAAAACACATCTCCCACTGTTTTGGGACCCAAAACCAGCCCAACCTGAAACCACAACTTGGCCCTGGGGTGGCCAGGAGGAGCCACAGCTGGAGCCTTGAGGAGAGTGGATGAGCAGCAGATGTGGCAGTTTCCAGATTTATCAAGCCAGAAGAAATAAGGAATAAGCGAATGGTCAGTTGAGCTCAGCTAAATTTGGGGGAGAGAAGCAATCTGGCTGAACTGCCTCCAGGGCAAGGAAGTGGCAGAAGCAGATGCCCTACAACTGCCTCCACATGGCTACTTCAGAGCTCCCAGGCTGTAGATTGTAGTGGGGTGAAGTGATCATTCAGAGGCTAAGGGATCTTGCACTGAGTGTCCTGGATCTGGATCGTGGTCTTGGGCGGTGGTCCAGTGGTGTGTTTTCAGTGAGCCAATGTTGGTGGGGCTGCAGCACCCTCCTAATAGTTCTGGTAGCTGTGAAAACCCCAGCAATTTGGGGCAGAGCTTTCACTTCTAGAAGCAGAGTTACACAGAGCCAAAAAGAGAAGTAATTCACTGGCAGCATGAGTAGACAAAGTAAGCAAAATAAGAACAGCAATCAAACTCTAGAATCCTTTTTTTGGGGACAAAAAGGATCAAAGCATGGAACAGGAGGAACAAAACTATCAGAACTCCCATACCAAAAGCTTCCAAGAAACATGAAGATTTCCTACACGTCACAGATCAGCTTAAGAAGTATTTTGATAACGAAATAAGAGAAATTGAGGAAAAATTGGGAAGAGAAATGAGAATGATGCAAGAAAAGCATGAAAAAAGAGTCAATAATCTGACTGAAGAAAATAATGCCTTAAAAATAGATTAACTCAAATGGAAAAAGAGGCCCAAAAATCCAATGAGGAGGAGAGTGCCTTAAAAAGTCAAATTCAAAAGATGGAAGAAAGAATCTCAAAGGCTTTCTGAAGAGAATAATTCCTTCAGAATTAGAGTGGAGGAAATGGAAGCAAATGACTTTATGAGAAATCAAGACACTACTTAACAGATCAAAACAAATGAAAAAATAGAAAGTGATGTGAAATATCTCCTTGAAAAAAACCACTGATCTGGAAAATCGATCTAGGAGAGACAATTTAAAAATTATTGGACTACCTGAAATCCATGATCAAAAAAAGTATTTACAAAGCATCCTTCAAGAAATTCTCAAGGAAAATTGTCCTGATATTTTAGAATCAGAGGGCAAAATAGAACTTGAAAGAATTCCCCAATCACCTCTTGAGAAAGATCCCTAAAGAAAACTCCTAGGAATGTTATAGCTAGGCTCTGGAGTCCCCAGATCAAGGAGAAAATATTACAGGCTGCCAAGAGGAAGAGATTTGAATACTGTGGAAACACAATTAGAACAGCCCAGGATCAGTTATACACTGAGGGATAAAAGGGCCTTGAACAGGATGTTCCAGAGATCAAGGGAGCTAGGATTAAAACCAAGAATCATCTACCCAACAAAATTGAGTATAATGTTAAAGGGGAAAATATGATCATTCAATGAGGTGGAAGACTTTCAAACATTCTTGCTGAAAAAACCATAACTGAAAAAGAAAATTTAACACTCAAATACATGAGAAGGTAAACATGGGAAAGAAATCATAAGGAACTTATCAAAGTTAAACTATTTACATGCCAACATGGAAAAACAATAATAGTAACTTATGAAACCTTTCTCATTATGAGGATAGGTGAAGGGAATACATACATACATACATATATCTGTATATATATATATATATGTATATAAATATATACACACACATTCTCTCTCTATGTATGTATATAAATATACATATATACATATACATACATATACATCTATGTAGGAGGGTATATATATGCAGATGAATACATATCTGAGTATGTGTACATATGAGTTCATAGAGGGCATAGAATCAATTGAATTGGAAGGAATGATACTCTAAAAGGTGAAATTCTGAGGTGAGAGAGGATTAGAATGAGAGAAGACAGGGAGAGGCAGAATGGGGTTAATCATCTCATGTAAAAGAGGCAAGGGATAACTGTTACAATTGACGAGAAAAACAGGAAGGCAAAAAAGGAAAGGGTCAACTTTACTCTCATTGAATTTGGCTTAAGGAAGGAATGACATAAACTCTAAACTGGGTATCTTGGCACAGGAGAGTAGGGGGCATGGAGATGAGAGGTGGGATGATGGAGGGGAGGCAAGAGTGGTGGGGAGGGTTGTTGGAAGCACACACTTTTGTAAAGGGACAGGGACAGGGTAGAGAATAGGACAAGAGGTGTGGTATAGGAAGGAGGGACATATAACCAGCCTCTCACAATATGTCCACTGTGGAGATGTTCTGTATAATTACACATGTACAGACTATATTGAATTGCTTTACCTTCCAGTGGGGGTGGGTGACAAGGGAGGAAGGGAAAGAATCTAGAATTTAAAGTTCTATAATCAAATGTTAAACATATATATCCTCATTATTAACTATATGCAACTGGGAATTAAGATATACAGGCACTGGGGGTAGGGAGACCGATCCTGCCCTACCGGAAGGTTAGAGGGGCGATGGCAGAGGACAGGAGACAGCAGGTTGGGGGAGGGGCTTTACAGTGGGATCGCTGCTTTGGGGTTGTGGGTAGGGGAAAGACAGGGAGAAAATTTGTAACTCAAAATCTCATGGAAATGAGTGATGTAAACAAGAAAATAAATAAATTTATTCAAAAAAATAAAAAAAAGTCCATTAAAATGCAATTGAAGTCAACCACTTTCATCCAGCTGGAGAGAGCAATAGGCTCAGTAGGACAGAACTACAAGTTCCCCTTTTCTCTACTTTCCTGCCCTTGTTGTTCCATCATAGTCTTCACACTGGACTAGAGGCTAGAATAGATACTGCTCCATTGCTAGGCTTACAGTCACACAGCTACTCTTTGCTTCTAAATATGTTCCTTTTTTTAACATACGGTCTAAGTCTGACAATTTTTCATCTCCCCATAAATATGAACCTTGCACTGACTCCCTCTTCAGTTCTCCCTGAATCTGTGACATGGGATTGGGTGATGAATGATGGAGTTGTCAGTTGATATCATTCATCAGAAGAAGTGGGAGATAAAGAAGGGGGAATAACAGGATGGGGAAGAGGAGGAGGAGGAAATGGAGAAGGAGAAAGAGGAGAAGGAGAAAGAAGGAGAAGTATAAAGAGAAGAAGGAGAAGGAGAAGAAAAGGAAGTAGATTCATTCTCTTTATGTAGGTCTGGGACATCTCTATGTCTTATCACATATTTTTGGTCCTCTTCGTTGCTGCATAGTTTTGGTCCATGTAGTGAACTCCTGTTTAGACTAGGCTCTACTTTAGGTGGACCTCTCTGTGTATCTCTTTATTCTGTTTTGGGCTATAAAATTGTTATATTGTGATTTTTCTTGGAATTCCCAATTATGTTTTAGTCTTGCTGTTTGTAAAGTAGTTTTTTTACTTGTTTCTTTTGTTGTTTCTTGGTGTGCATGTGCACATGTATGTGTGTGTGTGTGTGTGTGTGTGTGTGTGTGTGTGTGCGTAGAGTGGGAGTTAACTCTTCTTCATACTACTCTTCTGTGTTTCTACCTCTTCATCCAATCAATATTATTTCCAAAGCCCAATTGCCTGCCATTTTAGATGCCCTTCATAGCTCCCATAATGATCTCAGGGAACCAGAGAATCCCCACTATACATCAGTCTCATTAGAATTGTCTCTCTTTGCTTTTGTTCTCCATCTTCCCATGGCATGGATGAGGCTTTGAACATTGAAGGAATCTTAACATTAAAGATTTAGGCCTGTTTATTGCTGTTGTCTACATCTATGTTGAGACACATAGAGTTGGTTCCTTTTGTGGTACCTCTAGCATTGGGGAAGATCAGATACAATGGGTCTTTAGCTTAAAGTCATATAAAGTAGTGTGGGAAACTGAAGAGTTAAGTACCTGGGGATGGTCATAAACCAGTATATGATGAATGTAAGACTTAAACCCTAGTCTTCCTAACTGCAAGACCACCCTTCACTCTACATTATCCTCTATCCCACTTTGAATATTAACTTTTTGCATTTATACCTTAGGGCCAGATGTGGGTAAAACCCTAAACTAACCCATCTGATGATATTCAAACTCTTGAATGACTCTGGGTCAGTTTGTCCTTCATGGACATGGGACAGATGTGATGGTTTAGAAGAGAAAAGAAAGTTTTGTCCATTATGTCGTCCCCAGTCTCTGAGCACTTATGTACAAGAGAAGAAGATACTGAATGTGAATTTACTCTTTGACTGTTTTTTTCACTTCCTTTTTCTTTACTGTTTTCCTCCTTTTAAAACCAGGTTTTTGGTATATGTTTGCAGTCAGAGTTTTCTCTCCTGAGACTCTGGTGTGAACACATCTTTACAGATTGTGCTCATTCTCCTAAGAGACCTTGGCCTCATCTCAGATGCTCTGGACATAGTCTCTAAATCACAGCCTTTTCCTTTCCTAGACTGGCATGAAATGTAGAAATAATCTCAGGTCACATGGGAAACCTTCTCAGGGTTTTTGTTTGTTTTGTTTTTTAACAGTAGTTGTTAAGTGACAACTGGATGAGTTTCATGAGGAAAGGAGAAGATGGTGATGGTGACAGGGGTGTGCCAAGGTGATCTACAGTAAAAGAGACTGCCATCTTGAACACATAAACATATATGAGCTTTTGAGAGTAGGCCTTCTTCTGTCTCTACTAATTGCTACCTTTATTATGATAGGTAAGAATGATTTTATAAGGGAAACCCATCTAGAAACCAATCCATCTTGTTGGAGTGTGTGTGTGGGGTGGGGAGAGTAGGTGGCAGCATGTAGGAGAACTGGAGGAGGCTGATGATGTCTGCTACATATGCAGATAAAGGATGAAAAAGAGTTGGACTACTCCTGAGAACAATCCAGTATATGATCTATGGCCTATGGTGTAATTTTCAACTTTTGCCTCTTTTGATGATGGATAGAAATCAATTCTGATGTATCTTCTGGAAATTATAATTCGCAAGTTGGCATCAGGGGAATTCACATGACCTGCCTTATGGAAATTGCCTAATCAGTGGCAAAAATATTTCTGAATCCCAGAGGAAATGAAATTTAACTGTGAGACTATTGTCCTTTTGGATAGAAACTTGATGGTAAATTAGATTTGGTTATCCTTCACTTTACAATTGATCTTAGAAGGCACTAGCGAGGTCAGGAACGTGAAATCTTGGGGTGGAAGAATCTTGCTTTGACTCCATTGAAAACAGGCCAGATAGAGCCTTTTTTTAAAGGAGGGATTTTAAGCAATTGTGACATTTATTTCTTATTAAGAAGGTCCCTTTCCCCATTGTAGAAAGGAAAAATTCAATTTGTACAACTCCATTATTGTAAACTTCCTTACAGGGTGTTCCATTAGGGAGCAGATCAGACAACACAGATCAAAGGAATTTTATTGTAGAATAACATCCAATTCTTCATTTTCAGAGTTCTATTCCAGGAGACAACTCTCCTTCTTTCATAATACTTTTACATACATTACAGAGTTTTTGGGTGGGAAGCACTTTATAAAGCTCTCTGTACTGTAAGTGCTATGTAAATCAGATCTATTTTCACTTCTAGTAATTTGAGTAGTGATGGTGGTGGTGATATTAGAAGATTGTACTGTCTTCTTCCCTCTCCTAATGAAATATCTTTAAATTATTACAGATAACTCTAAATGGTGAATGTGTGTGTGTGTGTGTGTGTGCATGAATGCATATCACTATACTTAAGGCACTTATGAATCACACTCATATGTATACACACATGCATGCAAATACAAAAGTGTTATACATGCATATACATATGTATATATGCACATGAATATATACATATGTGTATGTGCGGGAGTGTGTGTATGTGAGTGTGTGCATCTTATTTCATCTAAATAAGCACCTCCCAGCTGAAGAAACTGCTTATAACTCCCTCTATTTACACAGAATAGCAACTTCCAGTCTTAGGGAATTTTGTGGGGGTATTTGGAGATTACATGACTTTTCCAGTGGTACAAAGTGATTTTGACATAAGTACTCACTTATCACTACTCAGAAACAACTCTAATTCTCACATAGTTTTAAGTAAATCACTCAGCAGTGTTTAGTTCTCTTCATGTTCTTAGTAGTTGCTATAAGCAATGGCATACATTCCATTACTCTTATAGAAATCAATGGAACTTCTCTTTTCATCTTTTCTTGAATCCAGAATTTTTCTTCCTAGTCATAGGATTTGGGTCTGAGAATAACCTCAGAGATCACCTAGACTAACATCCTCTTTTTATAGATATTTTAGACTTTATATTGGCATAGGGGAAATGCAATAAAAAACTTACCAGAAAAGTAGAAGTGGAGATAGGTGGCTATTTAAAGATATAAAAAAAATCATAGAAATACCATCTTGGAAGGGATCATAAAGGTCAACATCTCTTGTTTATGTCTAACCAGAGACAGAAAATGAACTAGCTAGCTATTGCCTTGTAGCTATTCTTGCACAAAATGCTCATCTTCCTAAACATTGCTTTGTATCAATAAGCAAACATAGTTGATACGTCAGGATTTCAGTGATCTAAGTTATTGCAAATGGAGATGGAGAATGTTAAAGCATGGTCAAATAAATCTGTGAGTTTAACATGGTAGTTGAAACCATGGGATGAATGGGGTGATCAGAAGGACTACTACCTCTGCTGTGAAAACTTGTTGAACCTTTTCTGGGCTGCTTATACACATTTGGCATTACCTCATTCACCCAACTGTCAGTCATGGTTCCAAGAAGCTATAGCATTAGCAGTGGCCTTATCATGATAAACCACCTTGGAAGACAGGCTAAAACATGCTTTTTTTCTTTTTAATTAACTTCTGTTTATTTTTTATTTTATGTCATTGATTTCCACAAGATTTTGAGTTACACATTTTCCCCCATCTTTCCCTTACCCACCACCCCAAAATAGCGATCCCACTGTATATCCCCTCCCTTAGTCTGCTCTCTCCTATATCCTCCCCCATCATCCTTCTGACTTTTTGATAGGGTAAGATGGATCTCCCTACCCCAGTGCCTGTATATCTTACTTCCCAGTTGCATGGAAATAATAATAAAAATGATGATAATAATAATAATATATTTATAATTTGATTTTAGAACTTTAAATTTTAGATTCTTTCCATTCTTCCTTTGTCACACACCCCCACTGGAAAGACAGGTAATTCAATACAGGCTGTATATGTGTAGTTATGCAGCATATCTCCACAATGAACATATTGTGTGACACTGACTACATTTCCTTCCTTTCTATCCCACCCTCCACTTTTCTGTTCTCTACTTTGTACCTGTCCTTTTAGAGAAGTGTGTGCTTCTAACAACCCTTCACCCACAACCTGCCCTCCCCTCCATCATCCCCCTTCTCATCCCTTTCCTCCCTACTTTCCTGTGGGGCAAAATACCCAATTTATAGTGTATTTCATTCCATCCCTAACCCAAATTCAATGAGAGTAAGGTTAATCCATTCACTTTTTGCCTTCCTGTTCTTCCCCTCCATTGTGACAGTTATCCTTTGCCTCTTCTATATGAGATGATTAACCCCATTCTGTCTCTCCCTGTCTCCCCTAATTCTATTCCTCTCCCACCTTGTAATTGCACTTTTTACAATATCATCTCTTCATATTCAGTTGATCCTGTGCCCTTTCTCTACATACATATAAATACCGACACTCACATATGTATTCATATGCATATATATCCTCCTATACAGACACATATGTATTTATACATATATGCACATTTATATTCCTTTCACCTATCTCATACTGAGAAAAGTTTCACAAGTTACAATTCTCATTTTTCCATGTTGGCATGTAAATAGTTCAACTTTGATAATTTCCTTATGGTTTCTTTTCTCTGTTTACTTTCTCATTCTTCTTGCGTTTGAATGTCAAATTTTCTGTTCAGTTCTGTTTTTTTTCTTGAAAGACCTCCACCTCATTGAATGATCATTATTTTCCCTGACACATTATACTCAGTTTTTCTGGGTAGGTGATTCTTGGTTTTAATCCTAGCTCCCTAGATCTCTAGAATACCATATTTCAGGCCCTTCAGTCACTTAATGTAGAAGCTGCTAGATCCTGTGTTATCCTGATTGTGTTTCCACAATATTCAAATTGTTTCTTCTTGGCAGCTTGTAATATTTTCTACTTGATCTGGGAACTCTGGAACCTGGCTATAATATTCCTAGGAGTTTTCTTTTTGGGGTCTTTTCCAGGAAGTGATTGGTGAATTCTTTCAAGTTCTATTTTGCTCTCTGGTTTAAAAATATCTGTTTCTTGAGATGTTTCTTGAAAATTTCTTGAGAACAATCACTGTTCATTGAGAATTTCTTGAAGGATGATTTCTAGGTTCTTTTTTTGATCATGACTTTTAGGTAGTCCAATAATTTTTAAATTATCTCTCCTGAATCTTTTTTCCAGGTCAGTGGTTTTTTCAATGACATATTTCACATTGCCTTCTATTTTTTCATTTGTTTGAATCTGTTTAATATTATCTTGATTTCTCATAAAGTCATTTGCTTCCATTTGCTCCACTCTAATTCTAAAGGAATTGTTCTCTTCAGAAAGCTTTTGAGATTCTTTTTCCATCTGGCAAATTTGACTTTTTAAGGCATTCTTCTCCTCATTGGCTTTTTGGGCTTCCTCTGTGATTTGAGTTAGTCTATTTTTTAAGGTATTATTTTCTTCAGTTAGACTGCTGACTCTCTTATCATGATTTTCTTGCATCATTCTAATTTCTCTCCCCAAATTTTCCTCCACTTTTCTCATTTGGTTTTCAAATTCCTTTTTAAGCCCCTCTATGGCCAGTTTATAGTTTTTTTGGGAAGCTTTTGGTGTGGAAGTTATGACATTGGTGTCTTCCTCCTGTTCCATGCTTTGGTCCTTTTTGTTTCCCAAAAAAGGAATCTAAAGCTGGATCGCTGGGCTTGCTTTGCTTCCTTTGCCTGCTCATGTTGCCAGTCAATTACTTGGCTTTTGGACCCAGTAATAAAACTCCGCTTTCAGAGGGGAGAGCTCTGTCCCAAATCACTGGGATTTTTGTAACTGTTGGAGCCACCATTTTTTAGGTGGCAGAAGAAATACTGTGGAAACACAATCAGGATAGCACAGGATCTAGCAGCTTCTACATTAAGTGACTGAAGGGCCTGAAATATGGTATTCTAGAGATCTAGGGAGCTAGGATTAAAACCAAGAATCACCACACACATTTAGGAGGCCACCATTTTTTGCAGCCCCCACCAGCTTTGGCTCACTGAAAACACACCTCAGGACCACCATACAAGACCACAATCTGATCCAGGCAGCTCTAGGCAAGAGAACTTAGCCTCTGAATGATCGCTTGGCCTCCCTGCAATCTGCAGTCCAGGAGCTTCTGAAGCAACCATGTGGAGGTGGCTGCAGGGCCATAGCTTCAGACTGGTGCTAGCTCTGGAGGCAGTTTGGCTAGACCCTATTCCCCAAATTTAGCCTAGTTCCACTGACCTTTTACCTTTGTCCTTGGCTCTTATGTATTGGTGATCTTGGAAATGGCCACAGTTGCTGATGATCCACTCTCCTGAATGCTACAGCTGCTTTTATTCGATGCCTTGGGGTTAAAACAGCATGGGCATAGGCTCTGCTTCCAGCATGGTGTGATGACTGCTTTCCAGGCTGCCTTCAGTGGGAGCTTTGTTACCCTGTCATTTTTGTGGAGTCTGGAGCTCTAAAATTTGTTTAGAGTCATATTTTATAGGTATTTGAGGTGGTATTGTAGGGAATTTTCTGAGTTCTAGTGTTTCTGTGCTGTTTCATCTTGACTCCACTTCCCCCCCACCATGCTAAAGCATGTTAAGGGTAACCAACAGGCCTCAAAGCTTCCAGTAAATTTGGGGGATGGCCACTGCCAGGATGTAAAAGCTTTCTCCAGTGGAATAGGTAGATGATAACAATTTGTTTGGAAGGTCACAGCAGTGGAGTACTTAGAACTTGGTCTGCATCAAAGACACCTAGGTGATCCACTGCCTTCCGCGCCATCATCAGTCATCAAGTTTTGTTCTGCTGCAGGACTTCAATGACTCAGAAAGAGGGAGTGAGGCTGATGGCTTTGGGCAACTCTGCCTCACTTTAATCCAGTTCATGTGCAAGTCAAAAATATCACTTATGATATCATTTGTCATCTTTAAAAATGAAGGAAACATAGCAATAGCAGCAAGTTGAAAGCAAGAGAATGAATTAAATTGCCAATGGAGAGAACAGAGAAGATAATTTCTTCAAGAACAAATGTTTGGCTAATATCTATACAAACAGGACAAGAAGAAAAAGAGAACTATTGAAGGACAGAGCAGACACACAGATAATACATTGTCCCTAAAGTAAGAGGAAGAGGCAGTATCCATTAGGAAATGGTGGCCAGTATTATTTTTAATAAGGTATTGCAAATAAAGGAAGCAAAAGGCTAAAAACATTTCACTGACATGATATTATTGAAGACCTTAGGGATGGATGGGTCCAGAATTAACACTGCCAGAATCGGAGGAAAGAGTGGCAAGCAAGAATGTAAAGGCAGAAGATGAATGTAACATTTTTAAGTTTAGTGGTAAAAGGTAAGATGTTAGCAAAATGAATCCTAACATTCAAGAGAAGCCAACAATGAGAAGAACCAATTCATTTCTATAAAACAAAAAGGTGAATTTTAGGGTTTCTTTTTATCTCTGCAAACATAGGACAACATGATTTTTAGTTAATCACACAATTACCTTGAATCCTGAGTTTTGTAATATACAGCCTGGGCATAAAGTGGGAAAGATACCCAAATACTGTTTCATTAGTGACAAAAACAAAAACAAACCAAGCAAACAAAAACCACAAATGGTCATTTTTGTAGAGGATGTTTTCAAGAGGAATTGATCATGAGTTTACTTGGAGATTTCCTAGTCTTGAACTGAGAAGTGTGGAAAAAACATTTCTTGATTCAGCACTTTGTTTGATCCCTTACTGGATGGTGATTGATCATAGCAATTTCATTCTCATAAACAAGATTTTCTCAATAAACTCATTTCAGATACTCTGAGGTATGAATGCACTATAGACCCCAAACTAATATTTTGCTTGCAGTGTTCAAACTCAATGCCAAAGGTGTCTGAGAGGCTTGTATCATAAAAAACAAAACTAGTTTAAAATGTTATGATTGACTCAGTTTCAGAGTAAAGGCCACTGCTTAAGCATGCTTCCCTTAGAGTGTGGAATTTGTCTTTTCATTAAATGTGCTCCTTTATATGTGTAGAGAATGCTTAATCATAAAATGACTGTTGCAAGCTGTGACATGACTTTTTCTTTTTTCATCTTAGGAAACAGATTACTGTGCCAAAAGGCAAGGGAAGCTCAGGCTTGCATTCCCTGGACTCCTGATCATTTACTCATATTGATGGTGGTCATTTCTGCTGCTGGAATAGCTAGAACTGTAATTTGAGAGGTGTGTCACTTTCGGCAGATACATGCTTTGTGTCATGCTCCCGTTCAAATGACATGCTCCTGTAGGCAGATGATTACAAGGCCCAAGGCTTGTCACTTGTCTCTTTCCCCATTACCTGGGAAAGGAATAGGAACTGAGTGACAATCAATAGCCTAATTTCATTTTGCTTAGCTGTTCAACTTGTTTAAATAAAATTTTAGTTTGTTAATTATGTTTTAATATGACACCAGTGGGGAAGGTGATTAGGATTTTGTCCAACAAAGGAAGATGATCATTTAACAGGAAAAAAAGAGGATTACTGGAAATCTATATGATTGCATTTTCCTACTCCTACAATAGCATCTGTAGTGAAAATGGAGAAATCACATTTCTGAACTAATATGACATTCAAGTATCTTTTTCATCTATAATAGAATTTTACTTATTGAAATTAATGCATACACCTGGAACCATATCTACTGTATATGTATAGTGTGTGTGTGTGTTTGTGTTTGTGTGTGTGTAATTATATGTACAGAGACTTATAGGATTCATTGAAGGCATCATTCTTCCTATATATTAATTATCTAGAACCAATGGGAAAAAATAAACATGGGGTTAATACTCTTCAAATTAAAAGTGCAACTCACCTCTGAGCTTGTTATAGTTCTATAAAATGCTTTCTCTAAATCTTCTAATTCTTCAACTTTAGACTGAAAATTCAAACCAATCAAAATATTAAATACCTACTATGTGCAGGCATTATATCCTTTGATACTTTTAATAAAAAAATGAAATGTTCTTAGTGAAGTAATATTCTACTATGGGTGAGGGGTAAAATATATACAAAAATAAGTACAAAATACCAGATAGGAATTTCAAGAAGAAAGACAATAGAAGGTGGAAGGCAGTAAAGATCAGCAAAAGTCTCCTGTAGGAAATGGCATTCGAGCCACAATTTGTAAAAAGTACAAGAGATGAAATGAGGCAAGTATAAAAAAAATTATAGGGAGGGAGGGCATATTAAAAAAATGGGAGAAGAGATGCAAGGTGGTTCATAGAAAGCAGCTAGAAATTCATTTTCTTTTTATTTCCTGAAAGAAATACTAACCTTCACTCTTCAAAGTATCATATTAAACTCAATGTTTCCTAAGCTGAACTCTGTCTTTTCCCCAACTCCCTCCTTTTTGAAATTTCCCTCAGCTTTTAAGGTATCCTTCCTGTCTCTCAAGTTTGTAGATGTTGAAAAAGCCCCTTAATTGTTCTTTTTTTTTTTGTGCCTTCAACACCAATTTATTCAGCCTAGCTGAAGATTAAAAAAAAGAAAATTCCATTCAAAAAAATTACAGAACATATAAAATATTTGGGAAGTCACATATTAAGTGGAATCATCTAAATATAATCACAAAAACATTCCAAAACATAAAGGCAGATCTAAATAAATGGGGAGGTAGTAATTGCCTTTGCTTTGGCTATGTCAAAATAATAAAAATGACAGTACTACCTAAGTTAATTTTCTTTTTTTTTTTTAATTTTAATTTATTTTCTTGGTTACATCATTCATTTCCACAAGGTTTTGAGTTACAAATTTTCTCCCCTTTTTGTCCCTACCCCCCAGCCCAGAACATTGATCCCACTGTAAGACCCCTCCCACAATCTGTTCCCTTTTATGCCCTCCTCCAACACCTCTCTAGCTTTCTAGCAGGGTAGGG
>CM053599.1:33473458-33506417 GCA_028646575.1 Pseudocheirus occidentalis | reverse complement strand
GACCCGCTCTTCTCCTCCCCAGTTAGCAAAATCCACTGACCTTTCTCTTAGCCTTTTTGTCTTCTGCCTGATAAATGTGGTAACTGTGCCTCCAGTGCAGCCCATCTGCTCTGCTACAGCCGCGGCTCCCCGCCGTTGCCCCAGGGCCTGAGCCGGCCGGGGGTTTCAGCCGGGGGTCCCAGACTGCTGTGAAGAGCCCCGCCTGCTGCGCTGCCTGTAGTGCTTTCTGTCTTGTGGAGAGTTTTGGAGCTTGAAAATCTGTTTAGCGTCCCATTTTATGAGTTTTTTAGCGTGTTTGTGTGGGAGCTGTGGTGCTTTGCTGCTTCTACACCGCCATCTTGGCTCCGCCCCTCCCCTTAATTGTTCTTGCTTCACTGTTGTCCACACTGCAGACAGCTGTCAAAATAATTTTATTTAAGTGCCTATCTGCATTTTCAGTGGAAAATCTTTGACTCAACCAACACAACTGGGTACTATTGCATATGAATGAAAAATAAACTCTTTTGTGTAGGTTTTAAAGTCCTACTCAAAATGCTTCCTTTCAAGCCTCTGTTGATGTTATTGCTTCTCCCATATTCAGCAGTCCATTTTTGTTAACCTTCTCTCATTCTCCATTCTCCATTACAATGAGTGCACTACCCATTCCAATTTCATGGAATTTATTATCTCTTTATCTCCATCTTAGGAATCTGTCTCTTGAAGGCAGAGCCAAGATCTCTGTGTAGAAGCAGGAAAACTCCATGACCTCCCCCCAAAGCTACCTCAAATACCTATAAAGCTACTCTAAACAAATTTCAGAGCTACAGAACTCACAAAGTGACAGAGAGAAACAAATATCCCACTGAAGGCAACCTGGCATGTGAACAGGAAGGATTCATCACCTCCATGTGGCTGCATCAGAGCTCCTGGCCTGGAGATTGTAGGGGGCCAAACAACCATTCAGAGGGTTGTTTCACTCTTGCTTTAACCTGCCTGGATCTGAATCAAAGTCTTGGGTGGTGGTCCTGAGGTGTGTCACCAGTGAGCCAGAGTTTGTGGGGGCTGCAGAGATGGCACCCTTTTACTACCTCCCGCAGTTGAAAACCCCCCAGCAATATGGGACAAAACTCTCCCCTTGGGAAGCAGAATTCTACTGTGGCAAAGAGCTCAAAAGTCAAGTAACTGAGTGGCTATATGAGCAAGCTAAGAAAGCAAAGCAAGCACAGCAATTGAACTTTAGATTCCTTTTTTTGGGAAACAAAAAGGATCAAAGCATGGAATGGGAGGAAGACAACGAGGTCAGGACTCCTGCACCAAAAGCTTCCAAGAAAACTATAAACTGTTTAGAGACTATGGGGTAGCTCAAGAAGTATTTGGAAAATTGAGTAAGAGAAGTGGAAGAAAAATTGGGAAGAGAAATGAGAATGATGCAAGAAAATCATGAAAAGAGAGTCAACAACATGATGGAAGAAAATAACACCTTAAAAATAGATAACTCAAATGGCCAAAGAGGCCCAAAAAGCCAATGAGGAGAAGAATGCCTTAAAAATTTGAATTTGCCAGATGGAAAAAGAATCTCAAAAGCTTTCTGAAGAGAATAATTCCTTCAGAATTAGAATGGAGCAAATGGAAGCAAATGACTTTATGAGAAATCAAGATAATATTAAACAGATCCAAAGAAATGAAAAAAAAAATAGAAGGTGATGTATAGGTCCAGGAGAGACAATTTAAAAATTATTGGACTGCCTGAAAGCCACAATAAAAAAAAAGAACCTAGGAAACATCCTTCAAGATATTCTCAAGGAGGGCAAAATAGAACTTGAAAGAATTTACTGACCACCTCTTGAAAAAGATCCTGAAAAGAAAACTCTTAGGAATATTATCACCAGGTTCTGGAGTTCCCAGATCAAGAAGAAAATATTACAAGCAGCCAAGAAGAAACAATTTGAATATTGTGGACACACAATCAGGATAAGACAGGATCTAGCAGCCTATATATTAAGGAACTGAAGGCCTTGGAACATGCTATTCCAGAGGTCAAAGGAGCTAAGATTTAAACTAAGAATCATTTACCTAGCAAAACTGAATATAATGTTTCAGGAGAAAATATGGTCATTCAATGAAATAAAGGGCTTTCAAGCATACTTGATGAAAAAACCAGAGTTGAATAGAAAATTTGACACTCAAATACAAGAAGTAAGAAAAGCATGAGAAGATAAACAAGAAGAAGAAATCATAAGGAACTTATCAAAATTGAACTATTTACATGCTTACATGGAAAAAAAGATAATTGTAACTTGTGAAACTTTTCTCAGTATGAGAATAGTTGAAGGGAATTTAAATGTGCATATATGTATACATACATATATATGTCTATATAGGAGAGTATATGTGCATATAAATAGATGTGAGTGTGTGTATATATGTGTACAGGTCTATATAGACAGAGAGCACAGGATCAATTGAATAGGAAGGGATGATATTTAAAAGGTGAAATTGAGAGGTGAGAGAAGAATATAATGAAAGGAGATGGGGAGAGACAGAATGGGATCAATTATCTCATATGGAAGAGGCAAGAGATAACTGTTACAATGGAAGGAAAGAATAGGAAGGCAAAAGGGAATGGGTCAACCTTACTCTCATTGAATTTTCCTTAGGGAGGGAATGACATACACATTAAATTGCCCTACAGAAGAGTAGGGAGTACGGGGATGAAAGGGGGGATGGTGATGCAGAGGAGGGCAGGTTGGGGGGAGGGTAGTTAGAAACACACACTTATGTAAAGGGACAGGGTCAAAGTAGAGAACAGAAAAAGGTGGGGGAGATAGGATGGAGGGAAATATAATCACTCTTTCACAATATATCCACTATGAAAATGTTTTGTGTAACTACACCTGCCAGTAGGGGTGGGTGATGACGGAGGAAGGGAAAGAATCTGGAATTTAAAGTTTAAAAAGTCAATTGTTTAAAAATATATTATTATTATTATTATTATTATTATTATTATTATTATTATTATTACATGCAACTGGGAAATTATAGAAGCACTGGGGTGTGGGGATCCATCTTCCCCGATCAAAAAGTGGGAGGAGGTATGGGGGAGGATATAGGAGAGAATAGATTGGGGGAGGGGGTATGCAGTGGGATTGCTGTTTTGGGGTGCTGAGTAGGGGAAAGATGGGGAAAAATTTGTTACTCAAAAACTTATGGAAATGAATGATGTAAACTAAAAATAAACATAAGATTTTATTTTAAAAAAATTAAAAAATACAGGAGCCTGATAAAATAAACCTCATTGTTTTGAAGACTGAAATGAAAAAAAAGAACTGATTAACTCAGAATGCAGAATGAAGCATTCTGTTTTTTCACTTACATTATTCTTTTTTGCTTTTTTTCTTTTGATTGGTTCCTTCTTTCACAATTGTTAATAATATGGAAATGTTATACATGATAGCACATCTGTAACCTATATCAAATTGTCTACCATTTTAGAAAGCAGGAAAGGGAGGAGAAAACTTCAGAACTTTAATTTTGTAAAAATGAGTGCTAAAAATTGTCTTGATGTATTGGGAAAAATAAAATACTGCTGAATAAATAAAACCAAAACAAAACAAAACAAAAAGAATCTGTCTCTTATAAAATGCAGTTCAGATAACTTGCAGATAAGGTCGCATAAAACCTTTCCTGATACATGGCCACCTCCAAATGTTAGTGTTCACATTCTCAAGCTACATTGTATTAAACTGCTTCATATATGTTTGTACATAGGTCTTATCCTTATACTGTATATGTTTGTGTATGTAAGTTTATGGTGAATAGGGATTGTATCATTCTTAGGATAAAATGTAGAACCTTGCATCTAGTAAGTGAGTGATAAATGCTTATTGAATTGAATCAAGTTGGAGATAAGAAATGGACTTTATATACTCTATATGTGGCAGTGTCTTTATGATGTTATTAGTGATATAAGTAGAAATACCTCATTCAGAATCTACGCCCCCACCCCTCTCCTTCCAATGAATGTTTAGAAGTTGAACTGACTTTACAGTCAAGTCAGCAAAACTACTTGGACATGACTAGATACATAATGAAGAAAATAGTTCTAGTGGTAACAGAATTTAATGAATTTAATAAGATCTCACAAAGAGGAATACCTATTTAATTAATGTGGAATATCACATTAATTAGAATTTTTGTTTATTTTTTTAATCATGACTGACACCCAGTTAATAACTTGTGTATTTATTGTCTCATCATCCTTCAAGCATTTTCCCTTACTTCTTTGGACATTACTTCAATGGCATGGATTTTTAACTAGCCATATGATTATAGAATCCTTTATTTAAAGTTGAAATGGACCTTGGAACTCATGTGGCCCAGCTCTCTCATTTCACAGCTGAGAAATAGGGAAAGTGATCTTCCCACTGTACCTCCCAAATTCATGTAATGGGTCTATCATTGGAAACAGTGCATTGCCATATGTTGATGCTGATAATCTGCACAGATTAGCACAAACAAATACCTAGAGAATCCCTTTATAACTGCATTTTCTTTGGTGAGAAGTTCTACTTTTTCTCAAGTAAATTGAGCTTTCTGAGAAAATAATGTAGGGACAGGATGTACTGGATGTTTTTATTGGAATTTGGAGCTTGGGAAACCCAGCTGGCTGTTAAACAATCTCATCCCTCTTTGATGATATACTTTCTTCCTATTCCCCAAACATATTCTTATCTTCTTTCAAATGAGATAATGTATATGAAAGTGTTCAGAATACTGTAAAAACATATCCAAATGCAAGGCATTATCATAATCACCATCATTTTGCCTTACACTTCATCCCTCTTGCTCCTTTTGGAGTACTTTATGTCTTTTTTTTCCATCTTGTTATTCTCTAATTCCTCTCCCACCACACCTCCTGTGAACTCTCAGTTGGTGATTTTAGGTTATTTCTACATATGCAAGCTTGCTAACTCAATTGTGTCAAAATTATCCTTCTTCTGCTTTAGTCTTATAGTAGCTACCTCTGCAATATTTTGGTGTCAGAAGCTAGAAGGAACTTTAGTTCTTGTTTAGTTCCAACACATTTTAATAAATGAGAAAACTAAGGTCAAGAGTTTATAATATTCCCAAAGTGAAAATCTTAACCAAATATTCTGACCAAGGTTCTATATTTCCCCAGACAATGATATTTCTGTTAGTTAACACTTCCTCTGGATTGCTCAAATACCAGAATTTTAGAGATGTTTCCTTGAAAATGTTGCTCATACCTATGTCTATCCTTGAGGAAACAAAAACACACACATAAAATTATTGTTAAGACTGCACTTCTATATCTTTACTTACATGATTTTGAAAGTTTTAACTAATATTTAGTTATTTAAATACTTATTCATAGTTTGACATAGACTATGGCATTGATTATTCTGTATTTTTAGGTTCTAACATGAAATGATAAAATTATGAAAAACAATCTTGATTTATATAAGAAAAAAATCATTCCTTTTCTACTTGGTTTTATCTGTGACCTTGTATATGTGAGCATTCCCTTCAGGAATTCAGTTGAAGCTTATTCTCTAACTCTCTTCCTTTTACTCTCCATAAATTCTTCAGAGGAAGTCTACCAAATCTGCAAGTGTGGTAGGAGTAGAATTTCTGCTAGCTCTCAACATTTCATGATTACCAATGACCCAACTGATTACCTATAATTCTTGTCTTGTGAGTAGTTAATGCCCCCCACCCATTTCTGAAATACAACTCTATGATGCTACCTCTATTTTCCTTATGTAATTCTTATTTTATAGTGTATTTTAGCACACTCATGCCTCCAACACACCTCTTCCTATAGATGCCTTTGGGTTACTAACTATATTGTCTTTCCCACTACTTTTTAAGCTCCTTGAAGGCAGAGATTATCTTTTTCCTTTATTTGTAGGGCCTAGCATAGTCCCTAGCAAAGAGTGGGTGTTTAATAAATGCTTATTGACTGACTTTAATAATTAGTAGTTGATTGACACATAGGCATACAGCATAAATGGATAATTATTGATATGAAAATCATGAGTTTGTATTTCAGGAGGAACATGAAAATCAATGAATCAATCACTAAATGTATAAGTAACTTTTATGTGCTGGGCACTGTGTAAAGTGCAGGAGATACAAAAAAAGGCAAAGTATAGCCACTGTCCTCAAGAACTTGAAATCTAATGAGTCATGTGAAGATAAATCCCACAATCTTTCAAGTGGTTATTATGTGCTGCGCAGTGTGCTAAACACAAGGGGGATACAAAAATAACAAAATGAAAGAAAATCCTTACCTTTAAGTAGCTTACACTATCATTGGGGAAAAGGGAATAAAAAAAGGAAGATGAAAGGGGTGGTAGAAGTACCTTCTACCCAGAGAAATAAATGAGAATTGGTCTGGCCCATTCCTCTAAATGAACATTATGGAAAAAGCTCACCAGTGGGAGGAGACCAAAGGATAGCAAAGCTGAGAAATGGTGGTGAAGCATGGAGAACAAAGGATGGCTGGAGTCATTAAAAGCAGTTTCCCCAAATTAAACTGAAATGTTTCCATCTCTCTCTTTTTTTTTAGCAAAGGGGCCAGGTAATATTTCAGTTTTGGTTTCTTTCCAAGAAAGATAGTTATAGATAATATGAGCTGGGTTGCCAACTACATACGATCATCTTCAAAGTAAGCATTCTTCATGTATTTCATTTTTCTTGGATGGATCACTGACCAAATTAAAAAAAATATAAAAATGATATATATTTTAAAATAGCTTTCAAAAATAAATAATATTTAAAAATTCCCCCCAGAATGGTATTATTCACAACACTAGAGAATCACAACAATGAAAGGAAGAGAATTATACATAAGAGATGCCAGAACAATGAACTGCATAACAATAAGCATGGGTCTCAGGAAAAATTGAGGGTATCATTATTTTTGAGGAGACTGACTGATTGAACATATCATTTAGTCATAATTCTTATGATTCATCTAGCTCAAATACATTTTACATATATAAGACAAATGTTTTGGGTAGAGAAATTGAGGACCTATGTCTATGTAGTCATTTTAAAATAACGTGCTATGTAGGAAAGCTTCTATGGCAGAAGACAATTTTAATTTCCATTCTCTCCTACACTTACTTCTGTATGATGAGGACTAATGCAGGCAATTAAGATCATTATATAACAAGAGTTATAATATTGAAAAGAATCATACCACATGCTTTAATGTAATAGTAACACACATATATTTGTTGGCTTTCCTAGGTAATATATGTATGTACACATATATCTATACATATATTGTAAGGACATGGGGATAGAGAGAGAGAGAAAGAGAGAGAGACAGAAAGGAGGCAGAAAGACAGAGAAAGCATTTTTTCATCAAATTTTAAATCTTAAGGGACTTTAAGCTTTAATATATATTTTGACAGTAGATGCTGAGAAATGTCTGATGTGGAAATTCTGACAAAATAAACAAGGGCAGTAACATTTAGTGGGATAGAAACCAATAATAAGCATAGATGGCCTTTCTCACAACCCAGTTCTTCCCAACATGTCACTTGATTGTTCACCAGGAGTAGCCTATCCAAAGACTTCCAGACACGTTTAATGCTGAAAATTTGGAACTGCACATGAGATATTGAGAGAAGGTCTTGGCAGTAGCTGCTATTATTGTTGTCAGCCAGGTCAACATTGAAGATGCAACAACAAATTCCAGAGGAATACCAGAAAACCCCTATTGTAAAATATTTGCATGAGATACAAAAGTAGAAATATAATGAAGCCTACCTTGGACCTGACATTCACCTTGACCTTAGACCCATTTGTGGATCCCATTTTTAATATATCCAAAGAGTAGTGGAAGTACTTGCCTTACCTAACTGAGGCAATTAAGTTCCATTTAGTCACTAAGGCAACAAAATACCAAATAAAGTCTAAAAAAGAAAACTAGCTCCCACTTCAACATGTTTGTTCCTTGTCCATAGGGGCTGTGGTAAAAGAGGAATATGTTTATGCCCAAAATATATAGTTCCAAAGCTGGAAATGGTGCAATGTCATTGCATGTAGCTAGTTATCTACTGTAACCTCAAATGGCTCAAGAAAAGAAATCTATTTTTGTGAGCTTTTAAGGCCACTTAGATTTCTTTGAATATAGTAAAAAGCATTTTTATTTCTCACCTTATGATCTTGATAATTAATACACTTCACACTTCTTTGGAAAGATTTAACAGAAAATGATGTTCTAAGGTATCACGTTACTATAACTTATTAAGTTGTCTTTACTAGTAAATCAGAAGTATCATGTGTAATTAAAAATAATCACTGCCTTTAAAAATATCTTCTAAAAACAACCTCATACAGCAATACAGTTTTCACACTGAATTTTCTTGTCCACCTAAAAACGCAAAGAGGTAGAAAAAGAATAAGATAAAGTGCAAGAAAATTAATGAAGGGATTAGAAACTGTGGTCTCAGAGAGAAAAGATAATGAATCATAATCCAGGGAAGGTTTACTTAAGATATTTCTTTAAGTAGAGGCAGGAGTGATATAAAGTAAATTTCACACTTCTGGTCTTTCAAAGGAACTCTTGACTCAGTTACATTTTTGAAAAGTGGTGAGCTCTATTCTAGTTACTATATCTATCTATCTATCTCTATGTATGTATGTATGTATGCATATTTGAGAGAATATAATATATATTATACCCCTACATACAAATTTCAATTGATCAGAATGAGTTCATATTTTTTAGGCATAGTAAAGATCTTAGACTTTTTACTGTAGTAGGAATTAACTGGATGATCAAGAAAACTCTATATAAGATATATGGGTAAGGTTTAACACATTGTAAAATATTAAAAAATATTAAAACATTATTTTCCCCTAGAGCCCCAAATATGGAATTTAGATATAATGATATTCCTGAAATATCATAATATTTGAAAAATAAGACAGTGACAAGAGACAGAGAGACACACAGAGAGAGGTTGGGTATAAACTTAACTGGAATACTTGAAAGAGATGAAGCACTTAAAAAAAGAGTTAAAACCAATGATAAATTTCTTACTTTCAAATGTGTGTTTGCTCTGAATCCTGCCATTCTCAGTGAATGAACAGGGAGCAGAATTACTTTAGACTTCTGAGTGGAGTGGTTCAGTTATGTCTTGATGATTTAAAGAAGGATATACACTGGGGTGGGGGTTGAAGGAAGGTTAGGACAAATTATTTAATACAGTAAGGCTTTACAAATATACATCTATAAAACAAGGAGGAGGTTGACAATTGTACACATAAAGTATGGCAAAGAAATTAATTTCACTAAAGAGAAAAAATATAGAGGGAAAGAGGAGAAGGGTAGAGGTGGAGTTAGAGGGAAGGTGGATTAAAGGAGAGATTATTCCTAAGCAAAACACACCTTAAGGATATACAAAAATATTCATAGCTTTTATTGAGGTGACAAACAATGGAAATCTGAGGGGGATACCAATAAATTGGTAAATTAATAGCCAAGTTGTGCAATATGAATGTGGTATAATACTACTGTGTTTAAATCTTATCACTCTAATTAGCAACAAAGATCCCACAGGACTAAACAGGAAACATACTACTCACCTCCTGAGAGTGGAATGAAGCATTCAGAATGCAGAAGAATTTTTAAAAAAAATATAGTGAACGTGAAAATTTGTTTTACTTAATTATACATGTTTGTAATAGGCTTTGCTTTTCTCTTGTTTTCTTTTAGAAGAGAAAAGTTAGGGTGGAAGAGTGAGATGTGATTTTTTTTAAAATAAGAAATATGTATAGGGATAAATGTTAAAATTAATGAATTGACATAGAACTTAGTGATCATTTATTTCAACACCTTGAGGTTGTTTTAGTGGAAAGTAAATATTTTAAGAGTCATAGGACTGATGATCTAGTCTAATTCTGTCACTATCAATAAATAAAAATGCATTTATTAAAAAATGTTAATTGCTTACTATGTTCCCAGTACTGGGCTAAGATCTAGAGAAGAAAAGAGAGGAGCCTTTGGCCTCAAGAAGCTTACATTCAAATATTGGTAAATCAATAGACACATATATAGTATATATGTATGTATATACACACATACGAATGACATGTATACATGTAAATGACATGTGCATGTACATGCATATATGTATCAACATATACATAATCAAATATTGAATGCTAACCATTCTGAATAATCATTTGCTATAGAATAATCCTCAGTTTTAATATATAACAAGTTGATTTATATCTCAACTTATTTAGTATATGAGTACATGGCAAAAAATTGTTATTAGATAGATAGATGGATAGATAGATAGAAATATAGATAGATAGATAGATAGATAGGTAAAGGTATAGACATAGATATACAGAGATATATACCAAAATTAGCAGCTAGTTGGCAAAGTAGATATAGCACTGGACCTTGAGGCAGAAGGACCTGAGTTCAAATATGACTTCAGACACTTACTAGCTATGTGACTCTATGAAAGTCCCTTAAATCTGGTTGCCCCAGTTCCCCATCTTTAAAATGATCTGGAGAAGTGACAAACCACTCCAGTACCTTTGCCAAGAAAACCCTAAAATGGGGTCATGAATAGTTGGTCATGACTAAAATAGCTCTACAACAAATAATACAAAAAATGCATAGAGAGATGATGGAGGGTAAAGTTAGATGTGAATCAATCAGCAAACATTTAGTAAACTCCTACTTTGTTAAGAGCTGGGGTTACAAAGCAAGATAAAAGCAATTTCTGCCATTCAAGAACACACAATCAAATATGAATAACAGCATACAAGCAATTATGCAAAGTATAAGTTTTGTCTGAGTAATTGGAGGTAATCATGAAGAAAGAGAACACATTAGCATTATGTAGGAATACATTCTTGCAGAAGGTGAATTTTCAGCGTAGAAGATTAGTTGGATTAACTAGAGATGGAACTCACTGGAAATTTGTTGGATGAGAAAATGCCTCTTGCAAAAGTCAGATTTGAAATTAAAGGTGAATGAAGCCAATGATTCAAAGAAGCAGGAATGAAGAGAAACAGGTACACACACACACACACACAGAAATACAAACAGAGAGACAGAGACAGATAGCATGAGCATTCATAGAACAACTAACACACAGCATGAAGGTGTGCAAATGGAATGTGGAACATGCTCAGGTTTGGGAAAATCACTTTACCTCTACAGGTCTTAGCTCTATCATTTGTAAAGTGATGGAACTGGACTAGGTGACTTCTAAGGTCTCTTATGTTTCTGAACTCCCCTGATTCTGTGTTCTATAAAATTCACAGAAGAATAAATTGAAGTCCATATGGCTTACCTAAAGATGTCAATCTTGAAAGTGACAGCACCAGGGCTCTAAGATATCTTTCTCATGTTGTCATCAGAGGAATGATTTCCATTAATAAACTACTAATTACCTCCACCCCTCCCTCACCTAGTAGAGTGCTTATCTAACTTCTTTGCTTATGCCTTCAAAGACCTGAAAACACATAAATAAAGCAAAGTTAGTTTCAGGAACTGCTTCATCTTCTGAACTGTACTATCTGTCTCCACTTCCCT
Source organism: Pseudocheirus occidentalis (assembly GCA_028646575.1). NCBI lineage: Eukaryota > Metazoa > Chordata > Mammalia > Diprotodontia > Pseudocheiridae > Pseudocheirus > Pseudocheirus occidentalis. The sequence continues at coordinate 33,494,839 of CM053599.1, read as the reverse complement.
TTTTGGTAGGAATAGGAGAGACAAAATTACATCCTGAATAGGGGAAGGGTACTGGGGCATACTGGAGCTAAAACTTGTATTTTGTAGGAGCAAACTGCTGACTTTCAAGCAGGGAGACATTTTGATTTCCATATTACTAGGCCCCCTGGGGATACTAATATATTTTTAGTGTAATTTGTGGAATTGCTAGCATAAGAAGATATTGTTCCCCAAAGAAACATTACAGGACTGCTGAAAATGCTGATTTGTTAGAATTTTAACACCACACACACAGCATTCCTTCAGGGAATGACTCCAAATCCCAGCTGGCTTAAAGTAGGAGATTATGAAATGGGACTTATGGCCATGTACCACTTTTCACTAACAGAGCCAAGGATTCTTTTTTCATCTTAAACTTGAATTATTTGCTGCCAAACAACCATTCTGATGTGTTATTTTCTAAAGAATAATTATCTACTTTATCTTATGTAGGAATTACAGTTTGTATTTTGTTTTTATTTAATACAAGAGAACATGGAAAATCTGTGATTTCTTCAATGTGAGGGAACTTTTACAAATGGAAATCACAACATTCTAGGATTTGTGTGGTTAAATTGCAGGGAACTGACTGAGTCACATATAGGTACAGTACCCTGGACATATAAATACAGTTAGGAAGTGCCAGAGAAATGACTTGAACATGGATCTTTCTGATGTCAAAACTACCATTTTATTGACTAGGCAATGCTATTATATATTTAACAAAATTTATAATAAATAGTTGTGTTAACATTGATCTTCTATCTCTGACATAAAACCAGAAAAATAAAAATTATCCAGAATTTTGAAAGAGAAAGTCGCTATACTTGTTAGACTGCCTAGAGAATTAGTAAACATATTTGAAAGCCTTGAAATACTGAATAATTGTTCTTATCTCATTACATGTTTCACATACAAATTTAACCAAATCATACAATGTTAGAAGAGAGTCATTAGTAATGGAGTTTCAATTCCCAGAGAATTTTATAATATGTATTTTCCTTTGCTTGAAAAAAAAAAACGTCTTACGTGTTTAAGCAAAAAATACTTTGCCATTAAGGACAGTAATAAAGTCTGGGTAGCTTTGACCTAAAAAGTTCTTTGTCTACTTCAAGAGGAATTTGGTCCTTTAGAAATATTATTGGAATCACAGAGCATTAAAGCAGAAAGGGAGCTCTCTCAAGTCCTCCATCACTATTGAAACTCCTCTTTTCAAAGTTACAAATAATTCCCAAATATCATGTGTTTTCATCAGTCCCCCTCCTTCTTGATCTTCTGGTAGCATTAGATAACATTGAAATCTTCCTCTCTCTCTTGATTTGATTTTTGCAAAATTGCTTTCTTATTTTACCTCCTCTTGCAGGTAACCATAATATGAGCTTTCTCTTAATTCATGTTATTGTATTTTCCCTTAAACATGTCACTTTTCATAAATTTCCTGTACCTATCTAGGACATCATCATCCTTTTAGTCAAGCAGTTTCTTGATATGTAGACTTCGGCCAGTTGCCTCATTTCTCTGGCCCTTAGTTACTTGATTTGTATGAGTCATAATAACCTCTATATTACCTTTGAGCATTCCATGATTCCACAACTTAAAAAAAACACAAGCAAACAAATTATAAGTCCAAATAATTTTAATTCCAGATCTTCTTTGAAAGGTATGAAGAGGACCAAGTAAAGTGAAAATACATTAATAATAGTCTTGCACATAATAGCCATGAGTGATTGACAGTGAGATAGCCACATGTTCTCTTCTTACCCCAATGACCATTTATACACATTTATAAAACAGATAAGCAGAGTGTGGGACTTTAGTCAGTGCCAATCAGGGTGACCAAAGGTAACTGGTGCTCATAGGTGCTGAACTCTTGACATAGTCTTCATTAGCAATATGACCTAAGCAACTGATGTAGTCATTATTTTTCATGACAGGTACACCATCTATGTATTCTGGAGCTATTTACATTCCTCTCTGTCCACAGAGATAAAGAAGCCAATAAGTTTGAATGTAGCCCAATTCTCTGCTAATTTTCCTCAACACCTCACTTTATCTAATGCATTATCTGTCAAGAAAATCTGATTAACAACATCCATATATACTCATTTTCCAATATAAGCAACTGTTGTCTATAGAGATTATTTTCAATATTCATCTCCAAATAACAATAGGATAGTATTTAATATCTAAGGTATTTTAATTCATTATATGAACTGTATTCTTTCAATCAAATTCTCTAAAGTTATCATTTGGATAGAGACTTCTCCAAGTAGGGACCTGTGTAAAGAGAACATCTTTCTACAGCATTTCCTTTTACTCCTGTAATATCCAAGAGAAGCATCATGATATAAATCGAGGGGTGACTATAGACTAGGTCCAAATTCTGTCACAAGCACACATGTTCCTGAGTTAATAATTTTCAATGTCCATTTTCCAGCCAGTTTCCTAAGACTACAAGCCACAGGGTAGTCATTACTATGTATTTGTTCCTGTATTAAATTGTCTTCCAGCAAAATCATCAGATTGCTCCCCCCAGTCCCCTAAAAATGTCAAAGGTTCTGTTCTAATACATCAGATGTTAAGATAAAAGAAAAGCCAATCTTTACCCTTGAGGAAATTAAATGCCATTTGAATAATTCCTGTCCCATATTTTTTCCCCCTTCTTTGGGTAGATAGATACACCCTTACAGCCTGCTTCTCTTTTTGGTATCTTTGAATTAATTCTAGTTAAATCCTAGACCATTTAACTCTCAAACTAACCAGAATGGTGACAGGCTGTAAACAATGGCTTGGATTCTTAAGTAAAAAAAAAAATCTAGGAGCATAGCTTGGGAAGAAAAGGGCAAATTATAACAAGTATTCTAAGTGCAGACAGCCTGAACTGCATAGCTATTTAGATGCCACCATTTCAAATCTGACCCTAAAACACTAGAGTAAACTAGATGATCTCAATAGGATTTTGTAATTGGGCAGTGGCTGTCGGAGGTGAGTGTTTGAGAAGATTGTTATTTATCTAGCAGAGAAGGGACAGAAAGGGAGTAGGCAGTATATTTGCACTGCAAGATATCTTTAGTGGAATCTCTCTTATGTTGCTAACCTAAAGATATTATCCTGATTTCTCTGCGGCAGGATCATCACAGCTCCACAGCATGCTATGCCTACAACCCACATCTGGTGTATACAAGAGACAGAATGATAGAGGTCAACTGTGCCAAAGATTCCATTTAATAAGCAGTTAGAAAAATCCACTTCTTAATAAAGCATTCTGTGTAATCTTTATTTCTCCTTCTCTATTTGCCCTCTCTCTGAATGGAATCTAAAAAATAAAGAGATCATGCCTTGTTAATGATTCTGTCTTTAGGGGCATAAAGCATAAAGTTAGCAAGAGGTGAAGAAAAATGCCTCCTGACAAGTTTCCTTTCATTTACAAGGACTCAAGGTTAAGTTATTTCTGTTTCAGTTACGGTTTTTAAATATTTACTTATGAAGTTGTCAAGTCAGCATGACATGGTACTTGTTACAGGTAAATAGGTTCTATCTACAGTGCCAGAAACAATCAACTTCCCCAGAGACTGAGGGACTGATATTCCAAGTCCTGCCTCTTTTTCTATGGGATTTATCTGTTTATCTGGTACACTTAGGCAGATAATGTAATAAATCTATTTATCATTGTTTTCAATGTATCTGTCTAAAACTATATCTAAAGGCATATATTCTTATAAATGGCAAAGAGAAACATATTAGTCTACCTTGACGCAGAAGTCATAGACCTTATCTTGCATCTGATATCACGATAACACGATCTGATTGCTGTCAAGCAGAAGGTAGAATCATTGTGTTTTGTAAGCATAGCTGACAACTCAGCTGTAGAAGAATCTCTGTCCATAAAACAGAATTCTGGAGCAGGAATGTAAATTTAAATTCCAAACAGTTGTAGCAAATAATTTTTACATGTGGGAGAAGGACAACAAGCCATGTATGAGGCAAATCCTCAAGTCAGCTTTGGAGGAGCCACTGTGACTGTCATTCTTCTAAGTGTTAGTGATGAAGCAAGTCCAATCTAGGGAGCTTACTTCCAGAGTCAGGGACCATGATGAGAGAGAGGAAACTATCAACAACTTGACGTTTCACATTTTAACAAAATATGATTGCTAATGCAAAGTTCTATTCTTTCTATGCTGTTGAATATACAACCATTACGTAGTCAGGGTTGAGCTGTCTGTTTCCCCACACTGTAGGTATATCTTTGATATCAGTTTACAATGTAAAGAGAAACTGGTACTTGTGAGGATTTAGTTCTTGTAACATAAAGGCATCTTTAAAAAAGACCCCTCCCACTATATCTCTGATCCATTCAATAGATTCATTCATTCATAGGGACCTTTATTCTCCGTATTTTAGTACTAATGCAGAATTATGAAACAAAGCACCCTTTTTCGAGTCAAAGGCACCTGACTTTTACACTTGGGACCTGTGTAAACATTGGCAGGTCACTTAAACTTTCTGGGGCTGAGGTTCCTAATCTGTAAAGTGAGGACTGCATGCTCTCTAAGGTTCTTTTTGGTTCTGAACTGATAGTGCTTTGAAATATAAAATAAATACTATTGTAAAGTAGGAAAGGCATTAGCTCTAGAGCCAAACGACTGAGATTCAAACAAAGGCTTCAATATTTACTACATTGAACTTTGGTAAATAGATCATTTAAACTCTCAGATTTTCAGTGTCTTCATCTTTATTTAAAAAAATCGGCTGGAATCAATGGAAGTCCACTCTAAATATATGGTCATATTACTTGTTGGGAAGTTAGAGACATAACTCTCCCTTAAAAAAGAAAGATTCTCTTTAAGAAATCATATTAAGATTACTTTGCAAAATGTCTGACAATAGTATTATTTTAATAGAAATTACTCCTTACTTCTATGCCTTAGACATTTGGAATTATTTAACTTACAAAAAAAGATGTTTACAATAAAGTCCTGCTTAGATGAGTTTGAATACTGCCTAGCTGAAAGGTCACAAGGCAAATCTTAAACCAAGTAGTCTGTCTATACAAATGAGGATAGGTTAATTGAATAAAGTTGGGACTTCTTTGATGCTCTGGCAATGTTTGCTTTTTTCTTGTCTTGGTGGCATGTACTGAGGCACATACATTTTTGGGAAAACAATGGAATAAGTGGGATGACCCCCAATATAAAATAATTTTCCTTAAATATCTAACTACACTCCTTCCTTAATTCTATCCTCATGTCCTTTGATATGATGATGCAGAATTTCTACTTTTATTTTAATGATGATAAAAATTGATTTATATTATATTTGAAGCTTCATAAAACATCTTAAACATTTATATTTCAAGCTTATGATAAAACTGTGTTTTAAGTATTACTCACATTTACCCACAACTTACAGATGCAGACACTGCAAATCAGGAAGATTAAAATACTTTTCCATGCTCACACAACTACTGACAGTGGCTAGTTTCAAACCCATTTCCTCCTGGAATTCAATTCCAGAGCTTGTTCTGTTACCGTATGATTGGATTTTTGGTAGCTTTAGGCAATGGAGAGCACATTAAAGAATATATCTATATTTATACCTATATCCGTATATGTTTAAGCTATTGCATTGCAAATTGTCATATATATTTTTTCCTCAGACAGCCTGTCTCTCTAACTTTCAAGAATTTGTGGCAGCAATGTCTCAAGTTAGAAAAGAACATTATTAAAAACTAAATGAGAAGAAATGACAAAATGAGTCAAGAAACAGCCCCATCAGTCTTGAAAGCTCTCTGATGTATCTTCAATAGCTCTTAAGAATGATAAACAGTCCTTGAAAAAGAATCCAATCACAAGTTACTTTGCAGTTTTTACTTCCACCATCAGATGACACTGGTGATTTCTGTTTCTTTACAACATTTCAATAATACTCATAATCTTTGTGGTTAGAGTTTAGGGCAAATTGCCCTTTCAAAATAACCTGTAGGAACTCTGAAATGCTGAGAGTATTTATTTTTGTTTTTAATTTTACAACAGCTGACAGGAAATTTTGTAGTAGCATTACCTAAAATGATATTCACTCACCCAGACATTTGAGGGAAAAAAATACCATCCTTTACACTAGCACACACTTACTATAGCTGATCTAAAAACATGAAATCATATTAATAACTCTCATGTTATAAAAAGGTATGTAGTAACTGATAAAGTGAGAATGGTTTTATTTTACAAATGGAAAAAGTGACTAATGTGAAAAGAATAACCAAATATCATCATCAATTTTCTGGCTGCCAGAAATGCTAATTTATTTTTATTACTTAATATGGTTTTTAAGGTCATTGTTATAGCTTACTCATTTAAAAAACACCAATAATTGCAAATAAATATTTTACTTAAAATCTCTTTAGGTAAGCATTATTGGACATAATTGAGTATAAAATATTATTTACACTATCCATAAGTTTATAATCTAGCTAAAGAAACAAGAAAAAATGCAGTACAAAGTTAAATGAGAGATACAGAGCAGATCATGAGATCTACACAGATTGAGAGAAAGTAAAATCAGCCATATTGGTTAAAGATTTCACAAGGAAGTCAAACTTAAAATGTGTCTCAAAAATTGGATTGCATCCCCAAAGATGGCAATGAAGTGAAAAAACACATCTTATTCATTTTGTTGAGTCATTTTCCATCATATGTGACTCTTCATCATCTCATTTTGGATTTTCTTGGCAAAGATACAAGGGTGTGTAGCCATTTCCTTGTCAAAGTGATTTTTATAGAATGAAGAAAATGAGACAGAGTTAAGTGACTTTCCAGAGTTTCAGAGGGTTTTAAAACAAAGGGAATTGGACCAGTGTATAAACATGCATTTGTGACTACACTAGACCTGAAGAAAAGCATCCCAGAATCCAGTTAGGTCCAGTCCTATCACACTTGAAGTCCCTTAAAACAGGTACTTATTACCCTAAAAAATGAATTCCCTAGTATAGAAAAAGACAAGAGATAGTTTTGAGTTCCAGTTTCTAGCAGACTTATGATAAAAGGGGAACAAGTCAAAAATTGTTAAACGTCACTGGAGAAGACATTAAAACAGAAGCAAAGGTATGAACTAAATGATGTTTAGAAAAAATATACATACCTAAATAATTAGGTCAAAGGAAATTGAACCTGTGGATTGTGACTCTGCCATCCTGTCACCTGCTATTGCCTTACATTATGTCTTCTGACCTGTTTCCCACTTGAAATTGCAAGCAGCTTAGAAGCTGTTGACATATCCTGTTTCATGCCCTGATTGACAAAAAAATCAGCTTAACTACAATAAGCACAACATGCTGAGTTTGATGAACAAATAAGTATTAAGTAAGATCTGCCTCAGAGCTCTCAAAATACCTACCCCATACACATTCCTTTCTGAATCTAGAGCATTGTTCTCTCCCTGAATTGTAGAATTTTACTTGAGTGAGACACATTCTTGGTGATAATTTCAATAAACCTTGCTTTGCAATGCAAATTTCTGACACAATTATTTGGTTATTCCCATCTCTCCACAAAACAACATCAGATGAAATAGAAACTTTGTGCCTTTCTAAGAGGGCATAGAAATGCAACTCGGTATTTCTGAATGCTTCCAGAGAAACACTAGGCTCACGAAAAAAAAAGTTGTAATTAAACAAGTGGCAAAATATGTGGCCATACAACAAAAGGAATAAGCAGAATAGAAGGAAAAATGGATGCTTAGTTGAAAGACTCTCCAAAGAATAGAGAGAGACAAAAACTGGCTGCCAATTCAAATATACTGAATAAAGGACAATCTTGAAGAAGAAAAGCAAAAAGTAATAACATTCAAAGGAAATGTGACCTTAAATGACAGCAAAATACATTGACCTAAAAGTAGTAGGTATACAGATATCTTGAGGGTTATGGAATACCAAAAGAAAATGACAAAACCAAACCAAATAAGGAAACAAACAAAACCCTGGATGCCATGATGCAATAATTAATAACAGAAAGCTACAAAACTTCTGAATACAGTAAGCAAAGTTAAAAATTTAAAGAAACAATAGATCATCTGGTATAGGGGAGAGAAGGGACTCTAAGCCAACTTCAATACAGACAGTAACTTAATCTAATAATTCCAGTGACAAACAAAAGTATTCCACATTATCAGGCAGAAGGAAAAGGGAATCTGAATAACAGGGTTTTTTTTTTTTTTTTTTTTTTTAGCAATTTCTGGAAACAGCAGTAGGGAATAGAATAATATATTTTAAAAAGAAAATGTTCTCAAGATACAACTAAAAATGACATGCCCTAGAAATATGAACTTAATAATCAATGAAAAACATGAATATTTAATAAAGAAAATGAATTGAAGAACAGCTACAAACTAAAAGAAAACAAATGAGAGTAGATTATTTGACTTACAAACAATTCAAACAAGAAAAACACAAGAAAATTATAGAAATGCAACTAGCAAGGTCTTATCTGTAAACACTTTTCTAAAGAAACTAGGAAGATATATAAATCATTGGCATTTAAAAAAGAGAAATAAGAAAGGGAACTTTAAAATATTTCTTTCTAAAATCATGCAAAGGGATAATGATGATAGCTTTCTGCTACAATTTAAGAGACACAAGTAAGAGTGGAGAAACATTGGGCTAAATCTCATGACATTTCCTGTCCCTCCCACAGGTGAATCAAAGCTTGTTTCAGGACTAAACTGAGAAATGCATGAGAATATAAATGGGGAAAGGAGAGATAGGCGAAAAAGGAAATGTGAAAAGGGATCTAATCAAATCAACAATAAATTGTGAAGGAAGAAAATGGATATATTTCCTCAGCAAGTGGTTGCAGTGTAATGAGTGAGGTGGCCAAACAAGAGATTGAAATAAGGGGAAAGAATATAAAGATTTCTATAGAGTGAGAACATACAAGGAGGCATTACAGAGTCTGCCCCTCCCCCACCCCCACTAAGAACACTCTCATGAGTGGAGAGATTTATTTTTTAATAGTAGATGAGAATGTTAAATGTATAGTATGTAGAATAGAATATAGAATGTATAGTCCATAGGGATTTGATACTCAGAGACTACCTTCTCAGAGATCACAAGTCGACAACACTGTACCTCAAAAGAGGAGAAAGGAGAGGTCCTGGGAACATGAAGCATTCAGAAATGTAGGAAGGAGAGGTCCTGGGAACATGAAGCATTCAGAAATGTAGGAGAACATTGACATACAGAGGATATTACATAGAATATAAGAAAGATGATGATTATGAGGATAAAAAAGAGTAGAAATATAAATATAATAATATAAGAGATAGGGGAATTTTCATAATGAGACAATATTTCTTTCCCTACTCTCTCTTGAAATATTTGAGACACTGTCATATAGAATGCTCCAAATATCTAATAATATATCTAATCATGAGGGGAAAAAAAACAGAAATAGTGAGGGAAGTGAGGGATTGAGGGAGACAGACAAAGATAGAAAGACAAAGGTAGAAACAGAAACAAAGAAAGATAAGGATACCACCACCACCACCACCACCACCACCACCAGCCAGAGTCAGAGACTGAAACAGAAAAATCTACAAGGCAAAAACATAGCACTTTTTTTGGAAGAGGCAACATAAAATTGTTACTTTAGCAATCCAAATTCCAAGATGAATACAAAGAGACTATAGAAGAAATAAATATAAGCAACATGAATCAAAGAATAAATTCATATAAAGAATAGAAAGGAAAAAAATTAATGGAAAGGACAAGGTAAAGAAACAGTTTTAACAGAAAAACAGAAAATAAAAAATTATAATCAATGAAAAAAGTTAAAGGGAAGAAAATAAGTGTATTTTAATTAAATATTAGAAAAAATACTGGGGGATACAAGAAGAATTAAATAACTAAGTAAAGGGAACACAGAAAAAACAAAAATATTAAGGCCCATAGCAGTTAAATTTCTAGAACAAGAAGTTATAAGAAGACATTCATAGCAAAATAAAAATAAGAGACTTTAAAGTCCCTATTCTAGATTCTGACAACTTGAAACAAAATCTATAATGTATTATCATCATTGTCATCATCATTCTCATCATCAGTAATATTTATATAACGCCTACTATGTGTCAGACATTATCCTAAGTACTTTACAAATATTAACTCATTAAATCCTCACAACAAGCCCAGGAGGTAGATGCCATAATTATTCCCATTTTATAATTGAGGAAATCTAGGCAGCCATAAGTTATGTGACTTGCTTAGTGTCACAGAGCTAGGAAGAGCTTTAAGTTAGATTTGAACCCAGGTTTTCCTGACTCCATGTAAGAAAATAAAAAAAAAACGAGAAAGAAAATATGTAATTAAAAAAAAGATGAAGATATTAAAGCTAAAATTTCTGATGTACCAAGTGACAAAGTGGGTAGAGCACTATCTTAATTAATCAATCAGTACAAACATTTATTAAATGCTCACTCTGGGCCAGGCCATGCTAAAGACTAGAGATACAAAAGGAGACAAAAATTGTTATCTTACCATCAAGGATCTCACCATCTCTTGTTGATGCAAAGATATATACAATCAATAAATAGGAAAGAATTAAGAGAGGTAGGAGAAGGCTTCCTGTAGAGGGTAGGATTTTGATGAAACTTAAATGAAGCCAGGGAGTCCAGTACTCAGAGTCAAAGAAAGGTCTGGAGGACTGCCAGAGAAAATGCCTGGAGCCGAGAGATAGAGTTTCTTGTTTGTGGAACAACTAGGAGGTCAGCATTATTGGTACAAAGAGTCCATTTTGGGGAGTAAGGTGTGAGATGAGTGAAAAAAACTAGTAGCCAAGATGGTGGAGTAAGCAACAAGTCACTCTCATTTTCCCTTATAGACCTTGAAAAACCTGAGCATACTGACGCAGGAAAAATTCTGAAACAAAGGAGCCAGCGGAAAGATGGGGTGAAGCAGTTTTTTTAGCTTATGAGGCTAGGGGGATTAACAAGAAATGTTCCTCTTGATGTGACTTAAAGAGACCAGTATAGGAAGGGAGCCATCCTGGCAAGATATCAGCAGGCCCCTCCTCAACAAATTAGCAGGAGATCCTGAGGCCCAAGGTGGTTGAGAAGGCAAGAATTAACACCAGGCCCCCGCCCCCATAACCCCCTCCTGTGCCTTGGCACAGGCAGGGGAACTCGAAGACAGTAGCATGGAGAGTCACTACCTTCTCAGGCATCCACCAGCAGCTGAGACTACCAATGCTTTAGCAGAGCTCCCAAGGAGGAGGCAAATGCAAGTGGCCAGATCACCTCAGCCCTATAACTTACCCCTGGAGTTTCAGTGTAAGCATGGGGAAACACAGAAAATTCACCACTGGGCTTAGCACACACCACCTATCACCACAATCTGCAGCTTAACACCAAGTAAGCTACATCCTATACAGACTCCAGCTGACAGAATGTGAACTCAAGCACATGAAAGCAGTAACAAGGTCCCCAGTCCCCAGCACAAGAAAAATGGGACAGTGCCCTTGTAAAGCCAAGCATGAGTAGCTCTCCAGAGGACTGCTGCTGTGAATAGCTTTAAGGTTCTAATCACATAGTATAGTGAACTCTCTACTTATTCAGTGATAAATAAAAATAATAAAGCTTTCACAGAAACCAAAATACAGCATTCACAATGATATCACATAACAACTTATCACTAAAGTGGCTGCATAGTTTTAAAAAAAAAGATATCATTCAGTAAATCCTTAACTCAATCATCCTTAAGGAACAGGTCTCCTTAAGGGACACAAGGTACAGATGTAAAAGTTCTCCATCCCTAGTTCACATTGTCTTAATCTCTCAGTCAAAAAGTCTTCTTTCTTTTTGATTGGAGATTAGTTTCCAATCATCCTTAACTCATTCATCCTTAAGGGGTACAAGATACAAAGTACAAAGTTCTCCCACCTCCAGGCCACAGTAAATCATGATTTTCTCAGTCAGCACTAAGTACCCAAGGAGAGGTATTTTCATATTGGCTTGAGGCTGGGTCCCAGATTCCATGGTTCCTCTTCCATGGGTCCAGCTCTTGCCTTAATCTAACCAACTGTCACCTGGATTCATAAGTAAGCAGCTCTCAGTTACTTCTCTGGCTCCTTGTCCAGTTCCTCATCCAGTTTCAATACCATATGGACTCTTACAATGTCTAGTCCACCTCAAGTTCTTCATAGTTTCTGTTTCTGGGAGGATAAAACTTGAAAGAGCCAAAACATCATTTATGCACATTGCTGGCACCATCATAAATTCAGTGTCTGCCTGTGAAATCAAGACAGATCCACACACAAGGTCCAGTAAGTCAACACAAATCATCAACATAGTCCCAGGACATTTGAAACCCTCCTCCAGGACTTCCATAAATGGACAACAACAATAGCCTTTTTCAGGGTTTCCAGTAAGGCCCCAGGGATTCTGTACAAAGTATCACAAACACAGATCAACTCAGACAAACAGACTGTGGGATACCACAAGTGTTTCCTTCTCTGTTCTTCTCTGAACCAGCCATGCTTGAGCTTTTTATCTGTCATTAACTCCTCCATTTTCTGCCAACCTCTTATGTCCTTCCTGTTCTTGTCTTCAGCTACTCCTTACTACTGTGGGATTCACAGGTTCTGTTTATTAAGAAAGAATTGATATAATCAGGGCAAGGTTCAAAGACCTTGAACTGAAACAACTGTGCTAAATAAATAACTGAAACAAGGTGCTAAGTACTTCTTTGCTTGTCATTACAGTCCTCTTTGACCAAGAAGCAGAGGTCAACTTTAACATCCAGAAAAAAGACAAACATCATGAGAAAAAAGAAATATAGAAAAACAAAGATCATAGATTCTTATTATGGGGACAGGGAAGATCAAAATACAAATTCAGAAGCAGACAGAATTGTCATTATAACCACATCTGGAACCTCAAAGGGGAATATAAACTGCTCTCAGTCCTAAAAAGCCTTCCTGGGGGAGCTCAAGTAGGATTTTTAAAAGTCAAATTAGAGAGATAGAAGATAAATTGAACAATTTCTTTAAAAATACAATTGGCAAAATGGAAAAAAAAGCCACTGAATAAAACAACTCCTTAATAAGTAGAATTGGCCAAATGGAAAAAGAGGTACAAAAGTTCACTGAAGAAAAAAATCGTTAAAAATTAGAATTGGGCAAATGGAAACTAATGACTATGAGACATCAAGAATAAGTGAAACACAATTAAAATAATAAATGAAAAAGAAGAAGGGGGCTATCTTATGAAGGATTTAGAATGCCAAACAAAGCTTTTTATATTTGCCAAAGGAGGCAGTAAGAAGCCAATGGAATTTATTGAATAAGGGAAAATACATCATCAGACATGTGTTTTATGAAATTCATTTTAGTGGATGAATGGAGGATAAACTATATGGAGATATTTGAAACAGGTAGGCCCATCAGCAGGGTATTGTAATAGTGCAGGCATGAGATGATGAGGGTCTGTCCTACAATGATGGCAGTGCCAAAGGAAAGAAGAGTGTATATTAAAAAATGATGTAATCTTAAATTGACAAGTGTTGGTAGCAATAGATAGTAGTGATAGATAGTGAGGAAACCAAGATGACTCCTTGATTGTCAGTCTGGAGGACTTGGAGGATGGTGTACTCCTTTCAGTAATAGATAACCTCAGAGTAAAAGAAGGACTTTGGACAAATAGCATATTTTTCATCTGCCTCAGTTTTGGAATCTGAAAAGTAGGGATAATAATGGCACCTGGTTCCCAAAATTTTGGGAAGAATAAAATATTTATAAAACATATTATAAATATTAAAATATCATATGAATGCTAAAAATACTACTAAAAGATTTAGGGCATATCCTAAAAAAGGGAAAAGGATAAAAATGAACAAATATCCCAGTATCAAAAGGAACCTTTATAAAAAACTGACCCATCTATTATGGCAGAGAGATTGCAAGCAAATGCAAAAAATGTTGAAAGGGTAATCAAATCCATTAAACCCAAAATGCAAGGATGAAATGATAATTAATTCAGGGAACACAAACAAAAGATAGACACACATAGTGACAGCAATGAAATCTATTAATAACTTGTCCAAAGAACAAATCACAGAAACAATTAAGAATTATGTGAAAGATAATGATAAAGTTGAAAAAGGAAGCCACAATTTCTTGAATACAGCTAAAGTTCTCCTGAAGAGATAGGCAATATAGCTATAGAATATATGTTAATAAATATAAAATGAGATGATCAATGAATTAAATATTAATTTATGAATATAAACCTAAAAAAACCTCCAAAAGTAATAACCAAAGAGAAGACAGTGAACATTAAATGAGAAAGAATGAATTGAAAATGAAAAATGCTAGAAAAATACTTTCCCAGAAGTTTTTGTCAAAAATGAAAAAAAATATAGAAAATATAAATAAAATTCTAAGCTAGTACATTTTAAAAAATTACTTAATTAAATTTTCATAAACCAGTTCCTAGTTTTAAAAAATTAATTAATTTATTTAATTTTAGTTTACAACATTCAGTTCCACACTCCCTTGAGTTTCAAATTTTCCCTGCCTCCCTCTCCTTGTCCCACGCTCTGCTCCAGTCATGGTGGCATGCACTCAAATATAGGATCTACAAATATCTTTACATTAATCAATAATCAGATTGTAAAGAAGGATTATAACAGGTGGAATGATCAGTGGGAAAGAGGAAACAAAACAAAACTAGAAAAAGAAACAGAGCAAGTAGTTTGTTTCCATCTGCACTCAGACTCTGCAGCTCTTTCTCTGGATGTTGATATTTCTTTTGATCAGTTTTGGAATCTGAAAAGTAGGGATAATAATAACACCTGACCCCCAAAATTTTTGGGAGAATAAAATGAGATATTTTGGACTTGGCTTATAACCTTACATTGCTGAAAGCAGCCCAGTCTATCAAATTTAGTCTTCACATATGTGTGTACAGATTTCTCCTGGTTCTGCTCTTCACACTCAGAATCAGTTTATAAAAGTCTCTCCAGGTTACTATGAAGTCTTTCTGCTCTTCATTTCTTATGGCACAGTACTATTCCATTACATTTATATACTACAACTTGTTCAGCCATTCCTCAATTGATGGGCATCCCTTTGATTTCCAATTCTTGCCACCACCAAAAGAGCTGCTATAAATACTTTTGTACATACAAGTCTTCTTCCCACTTCTCTGATCTCTTTGAGATACAATTCTAGAAGTGGTATTGCTGGGTCCAAGGATATGATCTTATTTATATCCCTCTGTGAATACTTCCAGATTGCTCTCCAAAATAGTTGGATCAGTTCACAATTCCACCAACAATATTCCAATTTTTCTACATCTTCTCCAGAATCTATAATTTTCCTTTTTTGTCATCTTAGTCAATCTGGCCAGTGAGATGTGGTACCTCAGATTTGTTTGATTTTCATTTCTCTAATCAATAGTGATTTAGAGCATTTTTTCATATGCTTATAGATAAATTTAAATTCTTCCTCTGAAAACTGCCTGTTCATATCCTTTGACCATTTATCAATTGGCGAGTGGTTTGTATTCTTATAGATTTGACTCAATTCTTTCTATATTTTAGAAAGAGGGCATTTATCAGAGAAGCTGGTTATAAAAATTCTTTCACAATTTCCCACTTTCCTCTTAATCTTGGTTACATTGACATTATTTGTACAGAAACTTTTCAATTTAATGTATTCAAAATGATCCATTTTGCATCTTATAATGCTCTCTCACTCTTGTTTCATCATAAAATCTTCCCCTCTCCATAGATCTGACAGGTAAACTATTCCTTGCTTTCCCAGATTGCATATAGTATCAGCCTTTATACCTAGATTGTGTACCCATTTTGACTTTATTTTGGTGTATGGTGTTAGATATTTGTCTATGCCCAATTTTGGCTATGCTATGTTCTAGTTTTCCCAGCAGATTTTGTCAAATAGTGAGTTCTTATCCCCCAAACTGGGGTATTTGGGTTTATCAAACAGTAGATTACTATAGTCATTGGCTGCTAAGTCTTGTTTAGCCAATCTGTTCCATTGATCCTACTCTATTCCTCAGACAGTACCAAGTAGTTTTGATGACTGCTGTTTTGTAATACAGATTAGGCCACCTTCCCTAGCATTTCTTTTCATTAATTGCCTTGATATTCTGGAACTTTTATTCTTCCAAATGAATTTTGCTCATATTTTTTCTAGCTCTACAAAGTAATTTTTTTGTAGATTGAAAGGTATGATACTAAATATGTAATTTAATTTAGGTAAAATTGTCATTTTTGTTATATTAGCTCTACCCAGGAATGAACAACCGATGTTTTTCCAATTAGTTAGATCTGACTTTATTTGTGTGAAAATTGTTTTGCAATTGTGTTCATACAGGTCCTGGGTTTGCTTTGGGAGGTAGATTCACATATCTTATAATGTCTACTGTTACTTTCAATGGAATTTTTTTTCTGTCTCTTGCTGTTGGATTTATTTAGAGAGGACTTACGAGGGCTTATTTTCTATCTTGCAACTTTGCCAAATTTATTTATTATCTCAAGTAGTTTTTTTATTTGATTCACTAGGATTCTCTTAGTATATCATCATATCATCTGAAAAGAGTGATAGCTTATTCTCTTTTATGCCTAATTTGATTCCTTCAATTTCTTTTTTCTTCTCTTATTGCTACTGCTAACACTTTTTAGTACCAGATTGAATAAGAGGTGTGATAGTGGACATCCTTGTTTCACCCCTCATCTTATTGGACATGTTTCTAGCTTATCCCCATTACATATAATATTTGCTGATGGTTTTAGATAAATTATAGACCCATTTCCCTCATGAATATAAGGAAGACTCTATTTATTCATATACCTTCTAGTGTTTTTAATAGGAATGGATGTTGTATTTTGTTAAAAGCCTTTTCTGCATCTATTGAGATAATCATATGGTTTCTGCTAGTTT
Source organism: Pseudocheirus occidentalis (assembly GCA_028646575.1). Lineage (NCBI taxonomy): Eukaryota > Metazoa > Chordata > Mammalia > Diprotodontia > Pseudocheiridae > Pseudocheirus > Pseudocheirus occidentalis. Next base: position 33,477,872 of record CM053599.1, on the reverse strand, counting down.
TGATGTGTATGTGATCAATTAATAGTTATCTATAGGATATATATGGTATGGTATATATGTTGATATGGCATAATTTATCCTTTTCTGCTTCATTCTTTCCTCTTCTTCCATCGCAATACCTTTGCACCCCTTAATAAAGTTTTCATCATTATTGTGTTTAATAGGATAGTTTTCCTGGTATTGGACTACCTTTGCATTCCTGGAATGAATACTACCTGATCAAAAAACATTATTCTCATGATAAGTTGCTGTAGTGTTTTTGCTAATACTTTGTTTAGAATTTTTGCATCTATATTCATGAGGGAAATTGGTCTATAATTTTTTCTCTGTTTTGTCTCTTCCCAATTTAGGTTTCAGCATCATATTTGTGTTATAAAAATAATTTGCTAGAACTCCTTCTTCTCCAATTTTCCTGAAGAGTTTGTAAAAGTATTGGAATCAATTGTTCTTTCAATGTTTGGTAGAATCACTAGTAAATCTGTCTGGCCCTGGAGATTTTTCCTAGGGAGTTCCTTAATGGCTTGTTCAATTTCTTTTTCTGAGCTGGGGTTAAGTAATTACTTCCTTTTCAATTAATTTGGGCAATTTATATTTTTGTAAATATTCATCCATTTCACTAAGATTGTCAAATTTGTGTGCATAAAATTGGCCAAAAATTCATAATTATTGTTTTAATTTCCTCTTCACTGGAGGTAGATTGACCCTTTTCATTTTTGAAACTCAAAATTTGTTTTTTTCTTTCTCTTTTATCATATTGTATGAAGGTCTATCAGTTTTATTTGTTTTTTTTCCATAATACCAGCTCTTAATTTTATTTATCAATTAAATAATTTTATTAAATTCAATTTTATTAATCTCTTCTTTGGTTTTCATAATTTCTAATTTAGTATTTCATTGGGGATTTTCAATTTGCTCTTTTTCTAGCTTTTTCAGGTGCATGCCTATTTTATTGACATTTTATCTATTTTATTTATGTATGCATTTAGTGATATAAAACTTTTCCTAAGAACTGTTTTTGCTGCATCCCACAAGTTTTGGTATGTTGTCTCATTATTGTCATTCTCTTAAATGAAGCTACTGATTGTTTCTAGAATTTCTTGTTTGACCCACTCATTCTTTAGGATTAAGTTATTTAGTTTCCAATTAGTTTTTAGTCTATCCTTCCAAGACCCTTTATTACATATAATTTTTGTTGCACCATGATCTGAGAATTATGCATTTAATATGTCTGCTTTTCTGCAATGAATTGTGAGGTTTTATGCCTTAGTACATGGTCAGTTTTTGTTTATGTACCATGTATCTTCAGAAGAAGGTATATTCCTTTTTATCCTCATTCAGTTTTCTCCAGAGGGCCACCATATCTGTCTTCTTTAAGATTCTTTTTGCTTCCTTAACTTTTTTCTTGTTTATTTTGAAGTTAGATTTATCAAGTTCAGAGACTGAAGTTCCCCCCTCCCACTATAATTTTGCTCTCTATTTCTTCCCCTAATTTCCTTAACTTCTGCTTTAGGAATTTGGATGCTGTACTGCTTGGTGCATAAAGGTTTGGTAATGGTATTGATTCATTTTGATGTTATCTTTTAACAAGATACAGTTTCCTTCCTTATCTCTTTTAATTAGATCTATTTTTGCTTTTGCTTTGTCTGAGTTAAAGATTGCTACCCCTGCTTTTTAACTTAAGCTGAGGCATAATATATTTTACTCTAGCCTTTTACCTTTACCCTGTGTGCATTCCCCTGCTTCAAATGTGTTTCTTGTAAACAGCATACTGAAGGATTTTGGTTTTTAATCCATTCTGCTATCTGCCTCTGTTTTATGGCAGAGTTCATTCCATTAACATTCACAGTTGTGTTTACTATCTGTATCTTTCCCTCCATCACATTCCCTCCCCTGTTTGGGCTTTTATTTTTCCCCTTCTCCCTTCCATTTCTTAAGAGTTTTCCTTTTGACCACCACCTCCCTCAATATTCTCTCCTTATCAGTCCCTCTCCCTTTTCCTGCCCTTCCCCCATACACCTTCTTCCCTCCCTTCTATCCCCTAACCCCACATTTTCTTAGCCCTTCCTCCCTCCTACTGTTTGTAGGGTACAAAAGATTTTTATACTTAATGTAGTAAGTTATTTCTTCCTGGAACCAAGATTGACAAGAATAGATCTCATGCAATGTACCTCTCCCTCCCCTCTTTCTGTCTATTATGATAGGTTTTATGTCTCTTCTCAATAGAGTCCTATACTTAACTGGTTATGTTATTCCTTCCTTACATCAGAACCAATGAGGGTGAAGCTCACATAATGTTCATCTTTCTCCCTTCTTTCCCTCTACTATAATGTTTTTATGCCTCTTGGTATGGCATAATTTATTCTTTTCTGCTTCATTCTTTCCTCTTCTTCCATCACAATACCTTTGCGCCCCTTAATAAAGTTTTTATCATTATTATGTTTAATTTATAGCCACACTATTTATTTATATTCCTTTTAAATGTCATGATAAGTATAGTATTCTCAATATTAACAGGTATCAGCTTCCCATTTAGGAATGTAAAAGGTTTGCTCTTATTAAATAACAAGTTATGTGTGTGTGTGTGTGTGTGTGTGTGTGTGTGTGTGTGTTTTCGCTGTTTACTTTTCTATGTCTCTCTTGAGTCTTGTAATTGGAGATTTAATTTTCCATTGAACTCTGGCTTTTTGAATCAGAAAGGTCTGGTAGTCCCTTATATCACTGAATGACCATTTCCTTGCCTGGAAGTTTATGCTCAGTTTTGCTGGATAGATGATCCTTGATTGTAACCCAAGCTCTTTTGCCTTGCAAAATACCATATTCCAATCCTTCTGATCTTTCAGTGTAGAATCTGCCAGATCCTGTGTAATCCTCACTTTCCTTCCATGATATTTGGATTGTTTCTTTCTGGCTGCCTGTAGTATTTTCTCATTTACCTGATATTTCCAGGAATTTGGCTACAACATTTCAATGAGGTTTCAATTTGGGATCTCCATCAGGAAGTATTTGGTGGATTATTTTTATTTCTATTTTATCCACTGGTTCTAGGATCTCAGGGAAGTTTTCCTTGATGAGCTCCTGGAAGATGTTTTCCAAGCTCATTTTTTCATCATGTTTTTGTGGTAGATGAATAATTTGCAGATTATCCTCCCTGTATCTGTTTTCCAGATCAGTTATTTTTCCATTGACATATTTTACCTCTTTTTAAAATTTTTCATTCTTGATATTTTGTTTGACTAATTCTTGGTGCTTCAATTTGGTTGATTCTAACTTTTAGGAAATTATTTTCCTTAGTTAGTTTTTGAAGCTCCTTTTCCATATGTTCAGATTTCATTTTTACTTCACACATTTTTCTTTTTAAGGAACTGTTTTCTTTATTGAAATGTATTTCTGTTTTTGCAATTTTGATTTTAAAAGAATTAGTCATTTTGTCTTCTACCACTCTAATTTGATTTTCAAAGTCCTTCTCAAACTCTTCTAAGAATGCTTTGTGGGCCTGAGACCAATTCATATTCCTTGTTGGGATTTCAGCTGTGGGTATGGGGCCAATGCTGTCTCCTTCTGAATTTGGTTACTCCCACTGGCAATAATAGGATTCTAGAATCTTGTCTTTGTAATTTTTTTTTTACCCATTTTGAGGCAGGTCCTTAACCACTCCCTTTCTATAGGACTGTCAAGCCCATACTAATTAAAATTTTACTCTGGGGCAATAATTTCTTTTTTTTCAGGGTCAGAAGGGTGGATTGGAGCAGCTGGGGTTCACTCTGCCATCCTGGACACTAGAAGTTCAGATATATGTTTTTAAAATTTCCAGGCTATGGGTTGATAGTTCCAGGGGTAGCTGCTGCCACTTTCACAGGCCCTGCATTTGTCTTTTACCCAGCTCTGACAGATCCCAGCCCTGTGGTGATAAACCTGGCAATGGTCCTTGTGGTTGGTGGATCAACTTGTCACCATGTCATCTGGGCTTCATCTGGGCCTCTGCACATCACCCCCATGTTGTCTGTTTTTTTTATGAATATACAAAACATTAAACAACTTGATTCATCAAAAGAGTGTAGGAACTGAAATCAACAAAATATCAACTTGAAATTTTATTAAAACCAGAAGAAATAAAAATAAAGACAAACACTATTAATAAGAAACACGGTTTTAAGCTAACAAAAGAGAGAACAGAAAATAGATAATTAGCAAAAAATTATAAACTATCCTTAGTAACAGAAGTTATAAAAAAGAATGTAACCCAATACCAGAAGAATTAATAGAACAAGCTATAGGGGAAATATCAAGGTGGGGAGGGAAATTCTAATACCAAAGGAATTACAGGAGAATTATATAATTATATAATTTAGTATAATAAATATATAATTATATATAATGTAATTATATATAATTATATAATAATATAAATTATATA
>CM053599.1:33431468-33455612 GCA_028646575.1 Pseudocheirus occidentalis | reverse complement strand
CATTCTTCAAGTGTCTTAGAAGCATTTCGTGTGGGAGTTCTTACTGTGTTGTCTTCCTCCCGTTCCATGCTTTGATCCTTTTTGTCCACAAAAAAGGATTCTAGAGTTTTATTGCTGTTCTTATTTTGCTTCCGTTTCCTCATGTTGGCCAGTCAATTAATTGATTGGTTTTTTTTATCTCTGTGAAACTCTGCTTCCAGGGGGGAAAGCTCTTTACCAAATTGCTGGGGTTTTCCCAGCTGCCGGAGCTGTTAGGGGGGTGTTGCAAGTCCCCCCAGCTTTGGCTTGCTGAAAGTGCACCCGAGGACCACCACCCAAGATCATGAACTGGATCCAGGCCACTCAATGCAAGAGCACTTGGCCCTGATCAAGCAATTCAGCACCCCTGCTGAGTCCACAGGCCAGGGGCTCTGAAGCAGCCCAGTGGTGGCCCGTGGTTCCAGCAGTTCCCTTCCCCCAAAGCTTCCTTGCCCTGGGGGCAGATTGGCCAAACTGCTTTTCATTCCCCAAATTAAGTTTCAAAGTTTCACTTTCACTGACCGTCTCTGATCCTGGTTTGCTGGATTTGAAGATCTCCTCAGGTGCTTTAGATCTTCTCTGAAGTAGACTCAAGATGCAGCTTGGGAGGCTTGGCTCCTCCTGGCCGCCCTGGGGCCTGGCCTGGCTGCAGCTGTGGTTTGAGGCTGGGCTGGTCTTTGCTCCTGGCCTGCTGGCCTGCTGGATGAGCCCCTCCTGTTGAGCTGCCCCTCTCCAATCCCTGTTTTTCAGGCCTTGGTAGATGTGGAGGTGCTGGAGGCTGTAGATATTCTCTCCTGCAGACTGGCTGCTGTGCACCTTGGCTCAGCTCAGCTTAGCTCCTTCCCATCACCCCGGGCCTGGCCGCAGTCTCGGCTTCAGGCTGGGCCAGCCTCGGCTCCTGGCCTGCCATGATGAGCTCCTGCTGCTGAGCTGCCTTCTGCAAGAGATGTATTTTCTGTATTTTTGTGAGTCTGAGAGTCCTAGACCTTGTCTGGGGTCATATTTTATGGGTGTTTAGGGTGGTTGTGTAGGAGCTGCAGAGCCTTGCTGCTTCTATGCTGCCATCTTGGCTCTATCCCAGAGTGATATCTCTTAATGGTTATTCTACTGCTGTTCTAATATCGTTATTGTTTGTTTGTTTTAGAATGCCCTTTACAAAGTAAATATTAATTTTCTATACACAAAGCTAGTTATGCAGTGATTCTAAATAAACACTTCTTTGACATCTTGATTGTTCCCAGGACAATATGCATTCAGTGATCTGTCCAGTAACTATTTCATTCACCCAGTTAAACTCAAGCCTGCATCTTTCCCCTTTGTATGATTTATGAGATCAACTAGTGTCTACACACAAAAACTATATTGAACTTGAAACAGAAATTCCATTTCTCACTTATCCCTTCCATGATTTCATATGAATAAAACTGAGATTGTCTTATAGTTGGCATAATATCCCATGTTTTTCAGAATTCCACAGTCCCTTTAATGTTCCTAAATAAATGGAATGAATATTATATTTCTTTAATATTCAACAACAACTGATAGTATTGTATGTTCCCACAAGCATAAAAATTTACATAAGTTAAAAAATGTTTAAAGACATCCAATATCCAGCAGTTTCGGAATTCATTTTCCCCTCTATTTTACTAGTCATCTTAAAGGGCAAACAGAAGAAATGTAACCATGTTAGATCCCTGAGAACACAAAATGACCATGTATATATAATGTATTTATATAGCTAAAGCATCTTAGCTGAATCTGGTTAATTACGTTGGAATCAAACCAGCTGCAATGTTCAGAAAGCAAATGCTTCAGAATTATAATGGTTAAAACTCTTTTTTATGTACTAATCTGATAGTACACAGTAAAGTTATTATCTTCTATTGAAACATTCATGATACAATTCAATGTATTGTATATTTTCATACATTAATTTCCAATTTCTGTATTACATAAAAAATGTTTACATATATTTATATGAATGTGTGTGCATGTGTGTGTGTGTGGGGTGGTATAGTCATATGTATAGTCAAACATGTTTATGTTTGAGAACACATTGTTATCGCCAAGAATTATACCATTAGGATCAAATGTTAGCAATGAAAAGCAAATTCAAAGAGTCATGTTGCCACTATCTCCCCCTAAAAAAGAATGACAATTTCTAAAAACTGAATATGTAACTATTTAAATATAAATAAAATATTTTTCTTTGTTATTATGCCATTCATTGGTGTTAACATGAGCATATGAACTGTTAGGAATGCATCAAACATATTATGCTATTATAAATTTTATCTCAGTTTAATTTGAAACTTTTAAATAAGGGAGAAAGATGAAACTCCCCAATTTTATAAAAAATACATCTTTCTGTAAATATATGTAATGGTAATGGAATTTAAAGCTCCACCTGTGTTGGCTTGGTTTTGGGGTTGAGTGTTGAAACCCAGAGCTTGTGAATCCCACTTGTTGGATGGACTTGTTGACATGAAGAGAGAGGGATCAACTGGGAGGAGCTGGTGCTGCGAATTTAGAGAGAGGCCTAAGCAGAGAGAAGCCCAAGGAGAGAGAAGGCCCAAGCAGAGGAGGCCAGAAGAACTTTTGGGGAGCAGTATCATAGAGACAGAGAGAGATGAGAATTGCTGGGGTCCAGCATTGGGGAGAGAGGGATACTGCTGGGGGGGGGTAGCTGGAGCTGCCCAGGACTTTTGAGAACTGCCACCCAGAGCTGCCAAGAACTGATGAGGCATGGCTGTGATGCTGGTGTTTTGTCTGTCTGTTTTGCAATTGTTTTGCCAGATTCATGTGTTGGTGAAGGACAGTGCTGTTGTTGCAGAGGTCCTGTAACCTTGCTGTTGGTTCAGAAGTCCTGAAGAAGGATTTTCTTGCTGTATGTTTACAGAAATCCTGGAAGAGGGCCTTGCTGATGTTTTCTGGGGTTCTGGGGCTGTTCTACAGGCAAAGAGTGGATTGATGAGGACACCGACAATCTGTATTGTGGCTTTGTTAAGCTTTGTCTCCCCAGAAACAGAGATTGCTGAGAACTTGCCTCCTGTCAAGATGAAGGAAGGACCTCTGTTTGGGTATTCAATGCTGTGATGATATCTTTTTTTTTTTTAATTTTAATTTATTTTCTTGGTTACATCATTCATTTCCACAAGGTTTTGAGTTACAAATTTTCTCCCCTTTTTGTCCCTACCCCCCAGCCCAGAACATTGATCCCACTGTAAGACCCCTCCCACAATCTGTTCCCTTTTATGCCCTCCTCCAACACCTCTCTAGCTTTCTAGCAGGGCAGGAAGCTCCTCCCTGCCCCCATCCCTGTATGTATTATTTCCCAGTTGCCTTTAATTGTGCAGCTTTAAATGCTGGATTCTAGCAATTCCTCCCCTGTCACCCACTCCCACTGGGAGGAGCAGCAATTCAATACAGGCTGTACCTATGTAATTATGTGATGATATCTTAACCTTGTTGTAGCTTAAGTGTGGAATATGATTGTGCTCTCCTGTCCCTTTTGAGAAAGTGCTTGGCATTAATGGATCTTATTGTAATTTAGTTGTGATATAGGGGGTTGAAACTTTTTACTTTTTTGTGCTCTGTGACTAACTAAATGAATGTACTTTGTTCATGATTGGAAACTAATCTCCATTTGAGAAGAGACACTTTGGGTGACTGACTAAATGAATGTACCACCTAGGGGTGGGCTACTTGGACCTTGGTTCTTTGCAAATTAATTGAGGACTTACTAAATTATTGAGTTATGCTATATTTTGATTTTTCTGTGAATGTTTTGCCTTAATCTGTCACTGAATAAATGGAGTTTGCTATGCTATGCTGAATGTGGAAGTTGCTTTTGCTTGTCATTACAATACATAAGATGGAACCAAATTAAGAATCCTATATTTTGGTATTCTCAATGAATAAGGTAACATTTTCTGTAATAGCATACTGTGGAAGAAACAAAAAATCAGAGCATTTGCTTTTCCTATTAACCAGTGCAACAATATTAGTAGAAGAAGAGAGTGCTGAAGAAAAAAGATTATTTGGAATGTTACTATACAGCCATGCAAAGAGAACTCAAAGTAAGTACAGTGAAAAATAAAATTCCATGGTATTTGACTTCTTTAGCCAAGTATGAGAAAAGTGATCCATCTCACTTTTTTCAACTTTATTCCTCATTCTCTGGTCTTTTCCACCTCTCTATGGCACCTTTCTTTTTTCCACCCTGAGGATACTTCTGCCCTGAAGCCCTCTCTTCTAATTAGTGTCTCCCTGGCCCAGACTACCATTTCATGAAGAACTCAGGCTATGCTGTCTTTAATCCTGTCTGAAATCTTCAGTCTTCAGGCATTTCTGTTTCTTCTGCAGTATCTCAGTCCCAGCACAATTTGCCCTCTCTTTTAATTCCCTTCTGTACATGTTCTTTCCTCATTAGAATGAAAGTTCTGAGTGTGTTTTATATGTGAATAATACACAAATATTCATATATCTATGTATAAATATATATGCATATGTTTGCATTTATGTATGTTTGTACTCATATATATTTAAGTATATATGTATTTTCACACTTAGGATGGGGCATGGTACATAGAGATAGAACCTAATCAGTTCATTCCTCTCTTCCAGGTTAGTCATTGGTAAAACTCGGACATTGATATGCTTTATACTTTCCTCATAACATTGTGGTATGGAACAAAGGAGATAATACAAAATAAGGTACTGAGCACAAAGTATTTTGCAAATTTAGAGCTCTACAGAAGTTTTAATTCTAAGTGATAGTGCTGGTATTAATAGTAGCATGTTGCTTTATCAAGACGATAGGTGTTGTACTCTTTTACTTTTTCCATTGTGTTCAGATTGCAATCATATATGTCTCTCTGGTCTATGTTATGTATGTATCACTGAACTGGATCTTTAAAAAATGGTAAGAAAGAAGTAGATAATTTGGTGCATATTGAGCTTGTAGTTTATTTAGGTATATGACATATATAATATCATTTGAAAATAAAACAATATGTATTGAAATATTTATTGTGGTGCATGAACTATAACTAAGATTGTACTTAAATAAAGCAAAAATAAGGCAAAAAATGTGACCTTCAGTTATCAAAGAATTCCATGATACAGGTGGGGCCTTGCTTTTCCTCTGAATGAGGTTCTTCATGGACACAAGAAGCCTTCAATAACTATTTTAATAAAATCATTAAATTGTATGGTCAGAAAAGAGGGGGCAAACCATTTATGTCAGGAGGTAAGAAGTATGAACAAAAGCATGGAGGTGGAAGCAAAGAAGTATGAGGAAAGTAGATACTAAAGAAACCTTCCCAATAAAAGAAAGTTCTTGTGAGGGGAAGGGGAAAGGACATGGGAGGAAGGAGTTAGAGCATAAGTTTGGATTTAATTCCTTTTATCAAACATACATTCGTTCTCATTTTACAAATAACAATTATGTTTCTTCTATCTGGAAGTCTAGGAAGTATCATGACAGGAAAATCTCATAGCAGTAAATTTACATGTCCAGTCCAAAATGTGCAGTAAATGATGTTAAATACTAGGGTAGATATAAGGAAAATTAGCACATGGCTCAAGCTATACTTGGTACCTTTGTTTCTTTGAACATCTACCTGAACATCTCTGGGCTCTGGCTTTTTCCTTTGAAAAAAGGAGTTTAAGTGGATGATCCCCAAATCATCTTCCATCTTTTCAAACTACTTAATATAAACACACCTACCCTCATAGAGTGTATAATCTAGATTATTCAGCATCTTTGGGCTTCAACTTCTTCCACTGTCAAATAATGTTTCAATAGATGACCTCAAAGTCTTCTTCCAACACAGAAGATTACATACCACAAATATGCCTGCTTCTAATCTAAAAGTGAGATAAGATGTTATAAAGACTAATATAATGTAATTTAAATATACTATGAATTAGTAGAATCCAAATGTATAAAAGTCCTGATGAGGTATAAACACATGTATGCTTATCTATAATAAGTTGCATAGTCTACAAAGTGTGATCCCATGGTTAACAGAAAATCACAGCTTAAAATGTGAACTTTTATTTTCACAGGGATAGGACATAATGAAGAGAATCTTTTGTCTCTTCCAAACTTGCAATGTATTTTGACTGGATTGTCATATGTATAATAAATAGCTACTTAGAGAGATATACATTTAACAGCATACTATTCCTATATATGATCTGGCTGTCTATAAAATTTCCTAAGACTTGTGAGCCCAGTCATATTCCAAGTCTATTAGTAGAGCCTCCCCAATTTTGCAGAACAAATGCATCAGTTCCCCTTTGTGTGTTCTTTTCAAAATTCTTTTTCATACTTTTAGTTGAGTAACTACAAGATTACATTAATTTGAGAAAGTAGCACTCAAAGTGTCTAATCAATATGACAGGGCTCACTACTGAAAAATGAAGTGAAAAAGAAATTACATCAATGTGCTTTTATGAAATTTGGTGATTGGATCCAAATTGTAGTTTTAATACAGCTTTCTTTCATCTGCTAATTGTAATATTTTCAATAATTAGTTACAATTGAGCCTGAAGGACTCAAATTTGGATTAAAGCAGAAAGCTTTTACAAGCACCAGACATAAACAATTATGAATGTCACCAGGATGTATAATCATTCAATCGTTTATTACATTTTTTAAAGGAATAATCTTAATTAGTGTTGCAATTACTGTTAAAGCATATTCTTTCCCCAGAAAAATTTCCTAGAAATAACTCCAACATGATTACATTCACGTACATAGTATAACTCTAGTGAATTATTTTATTCATAAGAAAATAAAATAAATTATTATGAACTTGTGCTTAGAATTCACCAATAGATTTAGTAAAATATAGAGTTCATTGTGCTGGATGGAAAAAAAACAATTAAGATTCTACACTATGAACCTGGCTGAACCCAAATCCAGCATTTTAAAAAATCATTACCACTAACTTAAATTTTTTCCCACTTTTAGTCAAAACCACTCTGATTTTTTATTTATTTCAGAGAAAGATCTTTATTATGATTCAAAGTTATTTGATATAATTCAAATGCTTTCTTTTCCACCAATTGTCACCTGTCCCTCCTAATACAAGGAACCCTATCAATTTATGAACTTTGAGACAGTATGTAAATGCTCTTGTTATTCTTATCAGTAAAACAATATGATTGCACTGCCTGATATTTTGTGTTCCCATTTAGCACTAAAGTTTATAAATACATGAACAGTTAAAGTTGATATAGCCTTCTTTAAATGGACTTGTGTGTATTTCTTGGTAATATATTTCATATTATGAAATCCACAACTCCCTTCCCATACATTCATACTTTGATAGACAAAAGATTTCACTGAAGGGATTTAATACTTCCATTAACTTAGATAATAACTCCTTTGTGTGTTTATCTGGTGTGATTTCAGTCAATGTACTCTAATAATCCTCATATAAGGTATCTATTCAATGTGCTAGAGTATTTTTTTTACTTATTTCTTTAATATTTCAAGAAAATCATTGGCCCACTGGCACTGCTCATCACTTATCTCTAGTTTTCCTTATATGACTTGTCTATTCACAGTTGCCCAAAATAATATTTTCTAAACTTTATTTTACATGCAAATAATCACTGGCAGTAGGCCACTGCCAACCTGCACACACTATGCTATTTTTTCCTTCATTGCTCTTGGAGCCATTTTTATTTTTAAAATTCTTTTTAGAACATGAAGTTACATTACTGTCAGCTAAATGAATTATGGTCAAGAAAAAAATGGCATTTTAAGGGCATGAACTATCATGAATGATTTGTTTAAAACGAGTAAAAAATTCTCAAAATTCCCAAAGCAATATAGTCCAATTTATATTCTTGCTTAACTTTAGTCAGACTTCATTGTCCATCTGTACCATTCATCCAAAATATAGCAGTTAAAAATGTAAATCCAGATTCCTGCCATAGGTAGATGAATATATGATTTTCTCTCCTTGACACTAGTATAAGGACTTATGATAATAAATTTCAGATTTCTATGATTGCCACTGAGGAAGTTTGTTTACAGTCAGAGGTAATTAAGTACATCTGAAAGAATATCATATATGAAGTACAAGAATAAGTAACTGGCATGTCATTGGCATCACTTTGAATCATACTCAATTTATCATTGGTGACTAGAAATTAATGACAATTTTAGAATAGGTTTTGGGTGAATATTAGTCTAATGAGCTTGTACCCCCAAAGGAATATGCCATAAGCTTCTAAAATCTCATTTTATAATAATTTTTATTCAATAACAAGAATATATATTTTTAAACATTCTATCTAAAATATTAAGGTAAACAAGTGTTTCAGTTTGCAAATTCAGCAAAGGAAGAGAAAGGCAAAAAGTAAACATGTTCATTTAACATGAACTAGGTAAAAAATACATTTGCTGTAAATAAAATATAAGACTATTGTTCCAACTTAATGTATAAGATCATTGTAGGTTTAGTACAACGAGAGTATGATGTCTTGGAATAGAAGGGTACAATTTAACTGAGGAGATTTAGAAGGAAAAAAAAGGTAGACCAGAAAGTGTTGTGTCATTTCAGTCTTGTCTAACACTTCATGATCTGATTTGGGGTTTTTTGGGAAAGAAATTGCAGTGGTTTACCATTTCCTTATCTAGCTCATTTTACAGATGCAGAAACAGAGGCAAGCAGTGACTTACCCAGGGTGACACAGCTAGTAACTGTCTGAGGCTGAATTTGATCTCAGTTCTTCCTTATTACAAGACCCAGTGCTTTATCTGCTGAGCCATATGTAGGTGCCCTATGACAGTATTTCTGAGCTTAGTCATATAAAGAGAATTGTAGACCAGACCACATAAAATTAAACAGAGTAGAAGAATGGGCTTGAGGAAGGAAGCCCTGAATTAATCTTAAATCATGTATCCTCATTTAGGAAGGGGAGGATGATTATGTTTCTGAGTGACAGTAGGAACTGGAATGAGATTATTTCTGGAAAAATGAATTGTATTCTGTCCCACATGAATTTGTTTTAAAAGGTGTTTTTAAAAAAGCCACAGTGAGAAAAGCAAAGTTAGAAAATATAACCTTAGATATCTATGGGTCTAACTAAATTATAAAATGATAGAGAATTGCAAAATGGATTTAAAAACCCATAAATGTATTGCATTCAAAAATATGTAATAGAGAGACTATAATGAATTAAACAAAGGAATTGGCATAGCATTGATTATTATTCAACTGAACATGTCTATTCCCTTGAAAAGAATAGCAAAAATGATTCAGAAAAGGAAAAATAAAAATAGAATATATCAGGAGACACAGGTGAATAGCTATATAATTTTCAGCAGTTAGCATGTACCCTGATATACTCCTGTATACGCCTATCTATATACCTTTATCATTTTACTTTTTCCACCAAACTTAGTTTTCACAACCATCATTATCTAACTAAAAATATTTCAGCTGCTACATATTTGGAATACAACCTACACCTTCTTTCCCCTCATCATAGGTTCATGCTATTATAATATACTTTCTCTTTTAATATTTTGCTCAGCTTTTCAACTGTCACTCAGTTTTTTCCCCATATGTAATCTCAAAACATCCAGGGTCTAGATATGACATTTTCATGGCAAGCACTAATCATGGAGCATTTGGAAAAAAATAAAAAGTCTTGAACCTCTTTTTTTTTAATGTTTTGGAGTTGTTATCAATTACTATGAGCTACCAGCATTCCATACCACATTCCATACATAGCTATCCATTTTCCACAACAATCACTAAATCAACCAATAAGTGTTTAGTAAGCCCCTATTAAGTGACTCCTAGTTTAGTTAGGTGACACAGTGCATAGAATGTATAGCCCAACTCTGGAAGGCTCAGTTCCTTGAGTTCAAATCTGAAATCAGACCCTAGCTATGACCCCCTGGGAAAGTCACTTAGACTTGTTTGCTTCAGTTTCTTTATTTGTAACATAAATGACAGAGGGAAATGACAAAGCATTCCAGGACCTTTGCTAAGAAAACCCCAAATGGGGTTATGTAGAGTCAGACATGACTGAAAACATCTGAACAACTACCACTTTGACTGTTAGTTTCTTTAGATACAAATTAAATGAATGAAAAATTCATTTGCCAAGAATCTTACACTGTAACAAAAGATGTAATTAAGTGTGGCAGCTAAATGACCCCATTGATATAGCCTTGAGTGTGGAAGATATGAACTCAAATTTGGCCTCACACACTTATTAGCTCTGTGACCCTGGGTAACTCACCTTACCTCAATTAGTATCAGCTTTCTCATCTTTAAAAATGGTGATAATAAAAGCAACTAATGAAGGGGCAGAGCCAAGATGGCAGTGTAGAAGCAGCAAGGTGTGGCAGTTCTCATATAGCCACCTCAAATACCCATAAAATATGACTCTAAACAAATTTTAGGGCTCCAAAATTCACAAAAATACAGAAAACACAACTCTAACTGAAGGCAGTTCAGCATGTGGGGCTCATCACAGCAGGCTGGGAGCCAAACCCAGCCCAGCCTGGAACCATGGCCTGGCCCCAGGGCTGTCAGGAGGAGCTGCAGCTGGAGTCTTCAGGAAAGCATATTGGTGGTACCTGGGGCAATTCCCAGATTTATCCAGCAAGGAGAAATAAGGACCAAGAGAAAGGTCAGTGGGATTCAGCTAAATTTGCAGGGGAAAGCAGTCTAACCAAACTGCCCCCAGGGCAAGGAAGCAGCTGAAGCAGCAGAAGCTGCAGAAAGGGATGTAAGTGGCAACTGCCTCCACCCAACTGATTCAGAGCTCCCAGCCTGCAGACTTCAGGGGGGCCAAACAATTGATCAAAGGCCAAGGGATCTTGCCTTGAGCAGCCTGGATCCAGATTGTGGTACTGGGTGGTGGTCCTGGGGTGCACTTACAGCAAGCCAAAGCTGGTGGGGGCTGCAGCACCCTGCTAATATCTCCCACAGCTGTGAAAACCCTAGCAATTTGGGACACAGCTTTCCCCGCAGAAGCAGAGTTCGACAGAGCTGAAGAAATCAAGCAATTAATTGACTGGCCAATATGAGTAGGAAAAGGAAGCAAAGTAAGAATAGTAACCTAACTCTAGAATCCTTTTATGGGGACAAAAAGAATCAAAGCATGGAATGGGAGGAAGACAACACAGTCAGAACTCCCACACCAAATGCTTCCAAGAAACATGAAGATTGCCTACAAGACATAGATTGACTCAAAAAGAACTTTGAAAACCTAATGAGAGAAGTGGAGGAAAAATTGGAAAGAGAAATGAAAACGAAGTGAGAAAAATCATGAAAAGAGAGTCAACAACCTGACTGAAGGAAATAATACCTTAAAGAACAAATTAACTCAAATAGCAAAAGAGGCCCAAATTGCCAATGAGGAGAAGAATGCCTTAAAAAGTTGAATTTGCCAGATGGAAAAAGAAACTCAAAAGCTTTCTGAAGAGAATAATTCCTTCAGAATTAGAGTGGAGCAAATAGAAGCAAATGACTTTATGAGAAATCAAGATACTATTAAACAGATACAAACAAATGAAAAAATAGAAGGTAATGTGAAACATCTCCTTGAAAAAACCACTGACCTGGGAAATAGATCCAGGAGAGACAATTTAAAAATTATTGGACTGATTGAAAGCCTTGATCAAAAGAAGAACTTATTAATAGTTCTTCTTTTATAGTAATAGTGTTAGTAAATATTAATAGTAACTTATTAAACTTTCCTTAGTATGAGGATACTCATACTATAGTATGAGGATGAAGGGAATACAAATGTGTGTGTGTATGTGTGTGTTTATGTATGTATAGCTACACATATGTCTATATAGGAGGATATATATGCATATGAATAAATATCTGAGTATGTGTGTATATGTGTACATAGAGGGTACAGGATCAATTGAATAGGAAGGGAAGATACTTAAAAGGTGAAATTCTGAGGTGGGAGAGGACTAGAATGAGAGGAAGCAGGGAGACACAAAAGTGAGTTAATCATCCCATATAGAAGAGGCAAGGGATAACTGTTATAACTTTACTTTCCTTTACTCTCATTGAATTTGGCTTATGGAAAGAATGACATAAACTCTAAACTGGGTATCTTGCCACACAGGAGAGTAGGGGGATGAAGAGGAGAGGTAGGATGATGGAGGGGAGGGCAGGGTCAGGGGGAGGGTTTCTGGAAGTACACACTTCTATAAAGGGAAAGGGGCAGGGTAGAGAATAGAACAAGGTGGGACAGGATAGGAAGGGGGGACATATAATTAGTCTCTCACAATATGTCCACCATGGAAATGTCCTTCGTAATTACACAGGTACAGCCTGTATTGAATCACCTGTCCTTCCAGTGGGGGTGGATGACAAGGGAAGAAACAAAAGAATCTAGAATTTAGTTTTACAATCAAATATTTAAATATATATATATACACACACATATACATATATAATAATTATTATTATTATTAACTACATGCAACTGGGAATTAAGATATACAGGCACTGGGGTAGGGAGACCCACCCTGCCTTACCAGAAAGTTAAAGGGACATTGCAGGAGGATATAAAAGAGAGCAGATTGGGGGAGGGGCTTTACAGTGGGATTGCTGTTTTCTGGTTGTGAGTAGGGGAAAGACGGGGAGAAAATTTGTAACAAAGTCTAGAGAAAAATGAATGATGTACACAATAAAATAAATAAAATAGTTAATTATATTATAAAAATTAAAAAAATAAAAATAAAAGCAACTAACTCTCACAAGTGTTTTGAGGATTAAATGTAATAGCTGTAAAGGGTTTAAAACAGTGCTTGTCACATTGCTGTTGTTTTTAGACATAAATAGCCATAGAATGTCTATGGCTATTTTCTATGTATTATCTACAGTTGTGGTTAATTTCCTCTTGTCTATTGTTAGTAGAGATAAAGTGTTGTATTTGAAGAGGTTAAGATTAGAAGGGAAAATTAATTGACCCACAGGGTCATATATTAATTACTGGTTAATATCTCAAGACTCATAAGTAGTGGAAAAAAGGTCAAAGAATTACAAAATTGCAGAGTTGGAAAAGGACCCCAGAGCAAATTAATCTAGCCCATAAATATAAAAGATTCCCTCTACAACACACACAGCAGGTGGTCATTCAGCTTTTCTTTTTTTTTTCCTTCCAGTGAGAACCCATTACTTTCCAAAGGAGCCCACTTTTGGATAGCTCCATCAATTACTAAAAAATTTTCTTTCTATACATTAAACCTCAATTTTCCTCTTTTCAACTTTCTCTCATCATTACTATTTCTTCTCTGAGCAGTCAAAATAAAATCTCAACATGTTTCCAATATGGTTCCTTCAATTGCTTGAAATCAGCTCTCATTCTTAACTAGCCCTACTTCCCCCTCATATTATCCAGTCTAAGAATCCCGTTACAATTTTCTAAAGTATAAATTTGAGTCCAAGGTGCCCACCTCTGGATAGAATGATAATTTGAGTAATGTCTAGAAAATTTATCAGTGCTTGATGATTGTTTGAGACCTTATTAACAAAAGTTTAATTTTTTAGAATCATGTAAGTAGGTGCTATATAATGTCAGCTCTTCAATGCCATATTTACTTGCTTAACTATTTAAAATAAAGGCATTTTTTCATGCCATTATTTAGGTCTGGTCTTATGCCAACATATTCACTTGTACAAATAACTGCATATATTTTCTCCCACAGACAGACCCTTACCACCCGCACTTTTATTCATTGTGTCTCCTGACATAATAGTTGGTCAACATATTCAGACACAAAATTTTATTTATAAGATCATAGAAACATTTACTAAGCAATTATTCATTAAATGTATACTATGTGTCAGACACTGTGCTAGGAATAAAGGATTGTAATGGTAATGGAATTTGAACCCCACAATAGAATGGACTTGTTGATGTGACAAGAAGGTGCTGAACTGGGAGGAGCTGGTACTGTGGATAGAGAGAGAGGCCCAAGTAGAAAGAGGCCAGAAGAACTTCTGGGAGCCAGCATCTGGAGGCTTTTGCTACTACTGGAGAAAAATAAAATGAGAAGTGAGGACTGAACTTGGAGGAAGCATGACTGTGGTGCCAGTGTTTTGTCCATCTGTTTTGATGTTACTTTGTCAGATTTGTCTGCTGATGGAGGATGTTGCTCTTGTTGCAAAAGTCCTGGGACTTTGATGGTGGTTCAGAAGTCCTGAAAGAATTTTCTTGTATGTTTACAGAAATCCTGGAGGAGAGTCTTGTTGATGTTGAAAATGGTTTCAAGAGGCCTAAATTCTACAAGGAGATCATAGATTTAGAGGCAGAAAGTATAGTAGAGGGCGTCTTGTCCAAACCCACTCTATTTTATGTTATGTTATGTTATGTTATGTTATGTTATGTTATATTATGTTATGTTATGTTATGTTATGTTATGTTATGTTATGTTATGTTATGTTATGATATGTTATGTTATGTTATGTTATTTTTTGGTAGAACAGGGATCTTTGGTTCAGCGATGTTAACAGATTTGTCCATGGTCACACAAGTAAGTTCTATAGCTGGGATATAAATATAACATGTCCTATTACCTATTCAAATAATATCTACAAAGATTTTAAGATACAGAGACAAGATTATAACCCAGGTCCTTCTCCCTCCAATTTCAGGTCTCTATCAACTAGGTCATTGTTTTGGGCAACTTAATTTTGATTGAGAATGATTCCAAAGATTGCAAAGATGTGTTGATGCTTAGTCTCACTCTCTCCAGTATTCCTTCTGAATCCTGTCCTCTCTTTTTCTAAATATCTCTTTGGGAGGAATGACTTATATTAGTTGAGATCACCTCAAATTATTAATGTTTAACTATGCTGCACACAGACAAAAATGTTATAACTTCCCTCAAAGTAACATTCACTTGTTTTGTTTATCAGAGCAGAGATGAAAATATGGACCACAAATTGAATTCTGAAGGCATAAGAATTTGTCATCCCAGGTACAGCTGCATACTGAGAGGAATTCTGCAATCAGTCACTGTTTGATATCCTGTATCAGAAACCTGGCAGTGAAAGACCAACTCACAATATGAATCTTTAGAGTCAGAAGAGACCTGTACATATCCCAGATCCTTTGACTTTATAGAGGATGTCTGTTTTATAAACAGAGATTAAATACTTTGCTCACAATTGCTTAGGAAGTTTGAGGCCTAGCAATGGGAAGAATTCAAGGCTACTGATCTCTAATTTGGCGCTTTTTCACTACATTAAACTGTTTCCCATTGATCTTCCTCACCTGCTGGCTCTGACTTTGTTTAAATCCCAACTAAAATTCCATCTTCTCCAGGAAATTTATGCCAGCACCTCTTAATTCTAGGGCCATCCCTCTCTTCATCATTTCTTTTCTTTCTTTTTTTTCTGAAGTAGGCTTTTTGGAAATATTTGCTTGCTTGTTGTCTTACCCACTAAACTGCTGGTGCTTTGAGGGCAGGGGCCATATCTTGGCTGCTTTTTTTTTGTATCTTCAGCACTAGGTACAGTGCTTGGCACACAGTTTGTTGTTCAGTTGTTTTTAGTTGTGTCTGACTCTTAATGGCCCCCATTTAGTGATTTCTTGGCACAGAAATGGGAATGGCTTGCTATTTCCTTCCCTAGTTCATTTTACAGATGAGGAAACTGAGGGAAACAAGGAATAAGTGACTTTCCCAGGGTCACCAAAGTACAAAGTGTCTGAGACAGGATTTGAACTAGGGTAGATGAATCTTTCTGACTCCAGCCTGGCACTCTATCTAGTTGCCAATTTCAGTTCACTACTTTTATAAAGTGATAATTGCCCACTTATAGTCTTTCCATCCAGATTACTGAATTATTTTACTTATATTTCTTCTTTTTCCTATTTGACTAATATTGAATAGAAAACTTCTCCAGTAAAATAGCTAAAAGAAAATACCAAAGTATGATCAATCATTTTTTTTCTTTTTGCTTTTTGGAGGGGGGAGGGCAGGGCAATTGGGGTTAAGTGACTTGCCCAATGGCTAGTTAAGTGTTAAGGATCTGAGGCTCAATTTGAACTCAGGTCTTCCTGACTCCAGGGCTGGTGCTCTGTTCACTGTGCCACCTAGACACCCCACTCAATCGTTTCTAATATCTTAAATACAAACGTCCCTGCTTTCCATTTGTCATAGACCTAACTTCATATATCTTTTTATTTGAAATATCCTATGTGTGCTTAATAAGTATTTATTAGTTGAACAGTCAGGCTACTATTCATTAAAAAAAAAGAAACAATTGAGAAGACAGCTCTAAGTTCCATGTATTTTCTCACATTTAACTAAGTACTTTAATAATTCCTCCTAACATTAAATTTCATTAAATGGATCTAGTCTCTTTACTAATACTTTATCCTCCTTTTGTTTCACTTAGACTTAAAATATAGGTCAAATTACTGTGTTCTCCATCAGCATACATTTGTTCAGGGGCAGAGAAGCTGCAGCCTTGAGGCCACCTATGGCCCTTTATATCCTCAAGTGTGGTCTTTTCTCAAAGTGCCATACCTGAGGACCTGGAGGGCCATGTGTGACCTCAAAGCTACAGGTTTGCCACTCCTGCATTTGTTTTTCTAACTTTCACTGATGACATTTTCAACAGTACCCAATAACCTCTCACCGTTTTCTTTTAAAATCTGAAGTTTATCTTGTAGTCACTGTGTCATTAACATTATAGTCATCTAAATGATGTTAGTTATTTGAAACATTCCCATTTAATCTCTTAAAAATATCAAGACCTGATTTTAAAACTTATTCACCATGTCCTTTTCCCACCATATCCAGATGAAAAACCTCATGTAGAATTGTAGGGATTTTTAATGATTATATTCATTATCAGACATAATTTGTGCTTGCAAATAGAATCATAACTTATGATTTGGAGTTAAGATATACATTTTTTTTGGGTGGGCAATTGGCGTTAAGTGAATTTCCTGAGGTCACATGGCTAGGTTTTTGTGTTAAGTGTCTGAGGATGAATTTGAACTCAGGTCCTCCTGACTTCAGGGCCATTACTCTATTCATTGTGCCACTAAGCCACCCCCTAAAATATACATTTAAATATAACTTACACACATATTTTAGGTAATTAAAAAATTGCTTGGATATTTGAAGCATTTTAAATAGACTAGAATCTTTGTCTTTTTCCTCTATAGTTGTACTGTCATTGTACTCAAAAAGGCTGTCAGTGATATTTCCTTCTTCATCCACATCTTCTCAGTAGTCTAGAAATATCCCAGAGAAGTAAATGAGTTCCCTAGAAGAGAGTATTGTTAGTTCTGGCACCAAAAAGAAGTAATTCTTTCACTCAGTTCCAGACTTACTAAAGATAGCTCTTTATTTTCAAAATGAAGGAAGGGAGACAATTATCCAGATCATTCAAGGGAGGAAAAAAAATCCCTGGATATTAAAGGCCAAAGCTCATTGGCCTGGATTATCTCAGTAATTGCCTTAAATCTCGATTGTAAACTTGACTCAAATGTCCTTTAAATTAATGCTGCTCTTTTCAAGCTTTTCCTCCTATTTGTTCAGAGAAAATATCAAGATCATCCTTAATTGATTTTTTATTAGAGTTTTCAGGGTCTTTTAGGAAGTCCACTTCTGCTGAAACAAAGAGGGTACCTGTCAGGTCAAAGGAATCCTTTGCTTCTAATTATTTTTACCCTGAAGACATTTTTCATAAAAGATCTTTCTTTGCCCACTTAGAGCTCTTATTTCTCAGACTTCCCCTCTCCTCATCTTAGATTTCTCTTGAGACATGAACTTCTGACAGAACAGTAACTTTATGATATTAGAAATTATATGGATTTCTCATCATTTGGGTTTTGTTTCCCTTCACTACTTTTATAAAGTTATAATTGCCTGCTTCTCGTCTTTCCATCCAGTTTACTGATTTTATTTTATAATTATTTATATTTCTTTTGTTTTTTATTTGGCTAATATTGAATAGAAGACTTCTCCAGTAAAATGACTAAAAGAAAATACCAAGGTATGATCAATCATTTCTAATGTCTTAAATACAAACACTCCTGCTTTCCATTCCTTGTAGATCTAACTTCATGCATGTATGTTATTTTTCTTCTCCAGCTAATTTTAAAGACAAGGAACAGAGGCAAACAGGATTAAGTGATTTTTCTGGGATCATACAACTAGTAAGTGTCAGAGGTGAGATTTGAACTCAGGAAAATGAGTCTTCTTGACTCCAAGTCCGGTATTCTATCTACTATACCAATTATTTGCTCTAAAGATAATTTGAGTCGCAGGTATTACAGACATTTTTACCAAATGGTCTACTTCCTAAGGGATAGAATGTTGGACCTCAAGTAAGGAGGATTTATTTTCCTGAGTTGAAATCTGGCCTTACACACTTACTAGCTGTGTGACCTTGGACAAATCACTTAACCATGTTTGCCTTAGTTTTCTCATTGGTAAAATATCTCAAGAAAGAAATGACAAACCACTCCAGTATGCTTACCAGAAACTCACTAAATGCAGTCACAAACAATCAGATATGACTGAGATTACTGAACAATAACAACAACTATTAAATGAATATTAGTCAATATTTATTGGTAATTAGGCAGTTATTTTAAATAGAAAAAAATAATTGTTCACATAAGGTCTCATTACATAAAGAGACAGAATAATAAAGATTAATTTTGATTATCTTTTTTAAGTAAAGAGGTAATCGAAATTAATCTTTATCAATTGTTTAATTAGAGTTCAGTACAATGTAAGCTATTTGAAGGAAGGGTCATTTTGTGTTTGTGTTGGGTTTGTTTTCCCTTACCTGTGACAATACTTTGAATCTGATGGGCACTTAATATGTTCTGTTGTTATTGTAGTTTGAATTGTAAAACAGAAGAATTAATCTAAGTACAAAGGTAGTTTGTCCGATTTTCTATATTACAGTATACTTTATATTTGACTTAATAAGACAGCAAGAGACTTGGAGTCAGGTTCACCTGAAATATTTTATTCTACAAAGTCTATACCTTCAAGATGAGAAAATTAAGACTAAGATATCACAAGTTTTTCCCAAAGTCACAGAGATAGTGACAAAGTCTTAAATAGCAAATGTCTTTACTTTCAGTCCAAAATTCTTTCTACTGGACTAGATGAATATATCTAGTAACGACATGTACAATTATTCATAATAGTCTTCCAACAACTCAATTAATAGCAGACAGGAAACTAACTACTTCTAGGTTTTCTGTGCAAGACTCAAGTCATAGAGCTAGGCTATGAAATTGGACTGATCCAACTAAAATACTTCATTCTTGTGTCATTTACCTATGGTTGGTTATCTACAAGGTACTCCTACTCCATACTTTATTGTATAATATTCATATTACTTGCATGAGCATTTATGTAGAAGATGTAGAATTTGGTCACAGTAGCCAACTATTAAGACCCAATGCTCTTTACTTTTCCAGTATCTTTCCCCCACTTCCAGCTCCATTAAACTACTTTTCCCATCCTAAAACAACAACAACAAAAACACACACACACACATACACACACACTTTGACACTTTGAGATTTGCTTTGGTTGAAGGAAGTCAACTTCTTCCTTCATGTCAAGCTTTGGAGTGAGAAGGGGGAGAGGTATTGGAGAATAAAATTCAAATACAAACCCTATTCCCTGCAGAATACGATTCAGGTACTGGACCCAAATTGACTTTTGCCTATTCTAATAGTTACAGGTCATAACTAATAACTGCTGTACACACAAATATCAGATTGTTAAATCAGAAACCTTTTCTCTCAACAAAATCAATAGTAATTTAGCTGCCTGCTGATGGTATTGCCTGGAGCATGTTAAGTACCCCACTGAAGAAAGCATAATACAAAGGTTCTTAACCTGGGGTTCATGGAAAGCCAAAGAGACTGTTATAAGATTTCTAGAGGGGGAGTTGTAAAATCAGATGGATAAAAAATATACATCTTTATTTTCACTAACACCTAACTGAAACTGAATAATTTCTTCCATTATGAATTAAAACAAAACAAAAAAATTTTACTGCAAAGGGGTGCATAGGTTACACCAGACTGTTAACGAATCCCAGGTACTTCTTTAATTAGTCATTGTGTCTGTGGCTGTGGAAAATAAGTGAAAAAGTGAAAAAGAACTGAATGAAATGTCAGGTCTGGAGTCAGGAAGATCTATTGTTCTGAGTTCAAATTTCATCTCATGCACTTGTTAGTTTTATGACTTTGGGCAAACGACTGAACCATACTTGGCTTAATTTCTTCATTTTTAAAAGAAGCTAGAGAAAAAATGGCAAATCAATCCAGTATCTTTTACAAGAAAACCCCAAATGGCTCATGAAGAGTCAGGCACACCTAAAAGAACTGAACAACAACAGTAAATATGATACTTTTAAAGTAAGTGGAGGGAAAAGTCTTCTCGGGTGGTTGTAAATGGTTCCAACTAGGATAACGTAGTGAAGCAAAGTCTGACTGTTAGATTCTAACATGAAAAGAACCTAATAATGAAACTTCCATGAGCCAAGACAGTGGAGTAAGTATTCACCCCCAAACAAGTATAGCATAGCTCCCTAAACAAATCCTGGAACAACAGAACCAGAAGAAATAGTACGGTAAAACAATCTTATTAGCCCAAGAAACTTGGAATGTCTGCAGGAAAAGTTTGTCTCACTCTGGAAAAAGGGGAGGACAGTCCAAGACAGGAAGCATCATAACAAACCAGCAGCAAGTTCCATCTCAGCAGATCAGTGGTAGATTCCGAGTCCCAGTACAGTGGAACAGGCAAATATTTACATCAGGAGCCCCCATGTGCCCCAGCATAGCCAGGGGAATGGGCAGACTCCAGCTCTGAGCACCAACACATGATTCAACATAGCCCTGGGCAAACAGTGAGCCTCCAGCAGCCAGACCACAAAAAGTTACCGTGTAGTCCTGGGAAAGGCAAAAACACCTTCTGTAGCTTCAGCACATTCCAGAACCACCTCTACGTTCCCAGCTTAGTACCTGATTAATTGCCAGACCCTCACTGTATCCAGTAGCCCCAGATACCCCCAGGCCCCCATCCTCTCAACACAGTACAAGACATGAGGGTCCCCAAGGAACCTCAGAGCAATATCATTATACCACCAGATAAATAGCCTGGCCCTGCAATGCCTGGCATAAGAAGCCTGAGACAATACACTTTCAATGCCAGGAGCAGAACTAAATTTAAAAGAAACTGGGAAAAAGATGAGCAAACACCAGCAACAACAAAAGGGAACTGATCATAGAAAGTTAGTATCATGAAACAGAAGATCAAGACACAAACTCAGAAGAGGACAGCAATGTCAAAACAGCCATAGGAAAAACCCCAAAGGAAAAAAGGGAAGACATCTCATGCCCAGAAAGAAGTCATGGGATAGCTCAAAAAGGAGCTTAAGAATCATATCAGAGAGGTAGAAAAATTGGGAAAAGCAATGAGAGTGATAGAAGAGAATTGTAGGTAGAAAAGAGAGTTAACAGCTTGGAAAAAGAAAAATAATAATACTTTTTAAAAAGCATAATTGACTAAATGGGAAAAAAGATACAAAAAATCCACTAAAGAAAACAATTTAAAAAATAAAATTAGGGAAAAAGGGAAAAGAAGTACAAAAGCTAACTGAGGAAAACAACACCTTAAAAGTTAGAATTGGGCAAGTAGAAGCTGATGACTCTATGAGATATCAAAAATCAATCAAATTCCAAAAAATGGGGAAAAAATAGAAAAAATGTAAGTTACCTCAATGAAAAAACAATTGATGAGGAAAATAGATCCAGGTGAAACAATGTCAGAAATTACGAACCACCTAAAACCTACAAACAAAAGGAGAAACTGGACAACATCTTTCCAAAATGATCAAGAGAAAATGCCTGGATATCCTAGAACCAGAGGGCAAAATAGGCATTGAAAGAATCTAGAGATCATCTCAGGAAAGCTATCCCATAATGACAACTCCAAGGAGCATTACAGCCAAATTTCAGAAATATCATGTCAATGAAAAAAAATATTGCAAGTGGCTAGAAACAAATAATTCACACATTGGGGAGTCACAATCAGGATTACGCAGTACTTAGCAGGTGCAACATTAAAAGATTTGAGAAATGCAAATAAAAACAACTTTGAGGTACCACATCTCACCAGTCAGATTGGGTAAGATGACAAAATAGGAAAATAACAAGTGCTGGAGAGGATGTGGAAAAATTGGAACACTAATGCATTGTTGGTGGAGCTGTGAACTGATAAGAACCATTCTGGAGGGCAATCTGGAACTATGCCTGAAAGTAATACCACTTTTGGGGCTTGTATCCCAAAGAGATCATAGAAGTGGGAAAAGGACTCATATGTACAAAAATATTTATTGCAGCTCTCTGTGGCAGCAAAAAACTGGAATTTTAGGGAATGCCCATCAATTGGGGAATGGCTGAACAAGTTGTGGTATATGAATGTAATGGAATACTATTGTGCTATAAGAAATGGGAAGGAGATGGATTTCATAATTACCTGGAGAAGCTTATACAAATTGATGCTAAGAAAGAAGAGCAGAACCACAAAAAATTGTACATAATCACAGACATATCATGTGTGTGACAACCAACCTTGGTAAACTGGACTCTTCTCAGCAACATATAGTTAAAGAAAACTACAAGTCTCAGGATGGAAGGAGATATCTATATTTAGAGAAAGATCTAGAAAGACCAGAGTTTAAATGGAGACTGAAGCAATTCATGATATCACTCTTTTCCATGTTTGGTTTTCTTTCCTTTTTCCCACTCTTCACTCCATTGATTACAACCCTTCTATACACCAGAATACTGTACAATGTGAAAGTCCTTGAAGATTCTATACATGATTGAATACTACCATCGCAGGGGGAGGAGGTGAGAAAATTTTAAACTCAAGGGATTGTGGAACTGAATCTTGTAAACTACAAGTAAATAAACAAGTCAATGGAAAAAATGGTCAGAAGTCATGGAACATGATATTCCTGAAGGCAAAGGAAGTAGGACTACAAGTAAGAATCACTGACCTTGGAGTGGTTAGGTGGTCCAGTAGGTGTAGTTAGATGGTGCAGTGAATAGAGTGTTGGTCCTGGAGTCAGGAGGACTTAAGTTCAAATCCAGTCTCAGACGCTTAACATGTATTATCTGTGTGACCTGGGGCAAGTCACTTAACCACAATTGCTCTGCCCTCCCCCCTCCAAAAAGCAAACAGAAAAAAAAAGAATCACCAATCTAGCTAAATTAAGAATAATAGCTCAAGGAAATAAAATACTCATTCAATGAAACAGAATTTCAAGCTTTCATAAGTAGGACAGAACTGAATAAAAAATAAATAAAATGATCTCCACTATCAAGAACCAAGAGACACCCAAAAAGGTAAAAAGGGGAAAGAAAACAAAGAGATTGAATATAGCCAAACTTTTTCCATCCCTATATGTAAAGATGATAGAGGTAATTCTTAAAAGTTGTACCACTGATAGTACAGCTAGAAAGAATATACATAGACAGAAGATACAGATATAAGGTGAATTTGAGGGAATGACAATTTAAAAATTAAGGGATGAGAAAGAGGAGGGCATTAGTGTAATGGTAATCAATTTGTTTGATATTTAGGGCTAAGTAGATCAGATACTTAGGACTAAGTAGATCAGATACTTAGGGCTAAGTAGATCAGATACTTAGGGTTAAGTATAGAACTCTGTCCACTGGTGAAAAGATGTGAACTCCCCTGTTGACATGGGAGAAGGCCAGTGCTTATAAGCAGGAGAATTTTAGAGAGAGAGACAGATTTTGGAGTTGGCTCCTCAGTGAAGGAGGATTTGTGGAGACTGAAGTTAGCTGAGAGGGAGAGAGAGTGTTCCTCTCCCAGTATCTGAAAGCTGACTCAAGACATGAACAGGATGAGACTTTGTTTGCTGGTGACCTGGCCGATCCTTGAGTTCCAGGCAAGAGAAGTCCTGAAGGGTTTGAGGTGTGCTGAACCTTGTGAACTTCAGTGTGTGCCGGGGATTGCCCTGAGGACTGGACAAGGACCTGGGAACTGTTCATCTCTGAGGACTGGATGAGAGCCTGGCGGCTTTC
>CM053599.1:33414632-33430968 GCA_028646575.1 Pseudocheirus occidentalis | reverse complement strand
GGGTATCTTGGCCTACAGGAGACTAGGGGGGAAGGGCATGAGAGGGGGGAGGATGGAGTTGGGCAGGTTGAGGGGGGAGGGCTGTCAGAAGCACATACTTTTGTAAAGGGACAGGGACTAAGTTGAGAATAGAACTAGTGGGGGATGGAATAGGCAGGAGGAAATATACAGGTAGTTGCCCTACTGGAAAGTCAGTGGGTTAATGAGGGGTGTGGAGAGCAGATTGGGGGAAGGTATATACAGTGGGATTGCTGTTTTCGGGTGACGGGTAAGGGAAAGACAGGGAGAAAATTTGTAAATCAAAATCTCACTGAAATGAATGATATAAACTAAAAATAAACAAAAGCTATTTAAAAAGAAGAAGAAGGGCTAACCAGGGTATAATTTGAGGAAGGCATTATACTCTACTGCCTCCCAAGAGTAATGATCCTGGGATCTGAAAATTTTCCATGCCCTTTGAACTTGCTGACATAGCAGGAAGGGGTGGAGCAAGAGAAACCTGGAATCAAGTTAGTGTACGTGCCATGGTGACTGGAAGCAGTAGCAGCAACAGTGGCAGCAGCTGTGGATTGCAGATAGAACTCCTTTTATTTTGAGCCAGCCAGAATCTCTGCTAAAGACTCCTGCTGAGGACTGCCAGGGACAGGAACTGCAGAGGTTCCAGAGCTGCTGGGAGCAAGCTGCCTGGACACTGAGCAGCTGTCATGAGTCAGGAGAGGGAGGACCTTTGCCTGAGGTAGCCTGTCCTGTTTTGAAGGTTTGAGTATGTAGATGTTAACTACTTTAACTACATGTGCCAACTTCATAACTACTGTGTTGGCTTTGACTTTCTGGTTTTGGGACTCAGTTTTCTCATATTTAAATAAATGTTCCAGCTATATTTCTCATGTAGAGAGCCTGTTACATTTTGTGATTAATAACTATATGAGCATACTTATAGTTACTGTGGGCATTGTGAATACTGCATTGTTGATACACCAAGTAAGGCTAAAAGCCTGGATATCTCCAAAACATTGGGTAAACCTTATAAGGAGATTTAGGAAAGAACCAGGGCATAAATCACTGTGGAGTTAGAAAGCAGTTATGGGTTACCAAATATAAAATTAGAGGGAGTAACAACCATGAATTAGATAATAAATTAATTAAATAGTTGGAATTTTGGAATATATGACCAAAGAAAATCCTTCTAACTTCAAGAATTATATGATTTCACTGATATATTTAGCAATGGTTTCAGGTACAATTTTAAGTGATGTTAAAAAATTTACAAATTAAAAATAATCAGGAAGCTTCTGCAGTTGAGGTGCAGGGGTACTAGGAACTTTCAAATTCAAGGGTAAACAGTTCAAGGGTACTACCTGAAATGAATTTGACCCAAACCTTCTTTCAGTCAGAGACTAAACATGAGTTGGAGTGGGTGACATTTTAAGAATCCATACTGTTGGGCAAACTCTTAAGGAATCTGAGTTACTTTGACATTTGTATTGACAAACTAGCCAGATTCTTAAGGAAGATGAACACCTTTAATGGAGACAAGATGGACTTTTTATACTGAAGACTGAGTAAGATCTGTATGTGATCTAGGAGTGGCCCATTAGTCTGGGAACAGAATGGCAGTCTAGGGTGGGGTCAGGTGCAGACAACGAGGGTCACAATAAAGGGGCAGTTCAAAAGATTGTGCTGAAATGAGCCTTAGCAGAACACTAGGGCCTTGTGGGAGAGTACAGGGGAAGTTGGGGGAGGGGAGGTTGCCAGAACACCTCCCCTTTCCCCCTCTTGTCATGGCTAGTAAAACATCCTATGCCAAAAAATATTTCCAAATTTAATAAAATTATACTATCACCAGGAACCTTTGGGCATTAATGGCCATTTTCCTTTACAAATATGTACCATTGATCAAAATCTTTCATAATATGGCCAGTATTTAATAGACTGTCATCACTCTCAGATTTTTAAAGCTTTGTAACCAAGTTGCTAACACTTATCTTAAAGTTGAACTGTATTTTTTTTTCCAATTTTTTCCCCTCATATTAAAAAGGGAAGGAGGATTTAAGAGTTGCTTCTTCATAACATTTATTTTGTCCCACTTGATCCAATAGTTTGCATGGAATGGGGCCAGATAGCTAGGTAGTTGTGTTCCCAAACTGACTGGAAAGACAGAGTAGAACAGTATATGAATGGCAAAGGAAGAATTGGCAGTGAAACCACTTTAGACCTTGGGAACTCTATTTCCTCTTCCACCCCCCCCCCAATACAATCTTCTTTTGTTAACTTCTCTCTCCTCAGTAGGTCAGATTCTGTACAGTGTCTAGGACACAAAGAAAAAAATAATAGTCCAGGTCTGGAAAGAGCTTCCATTCTACTGTAGGGGCAGGTGGGGCAGAAAGAAGGGGAATATAAGAGTCAAGAGGATTAACACAATATAAAAGACATACAAAGTAAATAAAGTGCAAATGAACCAACAAGAGTTCAAGAGTGGGGATTAGGAAATACCTTGTTTAGGGAGTGGATAGTCTATTAAAAAAAATAATGTCATCATTTCTAGTCTCTCCAAACTCACTTAACAATGCAAAAAAACCCCACCATTTGGAATTAATAATCTCTTTTGAATGAATTTGTATTGTATCAACCACAATTTTAATATGTATTATAAAAGCAGTAATACATATATGTGTGCAAAATCATTTATTATCTACATAGGAAGTATGATATTTATTTATTATGCTGACATTTTATAATACAGGCTACTTGCAATATAGCCATGATCCCACAAATTTCAGAGACCAGAGGTTGGGAAATATTTATTTTCCTGCTTGAAAACCATTTGGTTTGATAGTGTCTTAGTGAGTCTTGATCCTGAAACAATGTCAGAAATAATAAAAATAACAATAATAACAAAAACAACAAATATTATCAAACTTATTCAGAAACAGTCATCCATTTCATTCATAATTATTTTAGTCCAAGAAGACCAATGTTGAAAAACACACCTTCCTTAGCATTAGCTTATTAAGAAATTATGGGTGTGGTATGTTACATAACTTGTCCTGTGTAATTAATTCACTATTTTTTAAGGTTGCTGTTACTAAAAAAAAGTTCAATGTGCATGCAAGAGGATGCCAATAAAAACAAAACTGTCATGAGAAATAAAAGCAACAATATATAAATATAAATATATATATAGTAAAAAATTCCAGGGCTTCTATTAAAATGAAGAAACAATAAAGTCATATTATATTACTAGCACTATGAGAAGTCTTAGAGTTTATCTAATACAATTTAAATATGAGGAGATTACCTAAAGTGTAGAATTGCTTATGATTATCAAGATGACAAAATATGGAGCCAGAAATTGAACTCAGATCCTCTGACTAGAAATATATCTTCTTTCCCGTTTAGCATGCTATTTTTCTTAAAAAGGAATGTGCAAAAGAAATAGGAATTAAATAGATTATTATTGATTGTGAGACTCATGAAACAAATTGTGGAATATAAATGTGATGGAAGGAATATTACTCTGCCATAAGAAAAATAAAAAGTATGAATACAAAAACTTTAGAGACCCAAGGGAACTCACAGAAACTCTTGGAGAGAAAAGTAAATAATATGCACACTGACATCAACAATATAAATGAAAGGAACAGTTACATCAGAAACAAAATAGAACACTTCTAATTGAACCGAGCAGAACCAGAACATTGTACACAGCAAAACCAATATTACATGATAAAGAACCATGAATGATTTTGCTATTCTCAGCAATATGGGGATCCAAGACAGTCCCAAAAGACTCATGCTGAAATATATTAAAAGAAATGGTCTTGTTTGAATACAGACGGAAGCATTTTATCTTTCACCTTTTTTTTTTTAAATTGAGCCTTCTTTTACAAAATGGATATGGGCATGTTTTACATGATTACACATGTATGACCTGTATCAGATGGCTTAACACCTCATGGAGAGGAGAAAGGAGGGAGTGGAGAAGAAGAAAGGAATGTAATGAATGAAGTATGGAAAGATTTAAGTAAACTGAGGTAACATGAATTAAGCCAGGACCAGAAAACAAAATATACAGTGACGATAACATAAATAGAAAGAAGAGGCACCAAAGAATAATTGAAACTGAATGTTGTGAAATGTAAAGATGAACATTGGCTTTAAGATACTCTGCCCCATTCCTTCATAGAGTTTGGGATCTATGGGTATTGATTATTTTATATGTCTGTATACATATGCATGCATACATATGAATGTGCTACATATGTGCATATATAATGCCAAATAGATACACAAATAATGTGCATATGTATATAACTATATATATATATATATACATACACATATATAAATAGATTTTTTTCAATATGTGTCAGTTAATGGTTTTTTAAAATTATTTTTTACTTCCTTTGAAAAGTATTAGAACAGGTGGTTCTCTAGTAAGCAATATAAGTAGAGATAAAGAGGGAAATCGTGTAAATATAAAAACATGGGAAATGTAAAAATGAAAGCTATCAATAAATCTTTTTTAATAGAGAATGCAGTATTGATGATGGCTAAGGTCTTTTCCAACTCTAAAAAAATGATCATATGAGTCTGTGAGTCAACTTTAAGAAGGAAGAACAAGAAGATAGGTTAGTTAAAATTTTTCTGGAGAGATTTTTTTTCTGTTAACATGTTTTTCTTAAATTAAGACTATTCCTGGTTTTCTCTTTCCACAACTTCTGCCAAAATATCAATAAAAGTCATCTCAAACAGCACAATTGAAATCAATCCCTACATTATAAATAGAGAAAAACAGTTTAGGGAGCTCATTCTCTGAAAAACCTGCCCATCAAAAATCTTCCACTAATTGGTAGTAATGAAAGCCTTAAAGTCATCATAAAATTGGTCTTTCATAGTTCAAAGTGTCCTTCGAGGTTATTCAATTCAGTCTTACCTGAAATCTTTTCTACCACGTCTTTGACAGGTGATTACTGTACTTCTGATTAGAAGATCTCCAGTGAACAATGAAGGTCAATAAGTTCAAGCCAATAAGTGTGGCCAATCATAATAGAGCAAGAATCTAGAGAAAAAAAATAGCTGAAAATGTTTGGTTGTGGATTAAAGGGGAAAATAATCTAGACACCTTATGATCATTAAGTTAACAACTTCCCAATATTTTAACTCTCATCCATTGATTCATTTAATGAACATTTATCTAATTATTAAATATCTAACATATTCAATTGACCATATTAGGCACTAGAAGAAATGAACAGACACATAATAAGTCTTGTGGGACCTCAGTAAACTCTCAGAGTTTGAGGGCTTTTGCAGAATGTTGATAACCTTTAAAATAATCTGTACTATTTTGATAATTTAGTATTGTATGCTTTTTGCAAGGATATTAGTGTAGAGTAGTGTATAGAGCAGCTAGGTGGCTTGGTATATAGAACCTTCTTTCTAGAGTTAGGAAGGCCTCAGTAAAACCCCAATCTCAGATGCTTCCTAGCCATGTGACCCTGGGCAAGTCACTGAATGTGTTTTTGCCTCAGTGACCCAATCTGTAAAATAGCACCTGCCTGTCAATGATGCTGTGGGGATCAAATGAGATCATATTTAGTGCTGTGTTGGTGCATAATAAGCGCTATATAAATATAACTTATTACTGCCTTTCAGAGTGTTGGACTTGGATTTAGGAAGATCAGGGCACCAACTCTGCCTTTCTGATTCACTAGCTGTGTGACCCTGGGCAATCAGAAGCTTTAAATGTTTTGGTTTCCACATCCATGAACTCTTACGCCAATCCAGTTCATCTTTCATAAAGCTATCACATTAATCTCGCAAAAGACAAAATCTGACCAGGCTATGTTCCCCTATACAATAGACAGCAGTGGGTCATTATCACCTCTGAATGAGATATAAAATTTTCTGGCATATAAAATCATTGACAATCTTTCCCCTTTTACCTTCACTATTTAATTCCCCTACCATATGCTTTGCCATTCCACTGACCTAGGTCTCCTTGATCTTCCCAAACAAACAAAGCAAAATGAAACAAAGGAACAAAAAAAAAAACCAAAAACCCAAAACCAAAAACAACCCAGAAACATTCAAATTCCATACCCTGGGCATTTTCACTGACTCTCCCAAATACTTGGGGTATACTTCTTGCTCATCTCTGTTTCTTTGCTTCCCTGACTTACTTCAAGTCCCATCTAAAACCCCATCTTCTACAAGAAGCCTTTCCTGATGCCCTTTAAAGTTAGTACCTCTCTCTATTAATTATATCTTTCTGCTTGGTATATAGTCTGTGAGGTACTCTAGGGCAGGGACTTCCCCCCCCCCTTTCTTTGTAACCCCTGTGATTAGTTTTTTGCTATCCCAGACTCTATCATTTTCTTTAGAAACTCATCTTTCTGCCAGATTTAGTTATCTTTGAAATGCACACTTTCTCCTTATGCCTTTCCCCTGAAACCCCTTCCATCCTTCAGATTGGAGTAGGTAGAGGGGAAACCTGGAAAGCCCCTCCCAGATCTTCCATTTAAGGAGGAGGGCAAGAGTGGCCATTTTATCATTTCCCATAGTAGTGGTAGAAAGTTTGGGATGCTTTTGTCTGTAACCCCAATTTGTAAAAATCTCCCTTATGTTTGGGTACCTATGTATGTAACATCAGTTTGTAACAAGCCTGTGTAATTAAGTTGTAAAAGTCACACTTTCTCCCTGCCATAAAGGCATAAACTCTGCTTCTCTCCTTCCCCCAGCTTGAAAGTCTTCCCTTAGCCAGAAAATTCACCAAGAAACAAGCCCCTGAGAAAGTCTCAAAAGTTTTTATAAACAAACCCTTAGAGAAATGCATAGCTTCTTTGTTCTAAGTGCCCAGCTGCACTCAAAAGCCTTGAGCAACTTTATCAGGAGATAGTTCTGTCCCAATATGGTACCTCCTGTATCCCTAATCTGTCTAGTTCCCAGACTTGAAAAGAATCAAAACTATCCTCCCAACACCCATATTGAACATATGTCATTCATCCTTGACCATAAGTGGCCTGTGACACGTCAAGCTCAAAACCACACCTCCCTCTCACCCAACCCTCAGGAATTTACCAGTGAATCATGGGTAATTCACATGCTCAGTTGATAAAAAAAGTGCATGTCCCTTTAAGCACTGACCACTCCTAGACCACTCCCCAACTCCTCCCTTACTCTACCCTTTGCCCATCTAGTTAGCATAATTAGCCTTTGACTGACAGTTTTAGGGTTATAAACCCTGTCCCTCAAGCCCAAACTCTTTGCAGGCTATCTCCTTAACCTTTTCCTGCCTGCTGCAGAGCATCAAATTTTATAACTCTACCTTAGCCCCTGCACTTTGCAGGTCCCCCTATTTCTCTTGCCAGCTACTAAGCCAGCATATCAATAAACTTTATAACTTTATAAAAGACAGCTTGGATCCTATTGAAATTCTTTCCAGACAAGAACCCAATAGGGACTCATATGAGATCCCTATACCACCCAGCACTTACATGCCTCTTCAGCAGGAATTTAACATGCCCTTTGAGTGCGTACTCTCTCCTAACCACTCCTCTCCCTCCAGCTTCTTTGTTTGTGAATGTGTAGTATTTTCCTGTTAGAGTATGAGATCCTTGAAGACAGATACAGTCTTTTGGCTTCTTTGAAATCCATCCCCAGGGCTTAGCATAGTGCCTTTCATATAGTAGGTATTTAACATATACCTATCGACTATTTAAATATATGGTGCTATGAGAAGATGTTGAGTTTTTTTCCAGTTAAATGACATATATCTCTCCACTTCCTCTATATGATTACCCAAAATGCCACTCCCCACCCCACGCCCCCTCACTCCATCTTTTTTCTTTATATCTTATTGAATTCTACTGTGTTTCATCTATATGGTCATAAGCAAAATGAGAATCACAGTGGAAAAATATGTGCATGGAAGGCATCACTCATTCTAGAAACCAGATAAAGGAATACACAAACATAAAATTCTGTATACCTTTAGTTCTGGTCTAATGAGACTGTTTTTGTTTTGTTTTAATTTCTCATAAATTTGCTTCAATGTTCATTCAAAAGTCCTTTCACGTCCAATCCCTCTCACCATTTCCCTTGGCTGCCCCCATGCTTTTCTTCTTCATCTGGAGCTCACTTTTTCAAGTCAAAGGTGTTCCATGCTTGGGAAGGGAACCCTGTTGTAGGAAGAGAAAGGCCAGAGGAGATCCTAAGAGCAGAAAATGGTGCCTGAAGGGAGGTTCAGCATCAGACAGATGAATTATCTGCCACTACCATATTTTTCACAAAACATTAGAAGAAGACGGAAAGGGCTTGAAAGTTGATGGTTCTTGTCTAGAGAGGCTTTGCCCTTGTCATTCTGAATAACATCTCCTTGAGGGGTTGCCATTCTTTGAAAGCTGTGAGTGACACAGGAAAGTCACCACTCACATTTTGTTGCTCAGTTTTATTTTGTAATTGCTAATTACTTAAGGAAGAAGGAGGAGGAAAGTTTTTTGTTTTTTTTAAAAAATGTTACATGTAGGTTATAGGTTTCCTGAAATAAAGCCCCATTACTTACAGAGAAGCAAAAGGCACTTTTTTTCCTCACTCTTAAACCACCCTAAATAGAAAGCCCTTTCCTATCCTGTTTGCAGAAAGTTCACTGAGTGGAGAAATATTAGGTACTTAGCATGTTGTGAGTTTCTTTAGAGGCCTATTTATTGCCTAAGTGGCACTTAAGAAAATGAGACATAATCTAAAACTAAGCCTTATGCTCAATCAATCTATTCACTAATTCCCTCTTTGGTTTGCCCTCTATAAGGTCAAACCAATTTTCACAATGCCAGATACAAAGTCAGTGATTCAAAATTACAGAAAGCCATATAAACCTATCCAAATTTCTGGAAGGATGCTGGTGGGCAATTCTTCAATGCTTTGACCTTGACAAAACCCCATTATCAGCAGTCATGTCAATAGCATGAATAGGGATAAATCTTGCACATCTGACAACTCTTAGAAAATCTTATTTTCTTTATTCTCCTCAGAATTTTTTAGAGATAGCAAAACTCAGAAAGCATAGGTGACAGTGAGGCCACAGTTCATGGTTAAAAATGGACAATATAAGTCTTGATGAAACTTGATTTTCTTAGTTATTTTAGGAGGGTGACCCTAGTACAATTTTCACAGGAATGCCTTATTCTGCTCAGCTGAAGACTAACTAGTCTCCCCTTCTCAGTTATGTATCATCATTGTCATGATTATTAATGCCATAATTGTTGTTATTTACCATCATTTTTGTTAAGTGATA
Source organism: Pseudocheirus occidentalis (assembly GCA_028646575.1). Lineage (NCBI taxonomy): Eukaryota > Metazoa > Chordata > Mammalia > Diprotodontia > Pseudocheiridae > Pseudocheirus > Pseudocheirus occidentalis. The sequence continues at coordinate 33,421,673 of CM053599.1, read as the reverse complement.
ATAATACTTTCTTTTTCTTTTTATTTGTTTGCAAAAAGGTCAATAATCTCCAAACGAAATTCTCTAATAACCATTTTTGAATGATGTGATTCTATATGTAATTTTGTTTATTGTTGTTGTTGTTGTTTTTTAAGTGTAGACTTTTTGTGGGACTGATTCTGACCATATACTCTATTATAAAATAGTTTTGATAGAAACTTTAAGTAAAATTCTATAACAGTTTTGTGGAAGCCCTGATCTGATCACTAAGTTAATCACAGACTGCTGACTGTTAAAGCCTTATCTCAGAGGCAGCAGGAAGAAGGAAACTAAATTTCATGCGCATAAAATGACCATGAAAGGACCCATGTCTACTCAGAGGCAAGTAAATGTGGAAGGAAGAAATAAACTGGAGAATAAGTGCATACATAGGCCTTGCTTTGCTGGAAAACAAGATTTCCCCTAAGAACTGTTTCATTAAACTTGTCTATCTTTGCAATGTTGTTGAGAGATTCCCATCCAAAGGCCTTTCATTTTTTCTTTATCGTAGAAAGAAACCAGCATGTGTTGCCCTGTAATTCACTTCCTATCTCACTATTTCAAAAATAGACTATATATAAGAATGACTATTGCATGGCTTCCTTGTAGTCGGCCAATGCTCACCTTGAGATTTGTGATATGGATATAGAGATTGAAGGGACCTTGAAAACAAAGCTGTAGCTAATTGAGTCATCATTTAGCATATTTGTAAAACATAACTCATTTTTGTGCCAAAGTGTTTGCTGGAGATTATAAAAACCAAAGATTATTCTAGGTAATTTTTTTTTAGTACAAACTAAAGCTTGAGAAAAGTTTATAGAGTCACAGATATAGAGTCTCCACTGAGTGGAGCCATAGTTATCACCTAAGGAAACCCCCCAGTGATATCAGTGGCTATCTAGCCTTAAGGGCAAAGAACAAAGCACACTAAGCATCAAACCAAGGATCATCTAGCCACCATCTGCATGTCTCTGTTCCTGAGGGAAGGGAAAAGAGAAAAGGCATTATAATTTTTATACTGCCTACCAAGGGCCAGATAATAATCTAAGTACTTTCCCCCACTGCCTCTGGAGGCCTCCTTCTTTACATTGAGACAGCTCTAATGTATAGAGTATTTTCCCTGACACTGAACTTAAATTTGTCTCTTTCTGACTCCTATCCATTGTTCTTGTTTCTGCCCTCTGTGGCCAATTAAAACAAATCAAATCTCTCTTCCATATAATAAGACTTCATATTCTTGAAAGCAGCTATCATGTGCCCCTTGAGTCTTTTATTCTCAAGGCTAAATAACCCCAGTTCCTTTAACCTGTTATTTAGATAACATGTTGACAAGGTCCTTTACTATCCTACTTAAGTGATTTTCCCAGAGTCACATAGGTTATAAGTGGAAGAGTCTGTGTTAGAAGTCTTGTCATTTGTCTCCAATTTCAGCACTTGTTTCTATGGCACTTTGTTGTTGTTGTTTAGTAATGTTCAAATTTTTATCACTTCATTTTGCATTTTCTTGACAAAGATACTGGAGCATTTTTTTTTACTTCCTTCTTCAGATCATTTTACAGATGAGGAAACAGAGACAAAAAGGGTGAAGTGGCCTGCCCAGGGTTACACAGCTAGTAAGTTTGTGAGGCCAGATTTAAATAAATACAAGTCTTCTTAACTCCAGTCTTGGTGCTCTATCCATTGCCCCACTTAGCTCCCCTCCATGGTACCGTAGTACTTTCAGATAGAGGTAGTATGTTGGAAGATGGGTGACACAGTGGATAGAATGCCAAGATTGGATTCAGGAATACCTGGGTTTAAATTCATCTTCAGAAATGTGATCCTGGGAAAATAATTTATCCTTTTTGCCTCAGTTTCTTCATCTATAAAGTAATCTAAAGAAGGAAATGTCAAACCACTCTAGTAGCTGTGTTATGGAAATCCCAAAGGGGTCACAAGGAGTCAGACATGACTGAAACTTCAACACAAGAACAATGGAAGATGAAGTAAAATAATTACTAGGAGAACAAAGCAACTGCTCTGTTGTTATAGCAATTAGTACTATTAGTTTGTCATAAAGATTGCATAGAAAAGTCTAGACTTTTCAAAGCTGAACCAGATGATTTGGTGTCTCATAGTCAAAGCCTGAATTTCATTGATGATTTCTCCACTACCTTTTTAAAAAATATTCATGTTTATGCCTCTACTAAAATCTTCCTCTGAGTCCCTATAACACCATGGTAATAATCTTGAGTTCTTAAAGGGATATGAGTGAAATATAAACTCTGTCAATGTTTTCCCAAGTTGAAAAGGAGTCCATAAGAAACCCAGGAACAGACAATATGTTTGTCATCAGAAGTCTAGCTGACCTAAACTTGAAAGTCCTCATCATCAGATTGGTCACAGGGTGAAGGACTTAAAGGTACAGAAATTCCCAGAGGGCACTGTCCTAATTATAAAGTGTTTATGATCTTCACCAATAAAGAGAGTCCAATAAAAACACTGACCATTAACGTCTCAAAATATGCCTATAAATGTTAGGTCATCTTTAAAACACTGTGTTTTTGTGTCCCTTTTTATACCTAGTGTATAGTTCTCTGTCTATTTTGCCAATATAATGCTCAAATTATTAAAAGACACATTGCCTGTGTTGATCACAAGTTAAAACAAGAGCAATGACTAGCACTTATGGCATATTTTAATGTTGCAAAGGACTTTATAAATCTAATTTTGATAGGTGTGCTGGTAAATGATTAACAATTGATTCTCTGAGGGGAGAAAGGTACATTTAACACACTTTTAAATTTAATCTGCATTATTAACATCTTTTCACATCACTTTTTTTTAAGTCTAGGCAAGCAACAAAACCAGAATTCAAGTCCTAATTCTTTAGCGCTTGTCAATATCCAAGGTGTAAATGCTATGACTAAAATATTAACAGCTGGCTCTAATATACTGCTACAGTCATTTCAAAGATGACAGAATCATAGATTTAGACACTGGGATTTTCCTAGTCAAGCCCTTTCATTTTATAGATGAAGAGATAGAATTCTAGAGCAGCTGAGGTATTTGCCCAAAGTCATATCCATATTAAGTATCAGAGAAGAAATATTAGAAAACAATTTTTGTGACTTTCACTCCATCAGCCAAGACACCACCTCTCAACAATTATGTGTCATTAGTTCTGCAGGTCTTGGTAGCACCTAAGGAGAATTAGGTGCTACTAATAAGGAGGTGCTGCTAATAAGGAGATGAGGAGAATTTTAGTCAGAGGAATCATGTGATTGGCTCGTGGTCCTACAATTGGCATGTGTTAGAGGTGGGATTTTACCCAGATGCTCCTTTCTCTGATTCCAACATGCCATCCAGTAAGTACTATGGTATATATAGAGACTGCGAGATTTTCATTAGGAAGCTTCTAAAATTAAAACTCCAGTGATCATTTTCCCTGGAGTTCAGTTATGTGAGTTACATGTGATATAATAACAGATCTTGATATTCACAATATTCTGTCCTGTTTTACCTATTTCTAATACCTTTCAATGTCTATTACAGTCCCCCTTGGGCTATTACTAATAAATTAATTATTAGAACACAAATTGCCTCAAGGATTATGTTCTACTAGCTATTATTAGCAATATGCATGGAATAGATATGTTGGTTTTCAGCTGAAATACCAATCAAGCCAAATTAAATGATCAGTGTTCAAAGAACACATAACAAAATTAAAACACAACACTTATAATTCCATTTGGGAAATATTTTTTTTCTATAAATGACACTCATGCAAATATAACAGAACAGGGCAAGAATTGCTCTGACCAAGTGAAGTCAATTGTCCTAAGAAATTAGGAAAAATTGTTTCATCATATGTTTTGATTTGGAAAAGGCCTTTATAACAGATTTCTCTTACTACCTCTGTCTGTGCACTTGATCCACAAGGACAAATAATTCAAATTAATGGACCTGCTTCTTATTTTTGGACCATTCACAATTATCTTGCTAATTAAGGCTACAAGGTGTGCTTGATTTATATTACTGATGCTAGAGCATTTTTAAAAAAAATTCAAGCCTGAGTTCCTTTTATGAGTGCTGAATAGAAAATACACACATGCACACACATGCATGCATATGCATATATGGTGAAAAAGCAGAATTATAGCAATTGTGATAAGGCAATGTCCCTGAAACATTCAGATTTTGAAGGGAAGGGAATGTCATCAGTCTTACTAATGATCTCTGTTATTGTCTCCATTTTAATATGATTAGATTGCTTTAATAGCTCAAATTAGCATGGCTCATGAAATATTTTTGTGAAGAGGTTTATTTTCTTCTGTACTGGTATAGTGGAAAAAATACAGAATTCAGGAAACTGAGGTTTTATTTTTTTACTATAATTAATTAGTTAAGTCATAAAAAAATACATACCTATATCATTGAGAGGTGGTGTGTTTATGTGAGTGATAGTGTATGGGGGTGGGGGTGGGTAGACACAAAGACACAAACAAAATGGTCCTGAAACTCAATGATTTAATTTTGGCAAAATCAGAAAAGAGTACATAAAAATATACAAAACAAACCAATCAAACAACATATATCTTATTTTTTTTCTTTTTGGAGGGCAATTGGGGTTAAGTGACTTGCCCAAAGTCACATGCTAGTAAGAGTGTCAAGTGTCTGAGGCCAGATTTGAACTCAAGTTCTCCTTACTCCAGGGCCAGTGCTCTACTCACTGCACCACCTGGCTACCCCCAACATATACTTTTGAAGCACTTACTGTGTGGCAGTGACTACCAGGGAGTACAAATACTACAAACACTCTAAACTCTACGGGGGAAAGAATAGGAATGTGTATGAGTAAATACAGCCTAGCCTAGCAGTAAAATGCAAGATTGTAAATACTATGTAATTTTAGGGCAGACAAAAATGGAGAAATCAGGCCTGGCCTCATATACTTGGTAATCCTTGACTTGGAACTTCAGTTGAAGTAAGGAGATCATGTAAACTTCCTCAGTTGGCTTTAACCTCCACGAAATCTCAATCTCTCACCTGTAAAATGAGGGGATCTGACGAAGGCTCAGCATCCTTCCAATTCTACATTCTATGGTACTAGGCCTTTGCATTTATCTTAAATCCAGCTATATAACTACTACCAGGTATTTCTCAGATACTGATTAATCTTATCTGTACAACAGAGAAAGCACAAAGGAAGTGAATGGGAATGGAATTGGCTACAAATAAAATCTTCTTATATTTATAAACACACACATAGTATACCATCTTTTACAAGTTAATCAGATTAGTACAATGTTTCCAAATTTTAATTAACATATGTGGGATGATAAATGTAGTTTAGATCATATATATGAAAAGAGCAGTGTCCAATAAGGGAAGGTTGGTAGAAATGATGGGCCTTGAACAGTATTTTCTTATCATTTTTATTTCATTATGGATGCCAGATGGAAATAGATGGGGATACTATAAATTTTTATTTAAGTGGTAGTTTCAAAAATTTACAGGGAAACGCAATGTTTTTTTAGCAAAAAAGAAAAAAGCCTCTTCCCTCCCCATTTTCAAAATAAAGTTGTTGATTATAACAGTTACGGCTCTATAGGGGAAATCTTATTAAAGCAGTTAAGTATTTATTTACTAAAAAGGGATAGTATTTCAAACTTTCTTTAATTTACAGACTACAAATAATTTAAAATAATTACATCTACTTTAATTGTTGAAATTTCAAATCACTAACTTTTCAACAGTTAATTCATTTTAAAGTTTTTTTAATCATCATATTATATTGTACTCATTAAAAATTACATTGAAAAAAGATGACAGATTTTATGGCATTTTATAACTTCTAAATAGAAATAGTTTAGTTTCATATTTATCTACTTCATTTTCAAATGCAGCCACTAGCACAATGACATAACTTAATGGTATCATAAGCATATATTGGTGGAGACAGTGCCATATCATGCCAGTATGGAGATACATCATGTGATGACTTTACTGCATTTGAACATTCATTATTAAACAATCTCTGTGCTGTATGTGTCACTGGTTAGACTGAACATGCCAGGTTAGAGTCACCATATTGCCTTTGATTTGAATTTAGTTTTCATTGAACAATATGGCTGTACTTGAGCATGATTTATATTATGGTCTGTTGATGGGTCCCTATTAGGGTGATATAAACATAGGACAGGAGTAATAATCTTGTATAATAATTAGATTATTTTAGAACTTTGGTTCTCTGCCTAAAGTTATATTTATTTCTATCTCTAGTTAACCCGTAGTCTCTTAGTGTTTGAGTCAAAATTCAGCTCCCATTTGGGTAAAGGAGAAGAATACTGCATTATCACAGCTATTGAAAATGATACAAAAACTAGGGGAAGTTGGGAAAACAGTAAAAGTTTCTCCATCTAACAAGGTTGTTACAAATGGTGGCATCAGTCTTTTGCTACAAGGTGCACATAAGGACAATAGTCCTCTCTTTTCTATGATAGTTTATTCTATTTTCTCTTTTTCCCTTTCTGATTATCCCTGGGCTAGTTCTTTTAGAGTGAGCTCTGGATAATCTATTCTTCTTTCAAAAAAATACAACTTGCATTTTGAGTTGGTTTTCTATTTTATGTATCATAAATAGTGTTTGAGTAAATTTCTTTAGTCAACTTTTTTGGGTAATTTTCTTGACTTAGAGGAATGGAACCTCTTAAAAGATAAATATGACTGCAGGGGGTTCAATAACTGATTCAGAGATAGGAGATTAAATTTAAAACAAAGTTATTTATTACTATCCCAAGGAAGACTGATATATTGCTGATAGCAGCTTCAGTTTGTTCAACACTGTTTTTCAGGTTTGATTAGAATACATAGCCCATTATGAAAATTCTGCTGTACCTTGGGATAGATAAGTAAAACACATCACTGGAAGAGGGAGGGCTAGATAAAAAAAATTGGGAATCAGTCAAGGGAGAGAAGGAAAAGATTTGGAATGCAACTGATGAGATTTATAGTAATAAAACAATCCCTGTTCAAGGGTAA
>CM053599.1:33398394-33414132 GCA_028646575.1 Pseudocheirus occidentalis | reverse complement strand
TTCCATTATCAATTACTTTCGTGAGAGTAATTACACATAAAATATGATAATTGTGACTTTTTACATTTCTTCATTATATATATATTTATATACATATTTTGCAAATTAGCCAATTATCATTTGGGATACTCAAAAATATATGTATTCTTCAATATTACCACCTTGATGTGTGTGGCTAAACTTCAGTTAAATATGCTGATTCCAACAATCTGTTCAAACTTTTAATTTCTTTCTGATCTTTCTATCCAGCTCAGGAAGTGAGATATTAAATTATTCTATACATTATATAATTAACGCCTTTTTTCTTTAGCCTAGATTTTCCTTTATGAATTTATATGTTGTGGATATATGTAGGTATATACACACCTGTACATGCATATACATACATGTGCACACATACTGTATGTATGTGTACGTGTGTGTATTCCATTGTCATTGGTACTATTAAGCATAAGATTTTTATCTTTCTTGACATTGTCATTTTATTGTTGTTGTTGATGACTCATCTGAAATCATGTTTTCAAATGCTTTGTTGTAGGGTCATCTGAAATAAAATACATCTTATTTATTTTTCTCGTTTTGATTATTATACTTATGTTTTTAAATGTCTCCTATATGAAGTGAGTGATTTGAAAAAATCATTCCTCTATTCATTTCTATAGGTAAAATTAATCCAGTTAACCTAGGTTTATAATTATTTAGTTTGCCCATTAAATTGATTTTATATACAGCCATACTTAGTCAGCATAGCAGTTATAGTCTTCCTTTGACATAACTAATTTTTATCAGAAACTGTATGGCTATATTATGCAGGATGCCTAATTTGAAAAGAAGGCTGCCTTCAAAGATCAGAAATGCTGTCATTTAGAAGAGGTATTAGGCTTATTTTGCAAAATTCTAATAAGTGGCAACACAGGGAAACATTTTAGTTAAATAAAAGGAAAAGCTTCATAGGATCATAGATTAAATGGTGGAAGTGATTCTAAAGGACATTTAGTCTTAATCCCTTCTATGACTGTTCCCATAGTCACACAGGTAGCAGAAATGAGTTTGATCTTATTTCCCCAACTCCAAATCTAACATTCCTTCTATAAGCTATATAAAGGTAAAATGGGTTGCCTTCACAGAAAGAAAGGATTTTAAAGGACTTCAGGAACCTCTCTAGTTCAAGAATCATTTTAAGTCAATTTTATTTTTTAAAAAGCTAGACATTTGGAATGGACAAAAATTGTAATATTTTGAATAGTGAAGATAAGTCTGTTGAAGAACACAACTTACTCTACCAACTCCAAGCCACAGTATATGGTTTTAAATACAGAGATTCCAAAATGCTCCATTAGCAAAGGCATCTTTTTAAAATTTTCTGTGAATGGTAGATGCCTGACATTGATTTTGCAATAGTTGAATGCAGACAATGCTAAAACCAATAGAAACAAAACATAGATATGCCATCCAGAGTGTGAGGTCATCATTAGAATTGTGAGAACACCTAAATTCAGAAGAACCTCAGTTAGGGATACAACTTGAAACTTTGTAAACTCAAGCATCTTGTTGCATGCATACCATGTTGAAGTAGACCAATTTTACTTTTCTTGTGTATTTTCTTTAAAAAAAATAAACCAGCTATGACCATTTATGCTATCAAAGTGAACCAAATAACTCACATTTGTATGTGTGTGTGTATATATATGTATATATGTATGTATGTATGTATGTATACACACACATACACACATATACTTTTTTAACCAAATGTCTGACTGTGCCGAAATGCCAAGTTGCAGGCATGAAAATCTGGCCAACATACAGTATAATAATAATTAGCAAATGGAACTTTAAGAAGTCCACTGTTTCTTTATCATTGAAGTTAGTGCAAGTACATATATTGTATAACGAATGTGCAAATTTGTCTTTTGGAGACAGGACTACCAATCCATACATCCAGTGTGTGTGTGTGTGTGTGTGTGTGTGTGTGTGTGTGTGTGTGTGTGTGTATAGTACTTTACAAAAGTATAGAAAATACTTTTGACATTCAATTTTGGTATACAGAAATAGAATAAATAATTGATTTTTTGTAAGAGGTGAGTTAAAGATACAGTTAAATTCATCAAAGCAATGAAGAAAAGGTGATATCTTCAATGTGTGGTAGTCATTTATTGAATTCTTCATAGCTGAAATGTCCGTTTCTATCAGTATCTGATCTTTGATCATTTCATCTACTTCTTCATGTTAGTTTCTCCTTAGCTTGTCATTCATTACATGAAGTAGTTCTGCTGTGTTGATGTACCCACTGCTGTCTTTGTCAGAGACCTGGAGTGTTTCACAGATTTCTTCTTTTCCATATCTTTCATTTTTTTCTAGACATAATGGTAAAAAAAAACATCAACATCTACCTTATTTATAATATCTTTTCCTCCTCCTTTAGTTGGATTTTGAACCAATGATCTTACAACAGTTCCACAAACTTTAGTCTTGATGGTATCATCTTTATCTTTGTCAAAAGAGTGAGAAGGATTCCTTAAATTCAGCAATCAACTCTTTAGTTAGGGGCTCAGCTAAAATACCTGAGAGAAGAAAGAAGAAGGAAGGAGAAACTCAGACTGTTTGTCCTGCTTCCATGGGGAGGCTGCTGCACTAGTATTATAATCAAACCACCATCCTGTTGCAGCTCAGGCCCCAGAGACTGATAATAAGGCTGTTGTGGCTGCTTTTGCTGCTGCTATTACTGCTGCTAGTACAGCCAACACATTCACTGGGATGACTGAGCTGGAGGTATCTAGTTCAGAGATTCTTATTTTTTTCTAAATCTGAAGCCTATAAACTACTTAATGCTTTAAAGTTCATAATACATAGTATCCATCTTACAAATGAAATCAGTTACTTAGAAATATAATTATCAAAGTATTATTTAGCAGTTCAGAGAAAGTAAGTTAAGAACTCCTACTTTAGTCCAACCAGCATTTAAGAATGTTTTTATTTATGACTATTTATATATCTACCAATCCACATAAGCATATGTGTGTGTGTACACACACACACATATATGCATATAACACATATATGGACATGTATGTATTATATATACACATATGTGTACATTCACATGTTGGTATGTGTGTAGAGAGGCTTTTGTTTTTCATTTAACAGGTATTTATTTTTTTCCCTCCCATTTCCCACTCCAAGCTCCATTTTAAGCCACTACCCCAAGAAAAGCATTATCCTTGTCTAAGAAAACAAAAAACAAACCATGCATAGTTAAGGTAAAACAAATAGCTATATTGGCCATATCATTTTTTCTCATTCTGCACATTTTGAAATTTTGATCTCTCTCACTAGGTGTGTTTCATTCTTCATCATTGTTATATTGACTCATAGTTGGTCAAGGCATTGATCAGACTTCTTCAGTCCTTCAAAGCTGTACAATTTTACATTTGTCATACTTGTCATGGTATATTTTCCCCCTGGTTCTACTCAATTTGGCCTGCAACAGTATTCATATAAAATATTTTGTTCAGCCTCTCCCAAAACAGTTTTAGTGTCCTTGTGTATTTTTTTCTTACTTGCCATCTCTACTCTGAGTTTTCTTACATGAACCTTTCCTGCCTGCTCACTTCCAGTTTCACATCTTCAGCTGCCTTTCAGATATTTCAAAATGGGTGCCCTATAGACATCTAAAAATTAAGATGTTCAAAACAGAATTCATTGTCTTCCCACCCCCCACTGTCTCTCCCACCCACTTCTACCTCCTTTATTTCTGTAGAGGGCAACACCATCCTCCAAATCAGGGAGGCATTCTGGATCTTTCATTATATCTCATCTCTCATATGCAAGCTCTTGCCAAGTCCACCTTTGCAATATCTCATAGACCTGCCCTGCTCTCTCCTCTGACACTCCCGCTGCTCTAGTACATGCCCTTATCACTCCACGCCTTGATTGTTACAGTAAGTCCTAGTGAGTCTTCCTGCTTCAAGTTTCTCTTCCAATTCACCTTCCATTTAGCCAATGAAGTAATTTTTCTAAAACACAGATCAGATCACATCATTCCCCACCCCCAAACTAAATAAACTCCTGTAGTTCCCTATTGCTCCCAGGAGCAAAGACAAAGGGTTCAATTTGCTATTCAAAATTCTATGTAACTACCCCCTCATAATTTTCCAGTGTTCTTACACCTTACTCCCCAACACATAGTCTCTGATCCATGACACTGGCCTCTTGGCACATAGTAGGTGCTTAATAATTTTTTATTAATTGGTTATTACAACATTTGAATTCTAATACTACTAGGATCCCTGTCTTCTTCCTCCCCCTCTTCTTCATAATATCTCTTGAGATTTTTTTATCTTTTCCTCCAGATGAATTTCTTTACACACATACACACACACATACACACATGCAAGCACACATGCTAAGTATATGATAGCTTAATGAAGATGAGTGTAAAAATTAAATAGTATTATTATTTTGGCATTGCTTATTTATGAACAATTATTTCATTTTATTTTTATTACATAAGCAACATAGTATTATAATTATATAGTTCATATCCACACAAACATTCATTCATAGATACACATATAAACACACACACACACACACACCTTTTGATAGACATACTCTTCAGTACTTTATACATTCTGTAATTACTATAAACAGAATTTCTCTTAACTCCTTTCTGCATTTTTATAAATATGTGGACATCTAAATAATTTGTATCTATTTATTTTATAAACTGCAACTTTAGTATAGTTTGGACCTGTTTATTTAGTTAGTTCATCAGTTAAATCTACAGTGTATTTGATAAATGTTCATAAAACCTTTTTAGAAAATGAGCATCCTATTATTGGAAGTATTCCAATGTTGTCTCAATTAGCACTTTTTAGAGATGCTGGAGAGATTTCTACTTCAGGTGATTAGTTGAACTAGATTACCATTAAGATTCTTTCCAATTGAAGATTATATTATTTCCCCCAAAAATAATTCTTATTTTTAATTGGCTTGCTTGTTTTTGGCACTCTATGGATATAACTCATATTTTCTTGACAATTCCCTTGATTCTTTTTCCTGCTATTTGATGAAAAGAAATGGTTTCCCACTAATGTTAGCAGAGGCTCTTAAATCACTGTTACTACTGGAATGTCTTTAAGCACTTGGACCTTTTCTTACCTACCTGGTTGAACCCCCCTAGTCTGAGAACCTTCCCTTGTTCTTCAGTGTGTATTGATCCCATCCCCACTCTGGAAACAAAAGGAGATGGCTCTCCAAAGTTACCATAACAATGGCTCCAAATTTTGTCTCAGAACTGCCTTTATTCTCTTAATCACACAGTGTTGGGAAAAGGTGTTTGAACAAGAAAATTCTAAATCACAAATCGTGAGTTATTACCTTTAGGAAATCCATTTTAAAAAATAATGAATCTAAACAATAGGATTGTAGCCCAATTTATTTGAACCTCCAGCCAGAAGAAAACCTTGTAATTTGAGATATCAGGGCTTAAAGTCTTGTCTTGCCCACAGCTGCGAAGAATAACGCACTGAAACATTCTTCTTCCCTTCAGAACCTCACAACCTCACCCCACCCTACACACACACACACACACACACACACACACACACACACACACACACACACTCACACATACAAATGCTAGTACCAATGGGCTTAGAAAGGTCTGACTATTTGACCAACAAAAGAAAAATACTGTAAACCAAAATTAGAAAAGTGACAAAAATCTCATGTTTCAAATAAGCTTTTGCCCTACTTGAGTAGAGAGGCAGGGGAGGAGAGGGAAGATGGTACTTCACTTTATGGTCCCTGTCCTCCCAAATGAAAAAGCAGCAAACAACATCTCATTGCTGAAAATTGAGAGTGCTGTAGTGTTTAGGGCTCCTCGACATCAAGATTTCCTGTCTCTAATCTATGCTTCCTGCTGCTATATTTGCTTGCTTAAATCCATGCTTTATACAAAGACTATATTGTGCTTAGCAAGTAAAAAACATTATATAAATGTTAGCTATTATTATCATTTGATTTAACACAGTGCCTGGCACATAGTAGGCACATTATAAGTGCTGGTTGAATGACTGAATGATTGCAATCAGCATTGTAGAAACCATAACCAACCACTCCCATTCACTGGGTCAGTGCCCAGCATTCCTCTACAGCTCACAATAGCTCTAGTCTTAGTGGAGAACCTGTGACCTTGAGGCCACAAGGGGCCCCTTTGACCCTCAAGTGTGGCCCTTTGACTGATACCAAACTTTTCAGAACAAATCCCCTTAATGAAAGAATTCAGTATGTGAAGTTTGGATTCAAAGGGCAGCACTTGAGGACCTAGAAGACCACAGGTTCTCTACCCCTGTTGAGCCGAGTCCCTCTCAGGATGGAAATAAAACAAAGTAGACTATTCCATACCGTCTTCCTGAAATACCTAAAGGTAGGCCCTGGAGATTACCTTAACTGATAGAGATCCATCACCCAGATTAGATGAACCAAAGAATTTCTCTAAGGACTTTAGGAATTACACTGCAAAGATCTATATCATAGTTTGCTTTCATAGAAAACTACAGATGACCAGGAGAAACCCAACCCTAGGGCAGACTTTTGTTTACTTAGTTGTGTGTTTGTTTTTCAGGATTTGAGTAGGTCTGTACCTCTGTGGAAAACTGCTCCTGTGGAAGCTGCTCACATCCTTCTTTGATGTAGATCATCAACTTGGAGATTTAGAGAATTGCCTGGGGTCCCTGAGCAGTTAAGAAAATGTTCCCATGGTCATTCTATCAATAAGTGCCCATAGCAGGGTTTTAACCCTGGCCATCCAGACTTCAAGGCTGGCCCTTTATGTGATATACCATGCCTTCTCTCTGAGAAGGTATTTTATAACTTATAAAAGAATATTATCAAAGAGTCAGTATTTCTCTTAATGCAAGTCAGAGTTTCCTTCCTCTCAAGACAATTTTGGGAGGCATCAGAGGCCAACTGTGTTCTTGACCAGTATGCCTGTCAGATCATGAGCCGTCATGCTTGGATAAGTGTAATGTCAATGGAATAGGAAAATCTTCCCTGCCCATCAATAAGCCTATGTGACCACATGTGTCCCTTTTCATAACGTAATGTTCCCAGGTCTAAAGGTACACAGGTATTTCAATCAGAGATGTGATATATCCTGAGTCACAAAGAGCCCACTGGAGGAGGAACTTGACTAAGGAGGAGTTTGCTTAGGGGGGAGGCTTGCTTCCAGGGAGGCTTGTTTGTAGGAAGTTAACCTTTTGGCAACTAAGTTAATTATGCACTAATTCATGAGGGTTGTGGTGCCTTCTTACTCTGAGCCTATTAGCTGAAAAATATATATAGTGTGAGGTTGGTGTTTTACTTTGGCAGTTCACTTATGAGAAGGACTTTTTGATTCTCTGGATGGGAATTTCAGTAGCCATTTGATAAGAGTCCCCTGACTACAAAGGTGTTGGTGTTCCACCAGTCTGATGGTTTATGTAGGTGGTTGTATTGCTTTGTTTAGATGGTTGGAACCTGTCTGTTGGATCCCTGTACTAATTTCTATATGTTTCTCTGCTTCTTTTTTTCTTCATGTTCACGATGCAGACCTTTCCCCTAAACTAGTGAATGACCTTTTCTGTTTGTATTTTCTCCGTGTTCAGGGTGTTTGCCTTTCACTTGAACTAGTGAATGACTTATATATGTTTAATTAAAGTAAGATTGTTGACCCCTTTGAAACTGTCTTTCCTTTAGAAAAGCAGATCAAAGAAGCTATGTTATCAGGTCATCCTGGGTGTGCTAGGGTCCTTGCTAATACAGGTAGTGAATGGGAAGCAAAATATTCTTTATTTAGAATACTCATTTGTGCTTTTAAAGAGTATTAACTTTTTAAAAATTATTCATTTATTTATTTTTAGTTTTCAACATTGATTTCCACAAGATGTTAAGCTCCAAATTTTTTCCCATCTCTCCCCTCCCTCACCCCAAGATGGCATGCAATCTGATTTCCCCTTCGCCCAGTCTGTCTTCTCTTTCTATCATGCCTCCCTCATTTCCTTCCCCACTTATTTTCTTGTAGAGCAAGATAGATTTACATCCCCCATTGCCTGAATATCTTATTTCCCAATCGTATGTAAAAACAAGTTATAACATTTATTTTTAAAACTTTAAGTTACAAATTATCTCCCATCTTTCCTTTACACCCACCCTCACTGAGAGCAAGGAATTCAATATAGGTTATACATGTGTAGTTATGCAAAACACTTCCACAATAGTCGTGGTTTGAAAGACTACATATATTCTTATATTTGAAAGTCAAATTTTCAACTCTGCTCTTTTTTATCAAGAATATTTGGAAATCCTCTATTTCACTGAATGTCTATTTTTCCCCTGAAACATTATATTCAGTTTTTTCTGAGTAGATGATTCTTGGTTTTAATCCTAGCTGCTTTGCCCTCTGGAATATCATATTCTAAGCCCTCTGATCCCTCAATGTAAAACCTGTGAGATTTGGTATTACCCTGATAATGTTTCCACAATACTCTAATTATTAGTTTCTTTCTGGCAGCTTACAATATTTTATCCTTGACTTGGGAACTCTGGAACTTGGACACAACATTTCTAGAAGTGTTCCTTTGGGGATCTCTTTCAAGAAGCAATTAATTAATTGTTTTAATTTATATTTTCCCCTCTGGTTCTAGAATATCAGAGCAGTTTTCCTTGATAATTTCTTAAAAGAGGATGTGTAAGCTCTTTTTTGATCATGGCTTTCAGGTAATCCAATAAATTTTAAATTATTTCTCTTGGATCTGTTTTTCAGGTCACTGTTTTTTCCAATGAGATATTTCACATTATTTTCTATTCTTTCATTCTTTTTATTTTGTTTTATAATTTCTTGATTTCTTATAAATTCACTAGCTTCCATTTGCACCATTCTAATTTTAAGGAATTATTTTCTTCAGTGAGCTTTTGGACCTCCTTTTCCACTTGGCCAGTTTTTCTGTTTAAGTCATTCTTCTCCTCATTGACTTTCTGGACCTCTTTTGCCATTTGGGATTGTCTATTTTTAAGGTATTGTTTTCTTGAGTAATTTTTCAGATCTCCTTTATCAAACTGCTGACTCATTTTTTGTGATTTTCTTGCATTACTCACCTTTTTTTATCAATTTTTCTTCTATTTTTCTTACTTGATTTTCTAAATCCTTTATGTACTCTTCTATGACCTGTGACCAATTCGTATTTTTCTTGGAGACTTTTGGTATAAGAGCTTTAACTTTGCTGTCTTCTTCTGGTTTTTTGTTTCTGTCTTTTTTGTCACCAAAATAAGATACTATAGTCTAAGGCTTTTATTTGTACACTGTTTACTCATTTTCCTGGTCAAATACTTGACTTTCTAACTCTTTGTTAAGGTAGGACTCTGCATCTGGTGTATAGGGTGTCCTATCCAAAACTTCAGGGGTTTTGTGCAGATGTTTTCAGAGATTCTTCTAGGGCCCTGTAAATATTCAGTTTTTCAAATGTGGTATGATCAGAGGAGAGATATTTGCTCCTTCTCTGGACTGTGGTCTGGCCTGTGAGTGACCACAAGCATGCTTTTCTGCCTTGGAACTCTGAGAAGGATTCCCTCTCCACCTCAGGTACAAGCACTGCTATACCAGCCTTCCATCTCACCCTAGGACTGCCATGCAGGACTGTGACCCAGATCCAAGCAGGGGAAAGTAAGAGAATCCTGCCATAGCACTAGTAATGAGATCCCTGCTATTCCCCTCTTATCAGTTGCTTGATCTCCACATCTTCTGTGGGACAGGAGCTCTGGAAGCAACCACTGCTGTTGTGGCTATTACCACTTCTGCCACCCCAGGGCTGGGGCTAGACCACACTTCCCCTCTCACACTCATGTCTGGCAGAGTTTTCCCACTGATCTTCTATGTTGTCTTTGGTGTTTGTGGGTTTTGAAATCTGGAAACCACCACAGCTTCCTATGATTCAGTCCCCTGAGGCCTTCTCTATCCAGTCTATCTCAGTGTGGCCCATGCAAGACTGTACTCCCAGCCTGGTGTAATAGACCTTTCCTGTCAACCAGCATTTCACTTTGTCATTTTCTAGGTTTTATATGTCTAGAATTTGTTTGGACTCATTTTTACAGGTATTTGAAGGGATTTGGGAGAGATCTCAAGGAAGCCCCTGCTCTTACTTGCTCCATCTTGGCTCAACTCCCCAGTATGATAACTTTTTAAATGATTAGTTAGTTGCACATATCAGTTAGACATTATGAAATCATAGATTGAAGGCTAGAAAAGACTTGAGAAGCTATGGAATCCTATACCCCTGTTAGGTACATGAGGAAATTGAGGTAGAAAGTGGTTATAACTTATCTAAGGAATCACAGTTAATATTTGTTTTAACTTAGGTTTGAATCCAGCTCTTCCTGACTCCATCACCATTCATTTGAGTGCCTTTGTGTCTGCTTCAGTTAAGAAATTAAATCAAAGAAATACCTTTGGCAAGTAGTATTTTCCCCCCAGTGGCCAGTAGGGATGATGGTTAGTAGGAATGAGTCTAGTTCCAGGAGGAAGAAATATATTGCAGATATTATTTCTCTACTGCTTAAGGATTGGCTTTAGGGAAAGATGGCAGATATGGAGGAGATTAAATGTCCCCAGAGGGGCCCTCTGTTGCTGTTGTGGGAGTTCAAATTAGGCTTTAGAGGAGCTTGAAGGGAGTTCAACTTGGAATAGTTCCCAAACTTCCAAGTTCTCCCAAATGGAAAAGCCCTACTGTGCCTATTTTAGTCATACTTTTGTCTTTAACTATATTTTTCATTGAACACTATTAATATTTTCTCATGCATGTAGATTGCATGAAATTAAAATCCTCCCCAAAAGTTCCTGCAGGTATTTCGAACATCAATTTAATCCATAAAACAGGTACTACTTGTAAAGAAATATACCAGACTCTGGAGATGCAAAGTTAAAACAAAATAAATACTTGACCTCAAGAAAGTGATTTTAGTGGGGTGTGGAGCAATGCAACAGAGAAAGATAGATGAGAGAGAAAGAAGATAGAGATTGAAAGCCATTGCTAGATATCACAAATAATCAAGATGGAGATATAAAGAGAAGATAGAAAAGAGAAGGGAAAGGGAGTAAGGGAGGTAATAAGGAAGGAAGGGGAAGAGAGAGAGAGAGAGAGAGAGAGAGAGAGAGAGAGCACAGTATTCACAAAACAATACAAAATGATTTCAGAAAGGAGAGACTACTATCACTGGGGACAATATGGAAGGGTGTTATATAGGCATTAATAATAGTTACAGCAACATTTATGGAGCATCTACCAAGTGCCAGGCACTGTGCTAAATATTTTAGAAGTTATCTCATTTGATCCTCACAATAACACTGGCAAGTAAATGCTATCATTATCCCTATTTTACAGATAAGGAAGCAAAGTTTAAATGAGTCACCCAGGGTCACACAACTAGTAAATGTCTAAGGATACATTTGAACTCAGTCCCTGCTCTCTCTACTGTGACACCTACCTGCTTCAGGAAGCACCTGGATTGTCTTTTGAAGGAAAGGAGGGATTTTTACAACGTGGTTCTCAGAAGGAGGAGGAGGATAAAGAGCACTCAGTGGCTAGGAGAAGGAATTCCATTTTTCAAAATCAATGGAAACTGTCATCAGCAGTTGTAAATATCCAGAGCTTGCCACTAAGCACAAACTCTGTGCTCAATAAAAATGTCTTGCTGGCATGATTTCACAAAATCTCAATGAAAATATATTTATGCACAGAAAGTTAACTGATAGTTACTTGTTGAAGATTCTGAAGGAACCATTCCAATGTTTGTTTTTTGACAAGTGATAGGAAATATGTTAACAAGTTGAACTTGCACTTAGAGAAAATATTATCTCTATGTTTACCAGGTGCATTCCAATTCTGTTACATTCCATGAGATGTATACAACTATGGTAAACTTGGAGGAAGGAAAATCTTTCACATGATTTGTTCAAAGTACAAGTATCATCTGAGTGTAACCAAAATCAAAGCAAATTCTATGAAACACAACACAGGCTATTGTCTCTGATAGGTGGATTCTTTTTCTTTTAATGTTCCAAGAATCTATTACATATTTGTGTTTGGCTAGACACAGCAGGCAGTATATAAAATCTGTGTATTAATGGCATATACATGTGAGTAGTGCCTGCATTTTTATAGATCTAGCTTTACTGCCGAAAATGTAGTTATTTGGGGATCTCTGTGGCTATAAACCTGTACATAAATTTTTACAGTGCTGAGTAAGCTGGGGTAAAATTAAAACATGAAATTTCTCCATGTTTCTTTGGTTATCTTTGGGACATTATTCACTGGGGAGTGTTTTATCTCAAGTGGCAAATGCATCGAAATGTTCTTTTTTTTTCCCCTCTCTTGATGTGGACCAAATTAATGAAACTAATATAATAGGCAGACAGAAATCTTCTGTGTTAAGGCTCTTGCAAGACACTTTGCATAGAAATGTCCCTGTGTTTTGACACTGATTTCCTGTTTTCTGACAGTGCTATAATTTGCTTTGAGAATTGTTTTAATCAGTTGCCAAATGTTTCTCTGGCAGTGCTGGGTAGAAATAATTGAATTTTTTCAAAGTTGTAGAAGCAAAGCTGGAGTATGATAAAACATCTTCCATTTGAACCTTTTTCTGGCTTTCAAACATAGGGTCTAATTACAAACATAGCTAGCTTAAAGGGAATGATCATGAAAGAGAGCAGTGATGAAGCTGTATAGGTTAGCTTTAACATTATATCACTGTCTTTTTTTTTAAACCAGAGAACTCATGTTATTGCTGCAGTGGCCAGAAAGACAGTATGTAATTAAGGCTCTCTTACTGTTTCTGATGTTAAACTCATAGTTTCTAGGAGCTTGCAAATCCAAGAAAGTAAATCTCTTTGGGGCCATCTCAAATCAAGGAGGATATTTTGAAATGGATTAGCAAAAAGAATGATGTTCTTAGCCCATAATACAGGGCTCTGAATTTGTGAATGCCTCTATATAGATGGATTTAAAATAAAATCACTGCCTGTTTTTTCTGGGGGAAAAGGAAAAATCTATATGCCTTTTATCAATTAGCCTCTAAAGAGAGCTTCCTCTCTTTTCATATATAGTGAGAATGCACTGTAGGAAAGAGAGAGTAGAGAAGTAGAAGTAGAGAAGTGGAAAGACAACTCATACTTGTTTGTATCAGATGACTGGGTCAGGATCCTCCATTTTAATCTTTTCTGACACTTGTTTATGGTACATCCCTTCTGAACATTAGATTCTCTTTAGTAAAGTGGAATGAATAATACTTTTATTATTGGCCTCACTTGGCTGTTATGAATACCAAGTCCAGCAATATGCAGATAATATGTTGTGATTACACAGTATTATTATCCGAGTGAATTGTTAGTAGATTTATTTTATCCACCTTCAAGTCCTCCCTTCCCCCACATTCACTTTATATGTATTTTGAACATACTTTTTTTGATATGTTCATGTTGTTTCTCCCGGTAGAATATATGGGGTTCTTTGGGTGTGAGGGGGGGAGGGTGCAAGGGATGTTTCATTTCTGTCTTTGCAACTGCAATGTTTAGCACAGTGCCTTGTACAGAATGGATGCTAAATGAATTCTTGTTGATTGATTTATTGATTTCACTTAATAACCCCATATACTTTGCATAGACAAAAGACTATGGTATATGGAACACAGCCTGTCAAATATATCTATATCTTTATCCTTATCCATTTCTATATCTATATCTATCTATCTATCTATCTATCTATCTATCTATCTATCTATCTATCTACCTATCTATCTATCTATCTATCTATCTATCTATTTATCTATCTACTTGTTGGTTGTCTCTTCTGAAGCATTTCCTTGCCTGATTTATTCTTTTTAATAAAGATTGACTTTCTAAGAGGGAAATGGAAATGTGGGGAATGTAGGTTATAGGGGGAAAATTGATAAAAATGATTTTCTGAAAAATGAAATTTGTGCCAGACTTTGAATTGAGCATTACTGGGGTCTACAAACCCCCAAAATAAGTAGTACCAGTGTTCTAGGATTTTACATCTTACTTTGGGTGATACATCCTATATGCAGAGTCAATAAATACAAAATTTTTTGAGGAGAAAGAGGACACAGCAAGAAGGAAGTACCTTCCAGACATGGGTAATGTGGTCCATGTGAAGGGAAAAAGAGATTAGAATGACAAATTCTAGTTATAGCTAGTACGACAGTTTGACTGAAATAGAAAGTAATTGAAGAGAAATAAAGTAAACTAAGTCTGAAAAGTTAGGTGGCAGCTAAATTATAGAAGCACTTAAAGTCCAGGCTTTTGAGCTTGCATTTGTTTACATGTTTGCTGTTAGGAGGCAAAGTGGAGAGAGCACTGGTCTTCTAGTCAGATCTTGGCACTGGAGTTCAAATCCCACGTGAGACTCTAGCTTTGTGACACTGGACACATCATTTAACTTATGTTTGCCATAGTTACTTCATCTGTGAAATGGAAATAAAAATAACACACACTTTATCGGGTTGTTTGAAGTTCAAAGGTCATCATAATTGAAAAGCATTTAACGCATTCCCTGACACCCAGTAGGTGCTATATAAATGCTAATAATGACAATGATAAAAAAAAACTATAATGTAAACCAAGTCCACACTGATATGGGATTCACTCCTTATAGTGGAAATTAATGCTCAGCACCTACATGGGAGGAGAGACAGAACTGGCAAAAGCAGAAATGAGAAGAGCTCTTTTCTCTTCTGGTTTTCTTGGGTTTCAGTCCCTTTAGAATCTGCAGTTGCTTAAGCACTTCTGGCTCTCAGCTTTGAGAAAAAAGAAGAATCGTAATACCAACCCCACTTCAGTTTGCTGAAATAAGAAGACTTGGGAGGGCTGAGGGAGATGAACACGAAGATGTGAGTGTTTGGGAATGTAGAGCCAGTTTTGGATGATAAGCTATAGGAATACGCAGTCACTGGGCTGAGAAGGGTATGGCCAGGTGTGAGGATGCTCATCATTGAGTAGAGGGTATCACTCCTTTACCTTTAAAGGACAAATGCAGCAGGAAAAGGGAGGACTGAAGTCAAAGGGAAAGTTATTTTTCTTTGTACTGAAAGAGGTTCTCAACATCCCACTGGGGAGACTGGGCTGCCAACAGGAACAGAAAGATGCTTTGTGATGGTACAGATAGAAGTGGTTGACTTAGAACAGATGGAAGATGGCCAGTCTGGGCCCAAGTTACCTTTTTTCAGTGAACATGCTGTACTGAGCAATAATACACCCACTGTATGTTTCTATTTCTTTCCACACAAGTACTTTCCTACACCAATGAAATTACGAGTTCAGAACCACCCTTAAAGAAGGCATTTATGTAGGAATTTTTAAATATAAAATATATTTGAATACAGGAACATTATATATATATACATGTACACATAAATATATATACACATATACATATATGTATGTGCATATATATATGCACATATATGTATTCCTGCCCCTTTTTCCCATTTATGTTTAATACAATATTGAGAATTCTATAAATATTGTTTGAGTATCCCATTCTTTTTTTAAAAGCTGCTTTAGTTGAAAATATTACATTTAAATCATATAAGGACAATGAAAAAGCAGAAAGTGACATTAACTTATTATCCTTAGATGAGAGACACTTAAAGTCTTGTCAAAATGACCACCTCAGTCCTGTAGTT
>CM053599.1:33380417-33397894 GCA_028646575.1 Pseudocheirus occidentalis | reverse complement strand
AAGTCAATAAATTTATTATAAAAAGAAAAGAAAAGAAAGGGCCTCCACTTGGACAAAACTGAGGTTTGCTGAGGACAAGGACCTGGGAGCTGTTTACCTCTGAGGACTGGACAAGAACCTGGCAGCTGTCTGCTTCTGAATCCAGGTGATTGGCAGATTCAGGAGGGAGCTGGAACCATGGAAAGGAATCCAGTGAATCAGAGAAACCTCCCAGAGTCAAGATGAAGAAAAGGCTTCCCCTTGGACTAAACTGAGGTTTACTGGACACCAAGGGGTGGAAAGTTTGTGTGGTTTTCTAATGATTGCATTAGTGACTAATGATATTTAGTAATTGGGAATCTAGCTTAGTGACTGACTGCTAGATGAGTGACTGATTAAGTTAATGGTTGCCCTATGAGTGGAAGATTGGTATATTGTGAATTGATTGATTGAATCTTTAAGTGAGAAGGGTTTCCCCCTTAGAGGAACCAGTTCCTTGTTCTAAATATTGTGACCACAGTGAAAACTGTGTGGTCATTCTAATGTTAATCTGTTATGAACACTATATTGTGACGTTCTGTAATAAGATATAATATTGAGAATATTATATTGTGAATATTGTACTGAACCTTGATCCATAATGGAATAAACTGAGTGTTCACTATTACTGTGAAATCTGAATCTTAAAATTTGTTCACAATAGCATTCTTTTGGTAATCTGCTGGTGCTTGGCTTTACAACTTCCTATAGGGTAACTTAGATTGCTATACCTAACTGATTATGCTATTCCTGCTTTGAGCCAAATCTGATGAGAGTAAGGTTTAAATAATTCTCATCTCCCTCACTTCTTTCTTTCTTCAGTAATAGGTTTTTGTACCTTTTCATGTAATTTACCCTTGTCTGCCTCCTCCTATCCTTTCCTCCCAGTACAATCCCTTTTCACCACTTAATTTTTTTTCATCATATCAAAGTCAATTTATACCCATAGTATCTGTCGTGTATGCCCCTTTTAAATGTCATAATAAAGATATGGTTCTTAAGAGTTACTAGTATCATCTTCCCTTTTAGGAAGTTTGCCTTTTTTAATAATAGGTTGTTGTTGTTTTCTTTCCTGTTTACCTTTTTATGCATCACTTGAGTCTTGTATTTGAAGATGAAGTTTTTGTTGAGCTCTGGCCTTTTTGTTAGGAGGATTTGGAAGTCAACTATATCATTGAATGTCAATCTTGTCCCCTGAAATATTACACTAAATTTCACTTGTTAGTTGATCCTTGGTTTTAATCCAAACTACTTTGCCTAATGGAATATCATATTTCACATCCTCTGCTATTTTAATTTTGAAGCTATAAGGTCCTGCATAAACCTGACTGTGGTTCCATATTTAAATTGTTTCTTTCTAACTGCTTACAGTATTTTATCCTCACCTTGATAATTTTCAAATTTGGCTACAACATTCCTTGGGATTTTCAATTTGGGATCTCTTTCAGGAGATGATCTTTGGATTCTTTTGATGACTATTTTACCTTCTGTAATGGGAATGGGAATTCGAAGATCTTCACTTAACAAGAAATTACTGATATTTTTAGCAGATTCACTCAAAGGATAGGAGAATCCTCAGTGTCTTGGATGGTAGGGATTAGTGACAAAGGAGCTGTAGGAATAGTTATAAAGAGAGTGAACTGCTTGAAATTTATAAGTATTTTCCAGAATCCTTTTGTCCAGCAAGCTTTTATAGACTTTCATTTGGCAGGAGATAACAATATGACCAATCTGTTAGCTTTAGCTGCTGCTGGATGCAGTAGAATGTATGCCACTAATTCTGTGTGACCTAGTGGTGACAGATCCTGGTAATCACTTAGAGACTGTATGAGAAAGTTGAAAGACGATGTAATGAAAATTGCTATCATGGTTGGAGATGCAGATGCACATAATGAAATCCCCTCAGCAGTTGCTCATAGAAATATCATGGTGAAAACAGCTCCTCCTTCTTATAAGCATCTACTAATAACTCTACTAATAGTTAAATAGGACACCCTCTTTTGGAGGTTTTGAATAAGATTTCACAGCTAAGTCACTTAGGAGAATAGGAAAATTATAAATTTCCTAGAGAGAGAAAATTTAATGGCCGAAGAATTCAAATTCAGGATATGTTGCCCAGAAAAGAACTGTTTACTGCTCTATTGGGAGCAGGGGTAGATTTTTAGAAAAATTGGTCGTATTCCAACTAATGAACTGTATAAAATGTATCAGGAAAATGGACCTGATGTTAGATAGAATAGTAGAGTGAGAACTGCCCCTGCAGATCTTCCTGAATCATTGTATCCAAATTTGTCACATCTTCAGGGAAACTCAGATTAAAGAAAGTACTGGCATAAGTGGAAATGGTGAATGTACTGAAACTGTGGCAGTGCATCAAGCTATTGGAATGGAGCACCGAGGACAGTATCATATATTCTCCTATGAATGAGGTTATGATATTGAGTACATGGACTCCAGAAGCTCAGCTGACCCTATCCTTGTTTCTTTTTGCCTTTTTGTCTATTAAACTTATTTGTGAAATTTGCTTCTTGCAGGCTTGGTACCCTTCACCTGCAGATGCCTGCTTGCTTAACCTGGATGGCACCCCCAGTCCATGACTGTGTGATGTGCCACCTCTGGACCTGGCATTGACTGATCTCCAGATGCCAGCTAAGAACTGACCTTTCAAATGGGACCTCCTGGACCTGGCATTGACCTCTCAAATGGAAACTTTTGGGGCAGTGACAGTTTTACATCAAATTTCAGGTTGAAGTAGCTTTGGAGAAGAGACTTTTGCCCCTTACCCCAAGATTTTGAACCCCATTAGTTCAAGAGGGGAAGGATGGACTTCTTGTGCCCAAAACCCCACCGTAAGCTATTGTTTTATGTGCAAAGTTTTTCTATTCTCCCTGTTATACTGTTGCAAAGTTCTCTTGACGCCAGTTTTTCCAACTGTTATCCCTAAACTTTCATTAATTATATTTTTGCTATGTAAGGGACATGAAAGATCTTGTGGCCAAATGTAATGGGAATGGGAATCTGAAGATCTTCTCTGCCCCTTAATAGACCGAAGGGAGTGGGGGTAATTTGAAGATCTCTCCTGCTTTGAAAGTAAACTCTGCCCCCAAAAAGGCTGAATTCAATAACATAGAGCCTGTGATGGAGGGAATTCACTGAAGTGTGGATCAGAGCCTACAGTAAGTTTCCCTGCTGTGAAGATAAACTCTGTCCCCTGATAGGCTGAATGTAGTCAAATGGAGACTGTGGTGGGAAGAGTTTGCTGAAAGGAAGCAGAGCCCACAGGAAGCAGAGAGTGAGAGTCAGAGAGATGGTGGGAAAGAAAGGTGCTCAGACAAAGAGAAAGTGAGGTTTGTGAGCAAATATTGATTTTGTATTGGTTTGTGGGAAGGTTGAAGGATGTTGTGGCTCTCAGTGTTATTATGGCTTCTTAATACTATGATGGAATGGGCTTATTGGTTTTGAGATTCAGTTTTCTTGTATCTAAATAAATGCTTCAGTTGTGTCCTCTTCCTGGAGAATCTGATATATTTTGTGATCTAATATCATGTGATATTTATAGTCACATTCTTTATCATGATCATTGGTGCTGTAAATATTGCATTGGTGCTACACCTTATGGTTCTACAATCTCAGGGCAGTTTTCCTTGATGATTTCCTGAAAGAAGCTTTTCAGGCTCTTTTTTTCATCATGGTTTTCAGACGGACCAATATTTTTTAAAATCATCTCTTCTTGATCTGTTTTCCAGGTCAGTTGTTTTGCCAATGAGGTATTTTATGTTTTCTTCTATTTCATTTTTTTTTTTTTGGTTTCTGTTTGAATGATTCTTGATCTCTCATGGTGTCATTACCTTCCACTTGCCCAATTCTAATTTTTAAGGAAATGTTTCTTCCATTGGATTTTGTATCTTCTTTTCCATTCAGCCCATTTTACTTTTTAAGGCGTTCTATTCAGTGAGTTTTGTGCCTCCTTTTCCATTTCTCCAATTCTACTTTTTAAGGAGTTGTTTTCCTCAGTGTACATTTTTATTTTTCATTTGGCCAATTGCATTTTTAAGAGAGTTGTTTTCTTCAGTGTATTTTTCTTTGGTTCACATCTGGCCAATTGTATTTTTTAAGGACTTATTTTCTGTAGTCAATTTTTGTCTCTCCTTTTATAAGTTATTGACTCCCTCTTGGATAACTTTAATTTCTTTTCCATTTTTTCTTCTACCTTTCCAACATGACTTTAAAAATCCTTCTTGTGCTCTTCTAATAAAGTTGTTTGGGCTTGAGAGCAGTTCATATTTCCCTTTGAGGTTTCAGATGTGGGTATATTGACAATGCTGTCCTCTTTTGAATTCATGCTTTGATCTTCCTGTCCCCATAATAAGAATATGTGGTCATTGTCCATTTCTGCTTTTTGCTAACATCATTTGCCTATTTACTGGCTTTGAAGGTTGAGTTCTCCTGATGGATCGAAGGAGGCACTAACACAAGCTTATTGTGCTGGGACCATGGGACCTGGTTACTGGCTTTGTGTGCTGGAGCCTCAGGCTTTGGCAGGTAGAAGCTCTAGGAGTTCTGGCAACTTACCTGGTGCTGAACTGGGGTCAACAACACTGGAGTTCTTGGTATGGGGGTAGGGAGTCTGGCTCCTGGGGGACACCTGCTCACCTGGGCATTGCACTTGAATATTTAGGCCCTAGAGGATGTCTGCTGGCCAGGAGCTATGCCTCCTGGAGTTGTGCTTTTTGATATTGTGCTGAAGCACTGGGAGGTTTGATTGCTGGAGCATTCAGGTGCACATGATAGTTTTCTGAGCTGCTGTCTTCAGGTTCTCCTGCCTGTGCTGGCATACTTGAGAGGTTCTGGGTGTTGATGCTTGTCTGCTCCACCACCCTGGGGCTCAGGATCTGCTCCTTATATACTGAGGTAGGTTTTTCACTGGCTTGCTGGGACACCTTCCATCCCGTACTCTTCCTCCTCCCGAAGAGTTAGAGGGGCCTTTCCCATTAATCCCCCAAGCTTGCTGGGCTACAAGACTGCTGCGTCCCATATTTCTGCTGGCACAGCTCTTCTAGGATTTATCTTTGAGTAACGTTTTCTGGGCTTTCAGAGGTAAATAAGGGAGGGTGAGAGCAACTTACTTTTTATTCTGCCATCTTGACTCACAGAAAATGAAACGAGTGTACTTGATTACCATAGTATAGTAAGAAGGATCAATTAAAATTCTTAACATTTTCATTTCACTCCTAAAACACCCCCCACAAACTTATTCAACAATATTAATTATCTACCTAAACTGATCAATTTTATAAGTAAACCAAGTTTAATTTTTTTTAAGTTTTATACTTACTCAGGGCTCAAGAATATTAAAAGCTACCAAATGATTCTTATTACTAGAGGTAGAAAAACAAGCAATATTTTATTATAGCACCAATCATAAATTGCATTAAATATCCTCTTTAACTAACAAATGTGTAATCAAATGTTGCAATGATTTGAGGATTACACTGAGCCAAGTGCATCTTTATAATATTCAGTGGTGAATATAGTATTCATTTTCCTAACTAAAACCAGGCTTTTCTAACTGGCAGCAAGGAAGATCCTTGTCCTAGACAACCTCTTCTTGGGAGCTTAGGGTGTAATTATGCACTATTTAACATTAGAGATAATCTGAAAAATATGATGAAAGATTATGGTGATGTTAAAGCACAACAGAACTTATGTAGAACGAAGTCTTCCAAGTAAACTTCTAATTTAAATGTGGTGAAAACATAATAGCAGCAAGATTCTGAGAAAAAAAGAACTCTTTCTGTCCTCAGGTTGTCATGCAAATGAACAACTTCACAGAAATTTCAGTGTCTACTGTGTGCCTAGTACTGTGCTTGTCACTGAGTATACAAAGACAAAATAAAATAAAATAATACCACCTGTACCCAAAAAGCCTATAATCCACTGGAGGTAAATTATATGCTCTCAAACAAATATTAAATATTTTAATTATTTAAAAACAAACATGCTTTTATTGTTATAGAGAACTCCTATATCCATACAAAATATGTACTGAATATATATAAAATAACATTGGGTGAAGAGAGAGCATTAGTGATGGGAGTGGGTATTTAATTTACCTGGAAGGAACTTCTTGGGCTTATTCTTTAAGTGATGCCTGGATTTCATTGTGGTAGAAGAGAATATCAAAGAAAAGATTTGCAGGTTTCCCCAAAGCACAGACATGCAAGAGGAAATGTTTGGTACAGAAAACATCAAATAGGATACTTTAGCCAGAATATGAATTCCTTGGAGTGGTGGTTGGGAGAGACAATAGAAAACAAACTTAGAAAGACAGCAAGGAGAAAAAGATTGAAGAAGTTGGAATGGCAAACAAATGTGCTAAGACACATGGGCAGCGAGTGGTAGATGAGTTACATATTGCAAATTTTTTTAAAATCTCCCAATCACCCTTTGATGGGGGGAGGAGTAAAAGAAGAAAGAGAAAAAAAAGGAAAAAGAATTATGCCCTGTTTGAAGAGTAATTACAGCTTAATCTCCAGAAGACATGACTTCTGACAATATAAAATGTTATCAATCAATACTGAAGAAGACTAATCATTGTATACTCAAATAATATTCTACTCCAATGAGCCTCCTTGTGACAGTAGCAGAAAGCACATGATAATTCCCTGCCACTTATTTATAGCCAATTTTAGGATCCTCCTCTTCTGCCATGTCTTTGTTTGAATACTACTCCCTGAACTTTTTACTTGGAAAGAAGGGGCAAATTCTGACTCTGCCCAGGTTGTTCAACAAAAAGAAGTCATAGGGAAGAATCTGAGAGACTTCCAGCGTGGAGTACTTCATAAAGGAAAGACTACCATGCTGATACTAGTCCTGTCTCTTCAGTGGTTACTTCAAGAAGGGCCTTCACATGGTGGTCAGAAGAAGCAAAACAAAAGACGCATGATGGAAAGGGATATCTCAGCCATAGAAAGGACTATAGATTCTGAATGCAGATCAAAGCAAATTACTTGCTCTCTGTCTTTTGTGTTTTGTTTTGTCCTTCCTTTCTCATTGCTCACCCCATTGGTTATAATTCTTTTTTTTTTGAGGGAAAAGTGCCAACTTTATTTTTCCTAATTGAAACTTGAGGCGTCCTTTGAACACAAAAAGTATATACAGATGATACCGAGGCAGCCTCCTTCCCACGGGTCAGAGTCAGTGGTGTCCCAGTATCTATAATGATCAGGTTCATTGTCACTAATGTCCAGGGTGACCGAAGTAGAACTGCTGGCCTTGGGGTTTGATGGCTCTTCCACAGTTTTTGTGAAGAAAAGCTTCACCTTAAAGTTTGGAGAAAAGTATCTGTTGGCCTTGCCTTTATTCGCTTTGTCAAGATCATTTTTGGACAATGTGAGTATGAGATATTCCTTGTCATTATCTGACCGCTGGGCACTGCAAATACTATCAATCTCTTGATCGCCACAAAGACTTCCATTTTCTACTTTGAATTTTCCTCTGGGCCTGGTATGAAGAATGTATTTGCCCCAAAGTGAAACATTTTGTCCTTCTTGAGCATCTTGTTCTGCTTGTGGAAGAATTCCACTTTAATGTCACCACACAGGGGCAAAGGCTGTGGGTACTCAAAGTACATGTACTTGTCTTCCCACCTTGTGGGTCCTGAAGGGGACGTGTAGATCTTCACCTTCAGCTGGCAAACCACGAACTGAGGGTTGCGAGTTCCACCAAATGAACATTGGAATTGTTTCAAACATCATCTTGTGAAACAGCAGGGCCACTGGTCTGTCATTCAAATGATGCTTTAACAGGTGGCTATAGTAATACACATAGGCCTCTGGCTGAGAACAGTTACTCCCTTTTTGTCTCCAGTCCTTACTTCCCCATAGAAATCCAGAGCCTCTTGTGCCTTTAAAAACTTTCCTCGATGTAATTAATATGCACAAATCATGACACCAGTTCGTCCCTTTCCTGCTTTACAGTGAATGGCTGCAACATGATTGTCATCTTCACTCAGCCACTGGTCCAGGTCTTCACAAAAGGGCTTGATGAGCTCTAGCTGGGGTGGGTTGGGGGCTTCAAAAGGATACTGGGCAACTCTACACTTAAATTTGATGGCATCATAATGTCTTTCAGCACATAGATTGTATATCTTGTAATGATTTTTATGCTTTGAATCCAAAAACCTGAGGACATCATCGATGTTGTTCCTGTAAACGCCTTCAAGTCTTTCTGCAGGAAACTCCATAGCAATGTTTGTATAAATATAGGTCAGGTCCAAGTCCAATCCATCCTCCTGATATCTCCTTTTGTTTCTGCTCATGATCTCCTTGATGATGGCTGTCATGTCTGGGGGCTGCGGGGGGAGGGGGCGAGCAGGCAGACAGAGGCTGCTCGGGTGTCGGGGGCCTGCTCAGCAGCCGGGCGCCTGGGCCTGGGCCTGGGCCCACGGGAGCTGGTGCTGTGGGTGCAACCCACGCGGCGGCGGGCCCGGGGGAGCGATCAGGCGGCGCGGCCCCCGCTGCAGGAGGCTGCCCCAGGGGCGGGGGGCCCGGCGGCCGTGGCCCCGGCGGTGGACGACGACCACGGCGACGAGGAGGAAGAGGCCGAGGCGCGGCTCCGGCGCGGCGGCCCCAGGCCGGGGGAGGGGGGAGCGCCGCCGGGGCCACCGCCGCCGTGGTGGAGGATGGGGGGGCCCGGAGCTGCCGCCACTCGGGGCCCCGCGGCGGGAGCGAGGGCCTAGGCCGGGCCGGGGCCAGGGGCGCGGAGCGGGGCTTGGGGCCGCGGCCGCCGCCGTCTTGCATCGCCGCCGGGGCCGCCTCGCCGGGCCTCGCCGGGCCTCGCCGGGCCTCGCCGGGCCTCGCCGGGCCTCGCCAGGCGCGGAGCTCACTTGGCTGTTATCATGGCCCTGGCCGCCGCAGCTTCTGTCGGAAGACACCAGGCTGCCCGCGCCGGGAGGGAGGCGCTGCAGGCCGTGAGCCACTGCCGGCTGGCAGCGGTTATATTCTTCATTACAACTTGGTTAATATTTTATGTGAAGTATTTGTAGAACCTTCATTTGATTGTATGTCAACATGGGGGTTGGGGGAAGGGGAGGGAGGGGAAGGAAATTTGAAATTTGAGGGATTGTGGAAATGAATGTTGTAAACTAAAAGTAAATAATTTTTTTTTAAAGAAGAAGAAGCAATGCAAAGACATTCTCAAGGTCTCTCTCAAGAACTTTATAATTGATTGTGTGACATGGGAGACCGTGGCACAGGACTGTGCAGCATGGCATGCCCACATCAGAGAAGGTATTGTGCACTATGAGCAAAGCACAATTGAAACAACTCAGAGGAAACACAGGACCCCTAAATTTGGAGAACTCAGCCCAAATGTTCACATGGAGTATTTGTGCCTGACCTGTGGTAGAGCATTTCAAACTCATATTGGTCTGATCAGTGACAGTCAGACACATTGAAACTTGACTTTAGCATGGTGATGTCATTTTGATTGTCTTTGAGAATAAAGGACAACAACCAATCAAGAAGAGAGTCAAGACTGCATAGCCTTTATCTCCTAAACTACAGCAAGTGGAAAGGGACAAAAGATGAATTATGGGGCATACAAGAAAAAAAAGCTAAAATTATAAAAATGCTAAGAGAAAATAAGCTCAACAAAAGACTAGTGGATAGGAAGATAAAATTTAAAAATGATTAAACTCTTTAAAAGTAGAAAACTATTTAAATATATATTTTTTCTGAGATGGTGAACTTAGAATGTGTGACTAGTGCCTATTAGAATATAAACTTTTTGGGATAAATGATTTTTTTTACATTTTCTTTTCATCCCAAGAGCCCAACACAGATCTTGACATATAGCAGGTGATTAGCAAATGTGTTATGGTTAATTGATTATAGATACAGCTATAGACTTTGCAGAAAGCAGAGAAAGATAACAAGGAACTAAAAATAATTGAAATAAGAAATTAAAATTGAAAAATTGTATGTCAAAACAGTTTCCAATGGAGTATTTGTTATTATTATTTAATTATCAGATTAGGAGGAAATGAACCGTTGATGAAAATTCTCTTTATTGCTGATAAATAATTTTAAAATGTCTTCAGGTGAAGGGAAATCTTGAAGGAGAGAAGAAAAAAAGTGTTTATCGTCAAAACAGCTCATGAATTTTCACCAAACCAAAGTTTAAAAGATGAAACAGGACAAACAAAAATAACTTAAGGGTCATAGTTCTTCTGGAAAAAATATGACAAATAAAAGAACAGAATATCCTAATACTGGGAAGAAAAGGAATCCTCAGAACTTCTGAACATAGATAAGCAAAAATAGCGTGAACCAACAGATAATTCCAATAAGGAAGAAAATAAGGAAGGAAGGAAGGAAGAAAGGAAGGAAGGAAGGAAGGAAGGAAGGAAGGGAGGGAGGGAGGGAGGGAGGAGGGAATGAAGGGGAAGAGAGGGAAAGAGGGAGGGAAGGAGAGAGAAGAGAAGAGAAGAGAAGAGATAAAGAATTACTTACGTGTTTACTCTGTGGTACCAGGTAGAGATACAAATACTGTAAAAAGAAAGTTCCTTACATCAAGGAGTTACAGTCAAGTAGGGGGAGGCAATCCATAAAAGGGATACAAAATATGAATTAGGAGAATAGAATATCTGGAACAGTTACATATTTTGCAGTCCAGAAAGTTAGAAACAGTATTTGTATCAGAGTGGAGAAAAGATTGCCTGAGTCCTTTCACAAAATTCCTCAAGAAGACAGGAGAAGGGAAGGACTAATTCAGAGTAATATTCTTTGGTGAGTGGGCTTCAGTATTCCTTAGATAAACCAGAGCATAGAGTTCCCATGTGATGAGGCTGATTCTTGGATGATACAGCAGTCTGTGAAGTCCTGAATGTCTGGAAGAGACCTAGGAGTAGAAGGAAAATAGAATTTGTATTTCATGTTCAAGGCAATAGGGAATTGCTAAAGAATTACTCCCTGGGTTGACAGAGTGTTACAATGGAAGGAATATTTATCTTTGAATCAGATGTTCTTGTTTCAAATTTTGCCACACTCACTCACAACTTGTAAAACCTTGGGCAAAGCATTAAACCTCTATAAGCATCATTTTCATCATCTGTAAAATCAGGAATTTGAATGAGATGAATTCTAATATGCCTTCTAGCTTTAAACCTGTGTTCCTAAGATTCAGGCTTAGGGGAAAAATATTAAAATTTGGCAGCTATTTGGAGAATAGATTGGAAAGTAGAGAAACTAGAGGAAAAGAAGTCAATTGAAAGATTATTATAATAATTGAACTGAGGGGATATTGACTTTAATTCTGGTGCAGATCATGTGAGTGAGGAAAGGAGACAGAAGGAAGAGATATTGAGGGAGTAAATTGACAAGTGGATTGTTGAGATGGGCTTGGGGGAGGGGAAGGGGGGAGAAAGAAGAGAGATTAAGATAACTCTGAGGCTAAAAGCCTGGGAACGTCAAGCTT
The DNA here is from genome assembly GCA_028646575.1 of Pseudocheirus occidentalis. Lineage (NCBI taxonomy): Eukaryota > Metazoa > Chordata > Mammalia > Diprotodontia > Pseudocheiridae > Pseudocheirus > Pseudocheirus occidentalis. The sequence goes on along the minus strand of CM053599.1, from coordinate 33,386,398 downwards.
TGGAACTTAGATGGACAGTGATACTCTGGACAAAAATTGAGAAGCTGGCAACACTTAAGTTGTTTTTGTGGTAAGATAATAAGATTCATTTTGCACATTAAAGTTAAAGTTGATGTGATTAATCAGATTGTGTTGAGGATATGCTAGTAACTAAAATGAAAAACAAAATGTATTTTCCAGATCAGCTCAAATATGGCCAAAAAAATAGTGAAGCAAATCTGAATCACATTCTAGGAGCTGAAGAAACTAAAAAATATTCCTCCTTATACATTTCTCCACATAGTTAATAACATGAAATTTACTCAAGGGAAAAGAATAGATGAACATTCAACATTGCCACCAACATATGACCTTAATGAAGCCTTATAATCTGATGCAATATAAAAAATAATTGGCAATGGAGTCAAAAGGTACATATTCAAATGTCACCTCTCCTTTCTGCGTCTTTCACCTGAGCCTCATTTTTGATCAAGTACAAAGATAAGGGAGATAGACTGTATGACTTCTGATGATCCTTTCATCTCAAGATATATAATGCTATGAAATACCAGTACACACCCACAATCTCCCTAGTGATAAATCTGAAGAGATAGTTTTGCAGAATCACAGAATTTTAAAGCTGGGAGGGACCCAAGATGGTATCTTGCATGAAAAGGATCTGCAACAAACCTAACAGAAGGTCACATTTTCTTGATCCAATGAAAAAGGAAATAATGTCTCCCAGGGAAACCAGTTTTACTCTCTATAGTTCTAAGTATTCATAAGTTTTCCCTCCTATATTAAGCCTAAATTTACCTTTCTTGGAAACTTTCCATAACTGATTATGGTTCTGCCCTCTGTAATAATGATGAAATTCTTATTTCTACAGCAACTTTTAAAAAAGTCTAAGACAGATATCATGCTCCCCCCAAACATTCTGTTCTCCAGCTTAAGCAGCCCCAGTTCTTTCAGCTATTGTTTATATGGCATGAGTGGAAGACTCCACCATACTGACAGTCTTTCTGTGAACATGCTCCAGATTGTCATTATCATCCCTAAAATGTGATAAAAACTGAATAAAATACTGCTTATATTTTAAGGGAGAATATGGTGGAACATCCATCTTCTTACTGCTGCAGGTAGTGCCCCCCTATTGACTGAGTGAATAAATCATTGAAACAGCTTCTATTAAATAATTTTGGAAGAAAAACTGCTGATTGTGGGAATAGAAACACAAGACAGTTCTTTCTCTGAAGCAGCTTGCATTCTATTTTTTTTTTAAGATAACTAGCTTCCAGCTGCAAGTTTGCTGTAGGATTTCAGTCTTTTTTAGTGTGTACAAAGCAGATACTAAGGCAGCTTCTTTTGTGTGATTTCCATGGATTAAACCATAACCCTTTTAGATACTGAAACATTTCTGGGTGCCAGATTTTGGTGTCTATAACTTTCTTAATGACTCCAGCTTTCTTCCACATAATACCATTGACAGATTCAGGGATGGCAGTCTACTGCATCCCCCATTCATTTGGAGAGAGAGTACTGTCTCATACGATCAGTTACAACAGTGGTTCTCAACCTTCCTAATGCCCCGACCCTTTAATACTTGTATGTGGGCATATCTGCATGTGGGCAGACTTGCCTGAAGATGGATAGAGGGGCTGTGCCACGGTTTCTTAGACCATTGGAAATATATGTTTTCGCATGGTCTTAGGCAACACCTGTGAAAGGGTCGTTTGACCCCCCGCAAAGGGGGCACAACCTACAGATGGAGAACCACTGTGTTATAACATGCTTGGAAAGTTGATTTTTTTAACCATCAGTTAAGTCTTTGAATTCATGTACAATAGATAAAAATCTCTATTAATAAAACAACACGATTAATATCTATTGAATATGATTCTCTTTTATTTTGATCATCATTATTTGATATATGTACATATTTTTGAACCCTAATCACTGACAGTATCCACGAGGACCAAAAATTCTTATGGGTGATGAAAATCAAACTATATAATATAGTTTTATAGAATCAACACACACACCACACATACACACTCACAGTCTCACTGTTTTCTAGATAGTTGGAGAAAATTAATAATTATATAATATTAATAAAGAAGATTTTAGAAGTTGGGAACTGAGTATGACCACGGTGGGGTGGAAGTGGAAACTAATGAATAATTTAAAATATTGAATAGTTACATCCTAATTTTCCAGCTAGATGTGAGTTAAGAAACGGAATCCTCCAATTGATATTCCTTACCAAGAGTCACATATTTTCAGCTCTAACAAGAATCATCTCTTTATTTAGTATGTATGGAAGGTTTCAGCAAGTGCAGGAGCAGTCAGAAAGTTGAGATTCCATAAGTTAAGCTGTCTCACACTGAACATTCTGGAGAGAACAACCTTAATGGGCATTTTCCCACCTCTGCTAGTCTTCTGTTTTCACCTCCCCAGGTTCATATTTCACACACAACTCTAATCATAGTATTTATTGTTGCCCTCAAGCCAGAGAAATGAGAAAGGGTAAGGCAAAGATACACGGGCTGTCTCAGAGGACTGCATATCATTGTACAGTGTTAGTCTTGGGGAATCCCAATTCTACACAAAAGAAAAAGGGGGGCTTAACTAGAAGCAGCTACCATCATGCCATCAATCAGCAATCCCTGGCATATATATTCTGAGGAACAGCATGCTATTTTCTGAGAAACAGTATATCCCCAGTGTCATGTACCTTCTCCAATTACTTGCAGCTTTGCTCTCAAAACTGGCTGCTAATGAAGGGTTCTTTTTCTTCTTTTCAGTAGTTTCTTGGTCTCCTCCCATTTAGCAAAACTAGGATAACTTGATAAATGAGCTGCATCCATGTTATTTGTTTTCTTGTTATTGTTGCGATTATTTTGTTTAAATCAATCTGCAAAACCAAAGTGCTTCAGTAATTTTTTTTGTTATTCAAACTAGGGGTTTCATTGTCATAGTGATTAACAATAATAATAATAATAATGATAACTTGTATTATCATTTGAATAGAACTTTAAGGTTTAAAAAGCACCTTAGGAGTGTTCACTCAAGTGATTCTTAACAATAGTCCTGTGTGTTAGCTACTGTAATTAACTCCATTTTCCAGATGCAGAAAATGAAACAAATGAATTTACTTGTAGAAGTCACATGGCTAGTTAACTGTCTAAGGTAGGTCTTCTTGAATCCAAACCCTGAACTCAGTATGTTGTCTTAGGAAGGAAATTTCCTTTTTCAATGCAGTGTACTGAATCCTAAGGAACTTACACTTTTAGAGAGTTGCCTAGGATCTGAGGGGTTACATAATCAGTATATGTCGAAAGCCAGACTTGAACCAAAGGCTTCTGAGACTATGAGACTTGCTCTCAAAATTTATCAACAAGTGACTATCAATTACTTGCTATGTGCCATTCATTGTATTAGGCTTTGGCAATACAAAGATAAAATTGTATCAGTTCTGACCTTCAAGAAACCTATATTCTACTGAGAAGACAAGTGTTCTGATACAACTGACTTTCCATGGAGTAACTCTTCAATGAAAATCAATATATCATCAAATATAATATATATTTAATACTATATATAATAATAATCAATACAATATCAAAATAAATATAACCAAGTCTTTTCATTCACATTAAGGACACAAATACTCCCCTCCCTGGGTAGTGAAAAATCAAGTAAGATAATACTTGTGAAACATATGTAGCAGAGGGTCTAGCATATAATACTTTATTATTACTTCTACTTGTTACTAATTATGTGAAAATTGTTTTATTAGTTAAAAATTATTAATGAAAAAGTAAAAAAAAATAGTATCCCATGCTATGTGCCAAGTACTATGGAAGCAAATTCAAAAGGCTAGTTCTTTGCCCCCAAAGAGTTTCCATTCTAATTAAGGAAACAAATATGCCTAGCTTAATTGGTTCAATTCTTTATTCCTTTCTTTTGTGGAGGTGTAAAATGAAGGGACATCTAAGATACATTATATAAGGGTCAGTGACAGCCATTTAAATGAACAATGGCAACATTTTCTGAGTGAAGGGATATGATTTTGCCTTTCATGCAATCTACAGGGGGTAAGGAAAGGCACCCTGTAAGGGCTTTAAATTTCTTCAATGGTATCAAAGGGAAACACTTGCTCCTTAGAAAAGGCGAACAATATTGGGGCTCGTTTATTTCTCCTGTGCTAATATCTGAATAAGATGTTTCTGGTTGATAGAAGGCTTATTTCTCATGTTCGACTGAAATATTGAAGATCTATCTAAAATATATGTGACTTTGCTGTATATCATCCTAATTAAAATGAATAGGAAAGCAAACCATGTAACTATGTACTTAAATTAAATTCTAAAAAAGAAATGTGAAGTCATACTAATGTAAATCTTATATTTCTCTTCATTATTTAATATGACATTATATATAATACATATGTATGTAATTATATATATAATACATATATCCACATTAATAGCTCATAGCTATGTGTGTATATATCTCTATATATATCTGTATGTATGCATATGTGTGTATTCACATATATACATATCAAAGAGGGAAGACTGCATCTATGCATAATAATTATTTAAGTAATTTTTGTGGTTGCAAAAAAGTGGGAACACAGTGGGGACTTGATGATTAATGAATCTCTGGAGAAATTGTAGGAGATAGATGTCACTATGGTGTTAGAAAAAAATGGTGATATGAAGAATTCAGAGAAGTTTGGGAATACTTTCATGAACTGATTCAAACTAAGTATGATGTAGTTGGAAAGAGCTTTAAATCGTAGGTTAGAGGGACTGGTTTAACACCCTAACTCTGATGTTTGCCACTCATCTCATCTTGGGAAAGTGTCTTACTTTTCCTTAACCTCAGTTTCTTCTGCTGTAAAATGAAGATGTTGGACTAGATGACCACTTAGATTCCTTCCATTTCTGAATCTATCATCCAGAGGTTTTGAAGTAAGTAAATAACTATTGGAATAGTTATTGAAATAAAAGGAAGGCAACAAGAACAATGATAATAATATTCTTGAATATATTAGTTCTGGTAGTAAGGAAAATTGTTCAATAACTTCTTACTTTTTATTATAAAATATAACTCTCATAAAGTGAAATTTTGTTTTGTTTTGATATGCATACCTCACAAAATATCTTTGTTAAAAAAACCTATAAATTCTCATTTGAGTCTCAACCTTTTCTCTCAGAATAGCCAAAAATAGTCTTTTCCTTACATAAAAATGCAAAAACAAGAAATTAATCATTTGAATTGATAAGTGCCTTGGGAATAAATACCACCGTCATTGAGCTTTAAATATAGCGTTGTTTTAAGAAATACCTTGTGCTGGCAAAATACAAAACTTCCCTCCCCTCCCCATGTACAAGCTGTTTCTTTTTTTTTTCTAGAAGACAAGCTAATGGTGTATAGAAAAGCTTTGTATTTTTCACTCAAGCCAGATAAAAAGAACAGATCTTCTTAGAAACATGTTGTATATTAAATCACAGGTCTGAGACAAATGTGCCTTTTAAATCCATTTTCAGCCAAAGAACCTTTTTTCTGTGTTTGTTATTTGTCAGTCATTTGGCAGTGGAGAAGGTAGAGAATTACAATTAAAAAAAAAAAAAACCTCTCTGACAATTAAAATAAAGTAACCATAAATAAGGAATTCTAAAGTATTATTTAATTCAAAATCAAATAGCTAAGTTGGGTATCTGAGATATAATCAATTGTTTAGAAAACTTCATCTTTAACTTCTAGATAATCCTTTCCTCCAATCCAGTGATTAAATCCAATTCAAGGATTTGGTATATGTAAAGCACTATGTTATAGGATTAGGATACACAGAACTCAAGGAGCTGATATTTGACTTTAGGATGCAATTTTTCTCCCTCTCCTGGAGAAAGGGCCTCCCTCCTTCCTTTCTTTCTTTTTTCTTTTTTTCTTTCTTTTTTCTTTTTTTCTTTCTTTCTTTCTTTCATTCATTC
>CM053599.1:33351767-33379917 GCA_028646575.1 Pseudocheirus occidentalis | reverse complement strand
TAAAAAGTCAAATTTCCAAGATGGAAAAAGAATCTCAAAAGCATTCTGAAGAGATAATTCCTTCAGAATTAGAGTGGAGCAAGTAGAAGCTAATGACTTTATGAGAAACCAAGATACTATTAAATAGTTACAAATATATGAAAAAATAGAAAGCAATGTGAAATATCTCTTTGAAAAAAACCACTGACCTCGAAAATAGATGCAGGAGAGACAATTTGAAAATTATTGGTCTACCTGAAACCCATGACCAGAAAAAAGAACATGGAGAGCATCCTTCAAGAAATCCTCAAAGAAAATTGCTCTGATGTTTTAGAGTCAGAGGGCAAAACTGAAGTTGAAAGAATTCACCGTTCACCTCTTTAAAAAGATCCCAAAAATAAAACTCCTAGCAATGTTGCCAGGTTCCATAATACCCAGTTAAAGGTGAAAATATTACAGGCCACCAAGAGAAAAACCATTTGAATACTGTGGAAGCACTGTCAGGATAACCCAAGATCTGGCAGCTTCTACACTGAGGTATTGAAGGGCCTGGAATATGATATTTCAAAGATGAAGGGAGATGGGATTAAAACCAAGAATCAACTACCCAACAAAATTGAGCATATTATTCCAGGGCAAAATATGGTCATTCAATGAGGTGTAGGACTTTCAAACACTCTTGCTGAAAAAACCAGAACTGAACCTAAAATTTAACAATCAAGCACAAGAAGCATGAGAAGGTAAACATAGGAAAGAAATCATAAGGAACTTATCAAATTTGAATTATTTATATGCCAATATTGAAAAATGATAATAGTAACTTATGAAACTGTTCTTAGGATAGGTGAAGGGAATACAAATGGATATATATTTATACTTACACATATGTCTATATAGGAGGCTATATATGCCTATGAATACATATCTGAGCATGTGTATATATGGGTATATAGAGGGCATAGCATCAATTGAATATGAAGGGATGATACTTGAAAAGGCAAATTCTTAGGTGGGAGAAGACTAGAGTGAGAGGAGACAGGGGGAGACAGAATGGGGTTAATCATCCCAAGTGGAAGAGGCAAAGGATAACTGTTATAAATTTACTTTTACTTGCTCTCATTGAATCTGGCTTAGGGAAGAAATGTCATAAACTCTAAAGTTGGCATCATGCCACAAAAGAGAGTAGGGGGCGTGGGGATGAAAGGGAAGGGCAGGGTCCGGGGGAGGGATGCTGGATGCTCACACTTCAATAAAATGACAGGGACAGGGTAGAGGACAGAACAGGGGGAGGGAGGGATAGGAATGAGGGACATATGATCACTGTCACAATATGTCCACTATGAAGATGTCCTGTGTAATCACACTTACACAGCCTGTATTGAATTGGTTGTCCTTCCAGCAGGGGTGGGTGACAATGGAGGAATCGAAAGCATCTAGAATTTAAAGCTCTGCAATACCTGCAACTAGGAATTAAGATACACAGGGGCTGGGGTAGGGAGAACCTCCTCCCCTACCAGAAGGTTAGAGAGCAGACTAGTGGAGGGGCTCTACAGTGGAATCACTGATTTGGGTTTTGGGTAGGGGAAAGATGGGGAGAAAATTTGTAATTCAAAAGTCTCATGAAAATGAATGATGTAAACAAGAAAACAAATAAAATTTATTACAAAAAAATAAAAAAGAATAAAGTGTCTACCCAATATGGCAAACTATTAATAAACTCCACTTTTCTTTGGCTGAGGAAAAAAAGGAAATTGTATAAAGAAGAAAAATCCCTCAGTGGATTAAGAAACAAATATTGAACCCAATCAGAAGATGAAGTGTGATGCCCACTGAGTTAGCATCCCAGGCACTGCATTTAAGTGAAGATCTGATGAAGTGAATATTCTGCATCACATTTGAGAAACTGAGTTATATTTACAATGATCCCAATCAACTCCATGTCAGAGAAATTTAATTCTTTGAGACAATAGTGTAATATAGAAATATACCATCAATTATACACATAGCCATGAAATATAAACCAAACAGATAGCAAGAGTGAAAGATATTGTATGTATATCCACGACACAGTTTTAAAAAGTTAAGGATGATTTTCAATATATTCTATACATCCTATATGGAAGATTTGTGAAAAATCACAGAAAGAATTTCAGGGAATGTAAAGGCAGGTAACAGCACATTAATGAGATCATGAAGACTGAAAAGACACCTGAAGAACACAAACAATGAATAAATGTTAGTTATGGATGGACATCTATAAAAGACAAAACCAAGGACATTGGTATTCATAAAAATAGGAGAAATGGTCATGTAATGAAAATAAGAACCAAATCTCAAACTGATTTCCAAGAAAAAAAGTAGAGTCAGAGATACCATATAGTATATTGTATGGATTCTCTTTCATAAACTGACTCCATCCTGTTTTTTTAACTTCATTATACACTATGCCTCACCTTTGACTCTTTAGTTAAGTAGCTTAGCCCAAGCTGTACTTGGTGTAGTTTTGATGCAGAATTTTCACAAGCCATTTCTAGGACAAATGACAGACTCTTCCCTCATGCCTGAAGTTAATTTCTAACTTATTTCTAACTCTTAGGACCTCCTACTTCTTTCAAACTTCTTTTTTGTAGCCACTATCTCCTGTTAAAATCCCTTGCAGTGATCAACATTGTTTCTACTTACTCATGTATATGTTTTGTTTTTCCTTTATAGAATGCAATCTCCTTAAGAGCACAGACTACTTTATTTTTGTCTTTACAACTCAAGCTGCAAGGATTATGCCTACTGTGCTACTAATGTGTATTAAAATAATTATTTATTGAATGTTTCTTTGATGGGTTGGGCAGTGGTTTTATAAATTCAGAGCACAATTCAATTGTGGTCACAGTAACAACCAGACAGGACTGGTGACGGCCATACTATTAAACAATGACAAAAATTATAATTGCGATTCCTTTTTTTGGGGGGAGAGGATTTTCTATATTCCCCACCCCTAAGCATTTCTATATTAGTGCATTAGGATGTAGGTCTATTTCCTTTGCACTATTTAGTTCCAGGAATAGGCATGACTTAGTTAAAAACCAAAACAGAACACTGGCAAATTGGAGGGAAAACAACAAAAACAACATAGATTTAGAATTAGAATGAAGATCTCACCCAACAATCTTATTTTTTGGTTAAATAGCCTGATGCCCAGAAAGGTGATATCATTTATTGAAGGTTGGTATGACAGTGTCAGGGTTTGGATGTGAATCCAGATTCTCTGAGAAAAATCAGCTGCTGTTTGAACTGTACCTTATAATATCTCTCAGCTAGAATGATATGGGAAATAAGCTATTTACAACTATTTCACACTTGAATTCTCCTTCCCCTTCTCAAGATTACTTGTGATAATTTCAGTAGAACCTAAGTTTTTTGGAGGCAGGACTGTTTATATTTTGCCTTTGTATTCTCAGAACCTAACTAGCACCAAGCCAGGGAGAACCTTAATTAGTTGATTTGAATTAAGTTCAATTAAAAAAGAACTGGATCACCCATCTTTCCCCATACTCAATATCAACCATAACCTGGAGAAAGGCAAGACACAAAATTAAAGAATATATAAAGTACTAACTTGGGATGTGTTAGAAATGAAAGGGATAGATATTTGATCTAAAAAAAAATCCAATACCTTTACTATCCAGGCTTTATGCTTTCATTTTATTTCCTGGTTGTCTCTACTTCACCTTTCTAATCACAAGCATGGGTGCACACGAACATGCACATGTGCACACACACACACCATATATGTATTAGGGTAACCACTGATTCATTGTTTGGAAACAAAAATCAGGAACCATTGGCAGCCTACATTTATATTGCCAATTAGAGATTTTAATGTGTTTTACATGCGTAATAATATTTGCTTCCCCCACCAATTCCAGAAAATAACCAATGAAAGAGTTGTTTTTGTTATTTAACTGATGGGGAAATTGAAGTTTAGAGAAAGTAATTTATTTGTACATGGTCATACAAGCGAGAGATAGTCTAATCATCTGTTATTCATGGGTGTTTACACTTCCTTTTCTAATATGCATTTTCCACCCTTATTTACATGTTCATTATTTTCTTTGGCCAAAAGTTGAATGCTCTACTGTGTAATAATTGTCTTCAAACCAAATGATAGGAGAAATAGGCAAGTAGGTAAGAGGACTAAAGAAGAAAAGAAAATTTAAAACAAATTGGTTAGAGCAATATACTTTCTCTTTTATCATTCTTGATAAACATACTGCCCTTACACACATTCTACTCTGTATCCAATATCTGCTCTATAATTGTGAACTTTGATGATTAAGAAAAGTGTAATCAACTGTGTAGCAATTATCTACCTAAAAACCAGGGAAGTCATATTAAGTAGAGGCTAAGAATGTCCTTTTGTGTGACTATGTTTAGTATAATTCCAGTAGCATCTGTAGTAAAAATGATATAAACGTTGTCCTCCTGTTGCCCTATGGTTTTGATTTTTCCTACTACTTATCTATATTTTGAAAACCTCAAGCTTTATATGGCATGGTAATTATAATTGTAGGTATTGGTGACATCTATCTGGTTCTCAAATATTTCTGGATCAATGTTCTATCTAAGCTATTGTAGAAGACAGAAACATCTCTATTAATGCTTCTATTTCAATACAGTTTGTAAATTCAATTCTTTAGGATATTTTTTGGTTTCTACTTGTACAGAAATCTGTCGCTTGTTATTTTTTGAGGATGCCGTGCCAATAAACGCCTTTTAATCACTTCCTATTTATCAGGCATTATACTGAGTGCTGGGTATACAACAAAAGTCAAAAACAATCTCTGCCCTTTAAGACCACATAATCTAATGGGATAAATATCCATGTAAAGATAAGCTGTATATAAGACAACTGAAAATAAGCTCAAAAGAAAGAATCTGAAGAATAGCAATCTCTGATTTTGTGACTACTTGATGATGCATGCACGTATTTATTAAATGCTACATTTTTATTAAAGTGATATGTTTTGCAATTGCTTTCACTCCTTTGAATTTCTATTAATCATTATACTGGAGCTTTTAAAAAATAATCCTTATTCTGTTTCTGGTAGCAATGATTCATTTTTTTCCATTTTAGTGAACCTCCTCCTCCCCAATTTCTTTGAATTAATCTACTTAACTGAACCACTTTTTCAAAACTTCTTTTGTTCACATATTTTTGTCTGAGTTCATATGGGTGCCACAATACTGTAATGCCATGCACAAGCAGCTTCCCAAAAGAATGCTACTGTGAACAGCTTTTAAGGTTCTGATTACAGTGTAGTAAACACCCATTTATTCCATTACAAATCAAGGCAAACTTTCTCAGAAAATAAGGTACAATATAATATTCACAACATTACATCTTATCACAGAACATCACAATATAGAGTTCACAACAGCTTACCATTAAAATGGTCACATAATTTTCACCAAAGTGTCTATAGTATTTAGAACAAAAGAATAATCACCTGATATCCCTAAGGAGGTTTGCCTCCTTACTTAATCATTCAATCATCACAATACAAGCCCTTCTTCCACTCATGGGGCCATTGTAAGTTAACTTAATCAGTCACTTTTTCAGATTCATAATTACTAAATATCACTAATCACTAAGTATGATCTTTAAAAAATTACACAAACCCTACACTCCTTGGTGTCTAGTAAACTTCAATTTCATCACACATGCAATATCCAAGGAGAGGCCTTTTCTTCATCTTGACTTGGGGCGGCCTCTCAGATACCTCAGATACTCAGAATCCCCTATCATGGCCCCAACTCCTACCTGAATCCACCAAAGAGTCACCTAGATTCAGAGGCAGACAGCTTCCAGGTTCTTGTCCAGTCCTCTTGGTGGTTCCTGGTACACACTGAAGTTCACAGTGTCTAGCACATCTCAAAACCTTTGCCATTTCTGTTGCTGGGAACTCAAGGATCAACCAAGCCACAAACAAAGACAATCTTATCCTGGTCTTGCTTCTTTAGTCCTCCAGTAGTTCAGCTGGCCCTAGGACCCAGTAGAAATCTAAGCCTTCCAGGCAGCAGCCACTTTGGCCTTCCAAGAGGCAGCAGCCTCTACCAAATCTCTCAGCAAAACAGCTTCTTCCACAAGGAGTAAAAATTCTTGATTCTGACTGTCTCTTCTTTAGGCTCTTCTTAAATACACATACACACATTGGCTTCCTGTCTCAACCAACCCCTTCCTGTTATGTGAGCAACAGGAAACAGAGTTCACACTTTCTGCTTCTTTCACAAAGATACTTAGCTCTTACTAAGGGCTAAGAACCTGCTAAATTAATTACCATTACAAATGCAAAATTCTTTGGTTCCATTGTGGGATGTTAACTATTTCATAGGCGCTTTGAAATGGTAAACCAATGCTCATTTGATTAGGTATGTTATACAGTATATGTGTATTATCAGACTATTCCTGTTACTACTATTATTATCCTGTGAATTGCTGTCATACTAAGAAATGATATCACTGTTCTTGTTTTTGTTGTTGTTTTAAGCACAGTGACTAGTACATAATAGGTATTTAGTAAATGTTGTTGATTCATACTTTTAAAACAGTCATGTGCTTTTTCTCCTGGCTCATGATGAAAAACAAAAGGTATCTATATGAAACAGCAATTTATTGCTTTGCCTTAAGGATCCTCATATGACTGAATGTAGATGGATTACAGAGATGTTGATCCCATGACCCATGCTCTAACTGTGTCATTTCCTTTGGACAGGTTCAAATGGAATCAACAATTCAGTTGCTTACAATTTTCTGTTACATGAGCTTGAATACAGTGTTCCAAGATGCAATGAACCTGCCTAATAATTCAGTTCTTAAGATTTTTTGATACTGGTTAATTTTATTCAGAAAACAAGTTTGTTTCTTATACTTTACAGAAGAGTTATTTAATATGTAACAATCCATTTTATGACATCAACTACTCCCAGGCTCAAAATCTTCATAAGAAAAAACAATAATTTTTATTTACTGATCCTCTAACCAACAATCAGACTATAATAAGTCATGATTTTGAGGGGGAATGAATATGTATGCTTCATTTATTCACTGGAAAATATGTGGATTTAAGATATTTTTCCAATGATAGGTTATTAGCTTAAATAATCATCAGTATTTATGAATATCAGTAGTTACTACTTATACCAAGGAGATTACTACTTACAATAATTCTGCTACAAGTGTTCTAGCGCTTTAGTAGAAAAAAGCAATATATTTATGGAAAGAACTTCTATTTGAAAAGTACTTTTTACCTCCCCTTAGTTTGGAATCATATACACATACATTTTTATGATTTATTTTCCCCTTGAACTAGATTTCTGTCCTCATTTACATTGCCATGTCTTATAGTGTGGCAAAAAAAATAGGAAATGTTACAATACCAGGAATCATGGGATTTGTCATACACAAACAATGCCTTTGAATTCTGGGACATAGGCATGAAGTTAAGAGAGAATGAAAACATTTGGAGATATTGTGACCTCCTTATTAACTTTCTACAGGCCAACCTTCAGGTGTTAATAAGAATGTCAAAGCAGAAGATCATTTTGAAATGAATAAAATGTTCATAACTAATTTATGTAAAATATTTGACATATTTAAACCAGGAAAGAAACCTCTTTTTCTCCTGGTCCAGACAAAGAGACTAAACACATAAATTGTAGCAAAGGACAGGTTGATCCTGAAACACACGCACACATACACACACATATGTACATGTTTTTGTCCTTTGTTTTGTGTATGTAAAGAAAAAGGTCTCTCTCTTTTTCTCTTTCTTCTCCCTCTCCCCCTCTCTCTCCCCTCTTCTCATTTTTCTCTCTCCATATATATATACACATCTATGTGTTATAGATAACATATATACATATACCTATATAATGTATATTTGTATATACAAACACACACATATGCACACATAAAGAGAACTCCATCCACTCATAAACATACATATTATATATGCATAGATGTGCATGCATTTGTATATGTCATATATGATATGGGAGTAGAAGTTATTTTCATTTTTGTTTTGTTTTGTCTTTGGATCCTCAGTCCCTAGAACAACACATTGTGTATTGTGGCCAAATAATGGATTGGATTAGATTATAATGCATGGGATAGGATAGGGTAGGATAGGATAGGATAGGAAAGGATAGGATAGGATAGGATAGGATAGGATAGGATAGGATAGGATAGGATAGGATAGGATAGGATAGGATAGGATAGGATAGGATAGGACAGGGTAGGACAGGACAGGATAGACTAGGATAGGAAATAATAGGCTGGGATAGGCTAGGCTAGGCTAGGCTAGGACAGGACAGGACAGGATAGAATAGGATAGGAAATAATAGGCTGGAATAGGCTAGGCTAGGACAGGACAGGACAGGACAGGACAGGATAGAATAGGATAGGAAATAATAGGCTGGGATAGGCTAGGCTAGGACAGGACAGGACAGGACAGGAGGACAGGGTAGGGCAGGACAGGATAGAATAGGATTGGGAAGAATTGGATAGGGTAAGGTTGGATGTACTAGGCAAGGCTAGGAAAAGTTAAAATCGTCTTGCATTATATAAGATTTTAAAGAGTACTCGATTTATGCTAAGAATTCATTAATTTACGCCCCCCCCAACCTTGTGCGTCTGTTGTCTGTGTGTTATCTGTCTGTCTAGCTAAATTTGAAGCAATTTGTTACAAGAACTTGATTTCCAGGGTAAATATAGCAACTAAACTTAACTCATGAGAAGTGAGTTGTGGGCGGGTCAGTAGGGATTTGGTGTTCAGAAATATCCGGAAAAGTTATTCTAGAAAGGGAATTAATAATGATACCAGCTTAAGGTCACCAGACTTCAGGATTTATTTACTAATTTCTTTACTTTTTGCTCTGTCTCATCACATGAAATAATAAAAATTAAAACCACTCTGACGTCTATCTCACACTCTTCAGAGTAGTTAGTACGATAAAAATGGGAAATGTTTGATGCTGGAGGAGATATATGAAAATTGGGACTCTATTGCACTGTGGGTGGGGTTGTGAACTGATTCAACCTTTCAAGAGAGCAATTTGGAACTATCCCTAAAGGAATATAAAACTGTACATAACCTTTGATTCGGCAATACTGCTGCTAGGTCTATATTCCAAAGACATATAAAAAGGGAAAACGACATGTTTGTATAAAAATATTTATAGCAGGTCCTTTTGTGGTGAATAAGAACTCAAAATCAAAGGGATTTCCACCAATTGGGTATGGCTAAACAAGCTGTGGTATATAATTGTAATGCGATATTAATATGTATTAGAAATGGTAAGCAGGATGATGTCAGAAAATAAAACCTGGAAAGACTTATATGAACTGATGCATAGTGAAGTGAACTGAACCAGAAGGTTGTACTCAGTAGCAACCATATTGTTTGATAAAGAAATGTGAACAACTTAGTCATTTTCAGCTATGTAATTATCCAAGACAATCACAAAAGACTAATGATGAAACATACCATCTTCCTTCAAAGAAAAAACTGACAATGATTGAATGCAGACTGAAGCATGATATTTTCACTTTCTTTATTTTTTTTATTCTAGTCTTCTTATGCAAAATATGGAAATGTTTTACTTATTTTCACATGAATAACCTCTATGTGATTGTTTACCTTCTCAGGGATGGGTGTGGGAAGGAGGAATAGAATTTGGAAGTCAAAAGTATAAATAAAAATGTTTTTTTTAATATCCTGAACTTGGAGGCTTAATATATGGATTCAAGTCATGCTGATGCCACTTTATTACATCTCCTGGTCTTAACATGTTTTTTACAAAGATGGGAATTATAACACATGATGTATCATAGAATAGGATTCCTGATACAATAGGCTTGTTTGGAGTATTAAATAACACATTGTGTAAATTATTTTCTAAATCTAATGTTGAAATATATCAATGATCCAAGTTTTCACTGGTGTGGTAGATGGTAAAAAAAAAAGCCATGCACACACTTGGTGGCCAACTTTATTTCAGAGAAAAGCATCTCTAAAACACACAAAAAGCTATGCTTTTCTTCAAGTGACACACCCAAATTCTCACAGGGACCAAGCTCAAAACCTTTTTAACTTATTGGAAACTTTGTACAGGAGACAAAGGAACCATTCTTAAATCCAAAGTGGAGAGAGGGTAGAAGAAGTGTTTTCATCCACCAGCTTCTCCTAACTCCACTTGCTTGGAATTCTTTAAGTTTCTATTGGATAAGAGTTGTCCTTTGAAATCCTTCCTTCTCCCTCCCTCCTTCCTCCCTTGCCATGGGTATAAACCTAGTGATAACCTACCAAAAGTGGTCAAAACTTTTGAGTCACTAACTTAGGTTTTATTTTAACTGGAATTGTATTTTCCAATTATGTGTAAAAATATTCCCCCCTCTTTAAAAAAATACTTATTATTAGTTTATAGCGTTCAGTTCCACAAGTTTTTAAGTTACAAATTTTCTCCCTTCCCTCTTCCCCCTCATGGTAGCGTGCAATCCAATATACGTTCTACATATACCTTCACATTAAACATTAGTCAAATTGCAAAGAAGAGTTATAACCAATGGAATGAATAAAGATAGTGATAAAGAAGAAACAAACCAAAACAAAATGAAAAAGAGAAAGAGACTAAGTATTTTTTTTTCAATCTGCACTCAGACTCTGTAATTCTTTCTCTGGATATGAATAGCCTTTTCCATTATGAGTTCTTTGGAGTTGTCTTAAAACCTTGCATTACTGAGGGGAGCCCAATGTATCAAAGTCAGTCATCACAAATACAATGTGTCTGTAATTATATACAATGTTGTGGTTCTGTTCCTCTCACTCAGCATCAGTTTATATAATTCCAGGTAATTATGAAGTCCATCTGCTCCTCATTTCTTATAGCAAAATAGTATTCTATTACACTCATATACCACAACTTACTTAGCCATTCCCCAATTGATGGGAATGCCCGTGATTTCCAATTCTTTACCACTAAAAAAAGAGCTGCTATAAATATTTTTGTACATACAGGTCCTTTTCTCACTTCTACAATCTCCTTGTGATACTAGAAGTGGTATTATTGAGTCAAAGGGTATGCACATTTTAAATAGACTTTTGGACATAGTTTCAAATTTCTCTCTAGAATGTTTGTATCAGTTGACAGTTTCACCAACAATGCATTAGTGTTCCAATTTTCCCACATCTTCTCCAGTATTTATCATTTTCCTGTTTTGTCATGTTAGCCAATATGACCAGTGAGATATAGTACCTAAGAGTTGTTTTGATTTGCATTTCTGATCAATAGTGACTTTGAGTATTTTTTCATATGCTTATAGATATCTTTAATTTCTTTCACTAAAAACTTCCTGTTACATTGACCATTTGCCAATTGGGGCATGGCAATAGTATTCTTATGAATTTGACTCAATTTTCTGTGTGTTTTAGATATTAGACATTTATCAGTCTTTGTTACATTGACTTTGTTTGTACAAAACGTTTTCTATTTAATGTAATCAAAATTATCCATTTTGCATTTCATAGTGCCCTCTATCTCTTGTTCAGTCATAAATTCTTCCCTTATCCATAAATCTGACAGGTAAACTATTCCTTGTTCTCCCAGTTTGCTTATTGTATCAGCCTTTATTTTGAAACTGTGAACTCATTTATACTTTATTTTAATATATGGTATAAGATATTGGTCTATGCCCAGTTTCTCCCATACTATATTGCAGTTTTCCCAGCAGTTTTTGTCAATAGTGAGTACTTATCCAAAAAGCTGGAGTCTTTGGGTTTATGAAACAGTAGATTGCTATACTCATTGACTACTATGTCTTGAAAAACTATTCTATTCCACTTATGTACCACCCTATTCCTCAACCATTACCAAGTAGTTTTGATGACTGTTGATCCATAAAACAGTTTAAAATCTAGTATGGATTTCTTTTCATTAATTCCCTTGATATTCTGGACCTTTTGTTCTTCCAGATGAATTTTGTTACTATTTTTTTTCTAGCTCTATAAAATTATTTTGGCAGTTAAAGATACTTTAAACACTCTTTTTTATAGGACTTTAAATCCCAAAGTTTTCTCCTCCCCTTCTCCTTCCCTTCCTTAAGGTACTATGCAGTTTGATATAGGTTGTATATGTATCATAATGTAAAACATATTTCCATACATGTCATGTTGTGAAAGAAGAGACAAAAGGAAAAACTACAGTAAAAATTTAAAAATGATAATGGCATGCTTTGATATGCATTCAGAATCTTCTTTCTGTGAAGATACATAACATTTTCTATCAATAGATTTTTTTTCCTAATTCTCTTGCATCATTGTGTTGTTGAGAAGAGTGAGGTCAGTCCTGGTTTATCTTCACACAAGGTTGCTCTTACTGGATGCAATGTTCTCCTGGTTCCACTGACTTCACTCAGCATCAATTCATATAAGTTTTTCAAGGATTTTATGTTCCATCCTGCTCATCATTTCTTACAGCACAATTTCATTCCATTTCATCTATGTACCACAACTTCTTCAGCCATTCCCCAACTGATGGGCATCTGCTAAATTTCCAATTTTTTGCCACCATAAAAAGAGCTCCTATATTGGTTTTTTTTTAACATGTAGGTGCTTTGACTTTTTAATAATCTCTTTGAGATACATACCTAGTAATGTTATTGTTGGGTCAAAGGCTATGTACAGTTTGATTGTCCTTTGGGCATAGTTTTAAATCAGTCTTCAAAAATTTAGATCACTTCACAAATCCACCAAAAGTGCATTAGTATCCTAATTTTCCTACATCTTCTCCAACTTTTATCATTTTTCTTTTCTATCATATTAACCCATATTATAAATATGAGTTGGTATATCATACCCTTTGACTATTTATCATCTAGTGAATGACTTGTTTTCTTGTAAATTTGACTCAGTTCTCTTTATATTTAAGAAAAAAGAACTTTATCATGGATATTTGTTTCCTAGGTTTCTGTTTTCCTTGTAATCATGGTTGCTTTGTTTTTGTTTGAGTGAAAACTTTTTGATTCAATATAATCAAAATTATCCATTTACCACCTCATAATTCTCTCTCTTCTCTCTCTCTCTCTCTCTCTCTCTCTCTCTCTCTCTCTCTCTCTCTCTCTCTCTCTCTCTCTCTCTCTCTCTCTCTCTCTCTCTCCCCCTCTCCCTTTCATCTTGTCTTAAACTCTTCCCTTTTCCATATATCAGACAGGTAGGCTATTCCTGGCTCTCCTAATTTATTTATGATATCACCCTTCTCTAAATAAGAGTTTGACCTTTATTTAAGTTTTTTATATATGCAGGGAAAGATCATGGTTTAGTAATAAATGTACTAGGTTAGAAGTCAGAAGACTAGGTTCACATCTCTAATTTCACATTGACTTCCTCTATCACTTTGGGTAAGTCACTTCAAATCAGTTTTCTCATTTATCTAGTCAAGCAAACTCAACCAGCATTTATTAAAACAATAAAAATTAAAAATTAAAGAAATTCCTCTGTTCCAGGCATTGTGTTAAGCCCTGGAAATGCAAATCCAAACAGAAAGATAGTCAATCCCTTTTCTTGAATTGCTTACATTTTAGTAAAGGAAATGTATAACAAAAACAGCTGTATTCCATTGTTCATTGCATCAGTTACAATCCTTTACAGCCTGACTAATGTCTAACTTGAAAGCATTTGTGGATCCTGTACTTGATTGCATGCCACCATGGAGGAAGGAAGGAGAGGGAGGGGGAGAAAGTTTCCAACTCAAGGGATTGTGCAACTGAATCTTGTAAACTAAAAATAAACAAACAAATTAATAAAGAAAAATGTAAAAAGAAAGAAAAAGTATAGAGGAGGGAGGCAGAAATGGGCATTCTCAAGCAAGTCTGGGAGAATTAGAAGTATAGCTTAGAGGAAAATGAAGACATGACAGTACTGGCCATCCTCCTTACACTGGAAATTCTGGAAGGAATAAGCCAATCATAGAGAAAAAAACCATAGAGATGTCACCTGCTTCCAATATTTGAAGCCCAGATGTAATCTTCCAAGGGGAAGAGGTTTCTGGGGAATTGCAAAGAACATACGGGAGTCTCAGAAGTGAATATAGCCTGGAGAGGAATCAAATGAGTAGTTTGAACTGTCAAATTTGATGTCCATGCACATAGGCACAGTGTGAAGCTGACTTATAATTTTCTTAAGTGGGTAAATCTTAGAATGATTCCTCAAGTTTGCCAAGGTTTAAGAATAAATATCAACTAAGAGTAAAATCTATAGCTTTGCTTCAGGAATCAACTAGAGCAAGGAGAAAAGTTTTTCAGAGGTCTCCAACATTTAACTAAACCCAGTTCCACACCACTCTTGCAGATGGCAGGATATGTGACTAACTCACCATCCATGGAACAGTAGCTTTATTGATTTCTTCAAGCCATTCACATCTCTGTACTGCTTTATAGCCCCACAAATCAAGAAGCAATTTTGGTCTTCTGACAATGATATAGGAAGTACCTACTTTCCCCATGATAGCACACCTGCTTTAAACTGTATCTTCAATTTTACAAAAAGGTTCTCATGTTGTTTAGCTAGGTTGGTTATGCTTTAAAGTCTATCTTTTAATAAGAGGGAATATTTACGTATCCTAAATCAAAAAGCAATTTTGTTCTTTTGACATTATTATGAAAAGATGTGATTCTTCCATCTCTCTTTACATGATAGGACCTGTTGTTTCTTGGTATTTCCAATGTAAATATCAGAGATGTACAACGTAAAGCACATTTGCTGACTTTGACTACTCCTGTCTTATATATACAAACATGAAGGAATAGCATGGAGTCACAGAGGTAGTCAATAAACGTCCCACATTGAAGGACTTCCTTCCTCTAAATTCTCTGATGTCTTATAGAAATGACCTGTAATTCTTAAGAGAAGAGGTCAGCAGAGATCAGGCCCAGAGAATGTGAAAGATATAAAATATGAGGCTGTATTTTTTCCTCTGAGGACCAATTATCAGGTTTGTGGAGGCTAATTATAATGTGTCACAGGAAGGAATGAAATGTCATAACAGGGATGATGATGATAGCTGCATTATCTAGTATTTTTAAGATGAACAAACACTTTACAAAGATTATTTTCTTCAATCTTCATTACAAATCCTTGTGGTAAACATGATTATTATTTTTATTCACTACTCCTCTGAATTTTGCAGATGAGGGAACCGAGGCTTGAAGGAGTTGTACTTAAGCTGTGTGGTCACAGTCCTGTTGAGGTACAGGAAGTGGAGCTTGACCTCATATGTTTTAAAATGAAAGTCCAGTGAAAATTCAACTACTCTGTACAATCACTCTGGGCCTCAGTTTACCCATTCATAAAATTACCTGTGTCTGACTAGATGATTTCAAAATATGAATGGTATGTGTTTTGTATCAGAATCAGATGTATCCCTGCTCAATTAAATACTGCTCTCCTTAATTATCAGTCTTCTAGAATAAGATAAAGTTAAAATAACTTTGGAATAATGAAGTAGTTTTATAAATGAATCTTTGTAACAAAATTTAAGTCCACTAGGTTAAGATAAATGAATGAGAAGGAAACAAATGAGGGAAGGGGAGCAAATTCTGATTTACTTGTGTAATTTCACCTTGATATACATTATTTTTTAGCAGATTACTTCATGCAGGTAGAACTGAATGAAGTTTCAGGGGCCAACTAGTCTAACTTTCTTGCCTTAATGATAAAGTAACTGAAACTAGGGAGGGGGGTGTCTAGAGATAGGATATCTTGTAAAAAAAGAAAATGAAAAAAAGAAAACAATAATAAGTAAATTAAATTCCCAAACTGTAAAAGAATATGGCTGTGTAACTAGACAAATGAATATATATTAAGACATTTTGTATTTATTTATCAGTCAAATTTTTTTCATTCCAACATCCCTTTTTTATCCCAGGCCATAGCATTTAACCCTTTAGAAAAGAGCCTCATGTATAGTTTGTATGTAAGGGATATAATGTTATAGAATTCTCAAATATAACACTAATTTCCTCTTTTTAAAATTCCCTAGAATAGTTGACCACTTGTACCTTTCTTATATATCCCCAAAACTATTGCATATAATTGTTTATATGCATATCTGTATCTGATCTCCCTAAGTTTCTTTTAACCAGGTTTTTGCTTATTTATACCCACATCACCTTTAGAAGCTTACACAGTACCCTGCTCATAAATATTGCTGTATTACTGAATCAGTATACCAAAGATCTATGATTTATAAAGGAGGTAAATTACCTTAGAGACAGAGTAGAATTGTGTAATAATTAGTAGATTCATCCTAGGAAGCCACAAAAAAGTCGATAGAGGTTAAATTGCTTATCCATGTTCATACAACAAGAGAATGTCACAGGTAAAATTTGATACAAAGTCTTCATTTCTCCAGGCCTAGAATTCTATCTACTATATCATGCTGCTTAAGAATGAATTGATTAAAATTAAGTTGCTCATAAGAAAAAGGAGGAATAGTGTCAATATAGCTGTTCTTAGAGTCAAGAAGACATCTGTTCACATCTTGTCTTTGAAATGCACAAGCTGTGTGTGATCCTTCATAAGTCAGTTAGCCTCTTCATGCCGCAGGGAACTCTCCCTAATAGTGAGTTCATTGCTGAGAGCTCCTGATACTGATGAAACCATACATCTAGACAAAATCTGGTTGGAGATTAGTTTTCTAGAACAGGACACTGGCATGATGCATGGAGACTGAAATTAACTATACTTTTAAAAAAGTCAAATTTTTCCTTCCCTCCCTCTTTCCTTCCCTTCTTCCTCCTTTCATTACTTCCTTTCTTCCTTCTTCCCTTATTTCCTGTTTTCCCCCTTTCCTCCATCTCTTCCTTCCTCCCATCATTCCTCTCTCCCTTCCCTCCTCCCTTCATTCTTTCCTTCCTCCCTCTTTTCCTTCCTTCCTCCCTCATTTTCTTCCTTACTTCATTCCCTTCTTTCCTCCCTCCCTCTTTTTATCTTTCCCTCCTTCATCCCTCCTCTTTCCCTCCCTCCTTCCATCCTTGCTGATTTTATTTAGCAAATACCTTGGTCCATGGTGCTTGTTCTTATGAATGGCAATAGATAAAAGAGAAATTATTATCTTCATTGGGGGAAGAAGTAAGCACACTAATTAAATGGAATCCTTTGAACCAAGGAAAGTCAATATTATAATAATAACTAGCATTTGTATATTGCTTTAAGATTTACCAAGCACTTTGCATTTACCAAGCACATGTGATGTTCATAGCAACACTTCTAGGGAAGAGCTATTATTATTCTCATTACCTAGCTAAGTATGCTAAGGCTAACATGGGATAAATAACTAGCTAGGGCCACACAGCTAATTAATATCTGAGTCCGGATTTGAACACCAGGCTTCTTGTCTCCCATTCTAGGACTTCATCCACTAATCAGCTAGTTGCCTTCTCACCATATTTGAATAATACTAAGTTGTTAAAAAAAATGTCCATGAAATAAGTGTGAGACCTTCCTTCCTATTACAAACATCATTCAACTCACTTTTCTTAATCCTTTTCATCATAGACAATTAACTATGATTTGTACCAGATGACTGACTACTTGGAGTGAGAAGGGCTTGTAAGTCTAAGTGTAAAACCAGATTTGGACTAAACAAAATTGTGAGTCATCCCCTGACAGTATCATCCCCACTCTTCCTCCTGTTATTCCTGGTTCAGGGTCAATCATGTCTATTTAAAACTAATGTGTGCAACTGTTCTTTTCCTGGGGGAAAAATGACTTGGAATTGGAAGCTTGTGTCACTTCCATTTGATCTCTGGGATTCTGAAACAATGATTAATGACTTACTTTAAAAGGAATTTAATTTGCAGTAGTAAAGGTTATTTGCTTTGCCCTGATCAGAATGAGTCCAATCTGACTTAAAAAAAAAATAAGCAACTTTTGACATTGGTGATGTGTTTACAACAAAAAGTGCCTGCTTGATAGCTACAGAGAGAGAGAGAGAGAGAGAGAGAGAGAGAGAGAGAGAGAGAGAGAGAGAGAGAGAGCGCTGCAAAATCCCATCAGGTATATATAAGTAGCCAAAATTGATTTAAATTTCATACTCTAAGATATCATTGAGTTATTTAATGGGGGGGTGATGCTCAATTGGGAATAAGGAATGATATGATACAGTAGAAAGACCCTAGATTTGTAGTACAGAAAGCCTGGGATGATTTCAGCTTCTGAAAGCTCTTAGCTGAGTGATCTCTGGTTAAATATGTAACCTCTTTGAGCTTCAATTAAATCATCTTAAAAAGAGGAAGCATTCATACCTCTCTGTATCCACAGGGTTCTTGAGAGCAAAGAATCAATTATGATTCTATCAATCCATATTTACCCCTCTTCATATCTTTCTATGTCTATATTTATCTGTCTATACCAGCGGTTCTCAACCTGTGGGTCACGACCCCTCTGGGGTTTGAAAAACCCTTTCACAGGGGTTTCCTAAGACCATCATGAAACACATAATTCCAATGATTTTAGAAACTGAGACACTGTTCCTCTATCCATCACCAGGTGGGTCCTCCCACATGCAGATATGCCCACATACAAGTATTAAAGGGTCGCAGCATTAGGAAGGTGGAGAACCACTGGTCTATACCAATTAGAACAATCAGTCATTTCTATGTTTCCTTTTTGACCAAAAGATGTTTGCATACAAAGTCATTTTGGTAACATATCTGAGACACACATGGACTGATTGATTTGGACAACCAATAAGAAGCATTTATGTTAACAAAATAAAGAAATCACTGTATGAACCACAAGTCCATTAGGCATTTGTATTATGAAACTAAAGTTCATCTTCATTGTCATCGTCATCATCATCATCATCATCATCAAACCCCTTGTCCCATTTTAACCTTTGAGGTATTCTGTTTTTCAAAGAGTATCCAGAAATATAAGGAGTCTATAAGGGAGCTCCAATAACATTTATAGCTGATAAAAGGCTGGTACTCACAAGTTGTCCTTAATATTATTACCTTCAAAAATTGTTTAAACATCATGAAATTTCTTTAGATTGAAAGGAAGGCTTCCTCTTTCCTATTACAAAATGAATGATTATCTCTAAGTTTACCTTAGTTTTCATTGCCTCCTTCTCCACAACTCCAAAAAGCACTATAGGAATCTTATATCTTACCCTTAAAAGCTTACCTTTCCTACTTTCAGAACACAAACACAATTCACAATTCAGTGAATCATGTTTTCAGGTCTTTCTTATCTATGTATTGTCCTTTATGTTTAATCAAATGCCTGTTTTTTTTAATTCTCCAAATCTTAATGTGTTTAAAAGTAGAAATTCTTCAAAAGCACTCCAATAGCATGTCCATGGTATTTAAATTTATGTTCATTTTTCACAGTGATAAAAGGATTATGGACTCCCTGATACCTCATATGAGGATCTTGTACTATATAGTATTTTAATTTCCTTTCAAGAAAGATTTAAAATTAGTTTGAGTTGTTACAAAGACTGGCAATATTTCAGCCCTTGTGTATGTCCCTTTATAGCTGTCATTCATAATGCATGCATAGATACGCACATAAACACATTTATGTGGAAAGAAAAGACATCAAATATTTGTATACTATATAGTAGGGATTAAGAATTTTCACTTCCCTGTTGTGTAGGTGATTTGGGGAGGCGCATGCCACTAATTTCCTTTCCTAGAGATATTTCCATAAATAGATTTGCATAATCAGAACAGCCTCGCCAAGCTGCACAGACAGGTAACTGATGAGATACTGGGGTGCTCACCCTGAATTTCTAGTTCTAATGGGGAAATGTAAGCATATTTTAACACACTAACCAAAATCTCGGCGGGGGGTGGGGGGAGTAGAAACTACGTAAGATCACCATTGTTTTCTATGGCTTCTGCTGGTGAGTTTTATGACCCTTCAGAATAATGTTTTTTTTTTCTTAAATGCTTAAAATAGAGACTTCTCTCTATGCCATCTTTTTTTCTTTAAGGAAGAGATCTGTGATTTCATCAGTATGGAGAACTCTATTGAGGAATCTGTGATTTCATCAGTATGGAGAACTCCTATTGAGGAAATGCCTTCAACCAACTTAGATCAGTACTTGCTAACTTTTCAGACCTTCTAGAGCAATGTGTGAGTCATTGAGAAGTTAAGGATCATGTTCAGGCCCATCTAGGCACTATATGTAAGTGCAACTTCAAACATGATCCGTTAAACTCTGATGCCACCTCTAGGGTTATGCACTATGTCACAGAGTCTTTGTGTCAGTTCATTTGAAAATTGGATTGTTCTTTTGACCCTGGTAAACCTATATGAATTTACCCAGGAGATTTTCCAGATAATAATGTTCCAAGATCAACTAAGTGATGCATATGACAGAGAAATTAAAAGTCCCACAAAACTTTTCATGAAACAAAACTCAATAATATTTATTTACTATTTAATCATCAATATAGTCAGGTGAAATGGCTTGGTAAGTTCATCCCTCTAGCTAAGCAGTTCTTGACCTTGGGTCTTTGAATTTAAAACAAAAGAGAGATAAATGGATAGGTGATAGAGAGCTACATAGGTAACTTCATTTTAATACAATCTTTCTTTTGTCATCCCATGAATTGATTTCCTTTGAAATATTTGTAATAATTTGCAATTATTCAATGACTAAAAATATTGTTCTGTGTAAGGATCCATATGTTTCACCAGACTTCCAAAGGGGCCCCTAATCTCCAAAAGGTTAAGAATCTGTGCCCTAGAAATAATGAGAACAATAGAAGTTTCTATAGAACTGAACTTTAGGAATTCCATATTGTTCAAAAAACCCTCCAACGCATGGAAATTGAACTCCATAAAGTTCATTAATAGCTCTATTCCTCTTGCCAATTGTATTCATTACTATTTACAATTAGAAATTAGTCTTTTATGGCAATAGACATCTCAGTACAAGAATTTACAAACGTTCACTTCTTCTAATAAAGACTAAATTTATCAGTCTTAGACACCCACAAAGTTTGTGGTATTGTCATCTAATAATCAATTACTATATTGATTGAGTCATACAGAGAATTATGTCAGCAAATGATAAAAATGACCACAGGTAAGTTAGCTGGAATCTAAGAAATACCTGTTTAAGATACCTTTGTAAGAATATATGATAGTTACAGTAAAGAGACATTTACCCTCAACCAAAGGGAGAAAGTTCAAATCAGATTTTTTTTTAGATTGTCATATTTCAATTTTAGATTGCTATCAAAACTTAAAGGATCTGTGTTAGGCTATGTGTCTTCTGAATCACTAAAGTTAATTTGTTCAAAATAGATTCAGTGCTGATTCTTCTTTTTTATATATACTTGGAATTTTCCCCCAAGATAATGGGGAACTGATATACAGGAAAATATTGAATAAAAAATGTTGAATAAAAAATACTTATTTTAAATTTAAAGAATAAAGGCAGCCTAGCGGATAGAGAATTAAGTTTGGAAACAGGAAGAGTTGGGTTCAAGTTCTGTCTTTGAGACTTACTATCTGTGTGCATATAGGTAAATCACTTTAACCTTTCTGAAATGCACCCAGTTCCTCAGGGTTTAATAAGTTACAGATGGAGAGGCTGCAATTTGGGTTGCCGGGTGAGGTCATGCCTCCAAGAGGGACAAGTGCTTCTAAAATGTATCTAACAAATTAATTTGAATTACTCCTCACTCAATCATTCTGGATACATCAAAGTTTGCTGCAAATATGATTTCTAAGTGAGATTTCTTTCTCCCAGTGTACCTATGGTGTTAAATGAGTCTTATGTTTTCACTGTCATGAAATTCTTTCCCTTCATTGGATGCTACTTAGTGATGAATGATTCTTGTCAACTCCAGTCACATAAGTTCCCACCAGTGAAACAAATATTTCCATGGTGCTAGTAGTGTGTATGAAATGTCCCATTTAGCTTTCCATTTTGAGCTATCCATACAATAAATGAGGAGCTTTTCATTTGAATCCACTTTAATGGATTTGAATCCAGTTTTCCCTAACACAGGAGTGTGTTTTATTTCATAATCACCTCTGAATATCTACATGAAAGAAGATAGAAAAAGAATGAAGCCACAAGCAAGGTAAGTTTTCATTACAAAAGTGTCCAATATCTTGACAGGAAGAAAGAGATGGGGGGAGGGGATCATTCTTCTGTACATGGCTTCAGCAGGCATAATCTGCTCTACTGATAAACAGATTTTTGACAACTAGACATTTTTATAGCCACTCTTTTCATTGCAAGGGAGTTGTTTCTGATCTACATGAAGCTAAATATGGATAATCTGCATAGAAACGGACAAGTAATGCTGTGAGTTTCAGACCTGTTAACATTTATGACTCAGTGATGACCTTCATCTGGTTTCACTGATGCAAATAGTGCCTGTTTATTTGTGAACTTGAAGAGAGAGCCCCATCAAGTTTCCTGGTGTTACAAATCCCTTCCTCCCTTTTTTTTCTGTTCACACCAAGTTCATCGTTTTATACAATGCAGGTCTGTAATCTTTTCTTTCCATCTATTTTTTAAACTGAAAAACATCCCAGCAGACATTCTTCAGAAAATTAGGAGAGTGAACTTGGTTTCTAATCATCTCATCTCTTGCTCAATTTGCAGATTGGAGGTAGAAAGTCAAGATAAATGAGGGGAATTATCTTCTCTTGCTAAGAGCTCTATTCAAAACAGGTGAAATAAATCCATGTCCTTTGCTAAATTAAACCCAGAAAGCTACCTTCCGCAATTCTGCACTCTGACAACTCACACTTATAAATGTGAGAGTCATTGCAGCAGTCTGTTCCAAAAAGTTGTGATTTTTTTCTTAATACACCTATGGAATGGAGAACTTGTATATATACACGGGTTTTGGATACCATCACTAACATGTATTTGCTATTCTTATAGAATAATTCTCTATTTGCTACTCTCATAGAATAATAGAATACTAGAAAAGGCCTCTGAAAGCATTTAACAATAATGATAGCTAGTCTTTATATAGTTTTTTTTATAGTTTGCAAAGAAGTTTATATAACATTTGATTCTCCAAACAACCCTGTAAAATTGGTGTTACTTTTATCCTCAATTTGAAGCTGAGGAAATTAAGACTAAGAGAGATGAATGGATTTGCCAGATATCACACACAGCTCCGATGTGCCTGACCAGAATTCAAACTCATGTCTTCCTGAAACCAAGTCCTGGGCTTTATCCATGATACTACCTGTCTTAATTCATTCATTTTTAAAATGAAAAAAAATGAGCCCCAGGGAAATTTATTGGCTTCTGATGCCTGAAGCTGGCTAAAATAACTTTCCTTCATGGGGATAGGATTCCATTTCAATTCAAATCCAATCAATAAGGTTTGAGTAAGCATCAACCATATGGAAACCCTAGGCCATGCACTTCAGAAACTGTGCCACCAAACTCTGTGCATGTGTGTGTGTATGTGTGTGTTCATTTGTAGATGAGATAGACATACATACATACGAGAGAGAGACAGGGAGACATAAGCAAGGAGAGAGACAGAGAGATAAACAGAGAGACAGAGATATTTAAACTTAGGTCTTAGATCTTCCTCCTGACTCTAGGCACTCTATTTATTGTGCCACCAAGCTATTTGTTTGTATACATGTATATGTGTGAATGTATGTGTGTATATATTTTAGGGCATATCTATCCATATGTGATATATATGATCATTTACATGCCTGTAGTATATGCTTATACATATGTATGTTTGTGTGTCAAAGTGGATTGTCACTTCTTCCAGACTGTCCTTTGTCTCTTTTTGTATCCTTAGCACTTAATACAATGAATGACCCATGTTGGTACTTAATAAATGTTGGTTTATTGATCAATGTATGCAATCGGTTGCATATGTGCATGTACATGGTATGTATGTGTGTATATCTGAACATGTGCATGTATATTTATGTATGTGTGCATATATGTATAACCCATCACAGGTAGCAATCATCTTTCCTATGTCAAATTTGAGGCTCCTTTTTCAATCTTTCAGAGGCTAAAGCTTCTAGGAATGGAATCCTCTAGAAATTATGTTTTGGGAGTTTGTTGTTTGCTTTTTGTTTTAAACATACGCTGTAATGGGAATCTGAAGCTCTTTCCTGCCCCTAGCCCCTTTGCTTAAGTGGCTCCAAGAATGTTCCCTGATTTTGGTGGTCACATGGAGCCCGTGGAGAGAGGCTTGTTTTGGGGGAATGGCCACACCTTGTTACTTTGTAACTGGACAGTGGGTCAAGAGGGCTGAGCCAGGAGAAGCCTATATATATGCCCTGATGTGAGGCTTTGCTTTGGGCCTTACTTTGAGAAGAGTTGTGTGATTTGACCACATGAGACTCTTGGAAGCCATTGAGCCCCCTCGCTTTGAAAAACCCAGATGTTGGTGCTTCCCTCTCTGGTAACTTGAATAGGTCATGGATGTGATGGTCAGATGGTTGGAAGTCCATCTGCTGATCTGTTTCTTGGTCTGTTTGTAACTTGTGTTTGTAACTTGTGCTTGTAACTTGAGTTTGTATTCTCTGGAGTTCAGGGTGCTGACTTTCCCCCCTGAACTAGATAAATGATATGTTTATTTGATTAAAAAAGATTGTTAACCCATTTTGAGTTGCTTTCCTTTAGAAAAGCAGATCTAAGAACCTGTGCTAACAGCCACCATGGGTATGCTAGGATGCTTACTGATACATACACTTACTCATGTATATGTTTCCCTCTTAATAATTTAGAATAGATAAGCTTCTACAGGGAAGAAATCATCTCTTCTTTTCTCGTTCATTTCTCTTTCTTTTCTTAAATTTTTTCTTTTCTTTTTAAAACTCTAGTCCTTATAACACCTAAGAAACATCAGGTACTTCAAAAATGTTTGTTGATTGAATAACTAATTATTAGAATTAATTTGTTCTCAGATGATTGTCTCATAGCTCTTGAGGAAGCCTGGATCACTAACTGTTCCAGCCTGATAGAAATACAGAGGTTTTGTTTCACTTACATAGCTTTTGAGACTCACAGGTCATTCACATAATATAATGAAAAATTATCAGTGAATTTCTGTGGAGTAAATGCCATGATTAACCTGATTCAAGATATTTGTACCCCATTTCTCCATCTTTGTCTTAGAGGAGGTCATCTTTTTAAGTTCTTATACTATTCTTTTGTTTAGTCAAAGCAAAGACTGAAGGGAAGAGATGACCCATAATTTAGAGAAATATTCCATACACCTATGCTATAATTTTTTTTTGCTTATTTTGGGGGTGGGGGAGGAGGCAATTGGGGTTAATTGACTTGCCCAGGGTCACAGGGCTAATTTTTTGTATTAAGTATTTGAGGCTGGATTTGACTATTTGTAATAATAATTATTAACATGCTTTTTAATTGTTCCTCATCTTGATATGTGTATATTATACATACACACATTGTGTAATGTATATAAATCACATATTATTTGTATGAAGGAATCCATAGAGTTTTCCAAAGTATCTAACATATATGCAGTAAATTTACAGAACAGCTCCACTCCTCCCCTCTTTCTTTTTATTCTAATGAGTGACTATAGTAGCATACTCCCAGGGGACTTACTTGTATTTAAAATGAGAAAGATTCTCCCAGGGAGTAAGTTTCTTTTGGAATAAGTCAAGCAATTTAATATACTGTATTAATGTTTTTAGTCCCCAACTGTATTATTTAGAGCAGTTACAGTCTGCTTTCATCACTAATCACTAAATAACACATTAATGAACTAGAAAACAATGAAGTTTCCAGGGAGTGGCAGAAGTGAAGGGCAAGTGAATGAAGCCTGGAAACACTGACCTCCAGAATTTGTATATGTATGTTGGGAGTGGGTGGAGTGGGGAGTGTAGAGGAAAACAAAAACAGCAAACAAGAAAAGGACAGAAGAAAGTATGCCAGATTAATATCTAAGAACATTGCTATTATTCATCACTCTTCTACTTAGTAGGAGTCTGACTTTTGATGTCTTAATTTTAACTGTTTCAGAAGTAATTTCAGAGGTGTGCTGATAAATTTTAATACTGGCTTTCTGAAACACAACTAAAAAGTATACCCGTGATACACATTTGAGTTTAATTTATATATTATTAATGTTTCTCTATTACTTTCTTAAATTTAGATAATAAACAAAACAGTAAATCAAACCATTATTTGCAGAATTTATTGATCCCCAAGGCATAAATACTCACACTAAAAATTTAGAAATTTAGAGGCAGAGTAGAGTTAGTAATGCAGCAGAAATCTCCCAACATTTCCTTCCAAACTACTATAAAATAATGCCTCAACTCAAATTATACAGTGTTAAAGCCAATTAGAGGTCAAAAGAAGACATTATCCAATCTAAGACAACATAGATGCTTCATGGGAGAGATCTGTGACACCAGACTAGGCTCTGGCACAGCGTGTACCATAAGTGGCTCTTGGAAGAGTCTGTGATAGCAGCACTAGTAGTTTCAGGAAATCTTAGCCCAGAAATAGTAAGGATGTCAGAGAACTGATCAGAAAAGGATTACAGAGGACTGTTTGCTAGCACTGGATGCAGTATCTGGAGCTCCTGGGTAAATCTATTGCTCATAAGCAGTTCTTTATTTTAGTATCAGAAGGAAAAAGCAGAGTCCTTGTGGTCAGTCACAAAGGAGCAAGAGGCCTAGTTGTAGTTCCAGCATATAGAGGAACATTAGTGCTTCTGGCTGCCATAGAACAGCAACCCTTTCTACATAAAAAACAGTCTCAAATGAGTGGAGCTGTGACCACACTTCTGCCCAGATCACACCACTTTGGAAGCACCAGAAAGTTACAGGGCCCTTTAAGTAGTTTTGAAAATAGCAGCATGAAAGAGCCTAATCTTAGATACTGCTTCCCCAAACCCAGGTGAGGAAAGCCCAATTTTAACATAAAATTCAAAATTTAAAAATATGTTTGAAAAATGAGTAAAGAAGACAAGAACTTAAACATAAAAAATACTATCATGGCAGGGAAGAACAAGACAAAAACTCAAAGACAACAGTAGGTGAATAGCTACAAGGTAATCCTCAAAGAAAAATGCTAATTGGGCCCAAGAACAACAAGAATTCCTGGCAGAGTAAAAGAAAGAGATAAGAGTCATACAGGAAAAATAAGGGAAAAAAACTGTAGTGTTGCAATTATAAAAATCATAAATTATAAAAAGAGATTCAACACCTTGGTTAAAGAGACAAAAATATACTGAAAACAATAACTTCTTTTAAAAAATAGAATTGGACTATTGGTAAAAGAATCACCTAAACTTACTAAAGAGAACTTATTAAAGAGAAGAATAGGTCAAGTGGAAAAAGATATATAAAAGCTCACTGAATAAAACAATTCCTTAAAAATAGATCTAGGCAAATAGAAACCAAGGACTCCATGAAACATTAAGAAATAAATGAAGTCAAAAGAATGAAAAATGGGAGAAAACATTAACTACCTCATTGGAAAAATAACTGACACCAGGTATAGACTAAGGAGAGATAAGTTAAGAATTATTGACTACCTCAAAGTCATGACCAAGAAAGGGTTTCTGGACAACTTATTTCTTTTTTTGTTCTTTTTTTAAAATTTATTTTATTGACTATTTTTTTTACTTTTAGTTTACAAGATTCAGTTCCAGAGTCACTTGAGTTTCAGATTTTTCTCCCCTTTCTCCCCACACCCCACCACCGCCATGGTGGCATACAATCATGTATCTGATCTGCAAACTCTTTCACATTGTACAATAGTCTGGTTGTATAGGTGTTATAGCCAATGGAGTGAACAGTGAGAAAAGAGAAACAAAAGCCAAACATAGAAAAGAATGATAGCATGCATTGCTTCAATCTCCTTTTAAACTCTGGTCTTTCTGGATCTTTCTCTGAATGTAGACATCTCCTTCCATCCTGGGACTTGTAGAGTGGACTTTTAACTGTGCTTTGCTGAGAAGAGTCTAGGTTTTCAGAGTTGGTCATCACACATATAATGTATCTGTGACTGTGTACAAATTTTTCCTGGTACTGCTATTCTCACTCAGCATCAATTCATATAAGCCTCTCCAGGTAATTATGAAGTCAATTTCCTTCCCATTTCT
>CM053599.1:33332260-33351267 GCA_028646575.1 Pseudocheirus occidentalis | reverse complement strand
CCAAGTTATGTGCATGTGTGAGCATCTGTGTGTGTATATGTATGTGTGTGTATGTTTTCTTTGTTTACCTTTTTATGTCTTTCTTGCAAGTGGAGATTGAATTTTCCATTGAGCTCAGGCTTTTTCATAAGGAAAGTCTGGAAATCCTTTATTTCATTACATGACCATCTCTTTGCCTGAAAGAATATGGTCAGTCTTGCCAGGTAGTTGATCTTTGTTTGCAGACCTAGCTCTTCTGCTTTACGAAATATGGCATTCCATTCCCTCCGGTCTTTCAATGTAGCAGCTGCCAAATCCTGTGTAATCCTGACTGTAGTTCCATGGTATTTGAATTGCTTCTTTTTGGCAGCATTCAGTATTTTCTCCTTGACTTTGTAGCTCTGGAGTTTGGCTACTACATTTCTTGGAGATTTTAGTTTGGGATCTCTTTCAGGAGGAGATCAGTGGATTCTTTCAGTAACCATTTCTCCCTCTGATTCTAGGAACTCAGGACAGTTCTCTTTAACATTCTCTTAGAGGATGCCATCCAGGCTGTTTTTTTTTTCATCTTGGATTTCTTGTAGGCCAATAATTCTTAGGTTGTCTCTTCTGGATCTGTTTTCCAGGTCAGTTGTTGTTTGAGTGAGATATTTTGCACTTTCTTCTAATTTTTCAATCTTTATGTTTTGTTTGACTGACTCTTTGTTGCATCATTGAGTCCTTAGCTTCAATTTGTCTGATTCTAATTTTAGTGAGTTATTTTCCTCAGATATTTTTTGTAGTTCCTTATCCATATGTTCATTTTTCATTTTTAGGGAGGTATTTTCTCTGGTTATATTTTGGACCTCCTGTCCTAGTTCTCCAATTTTGCTTTTCAAAGATTTGATTTCTTCAGTGAGACTTTTTTCCAATTTGGTCACTACCTCTCTAATTTCATTTTTAAAATCTCTTTTGAGATCCCCCAAGAAGGCTATTTGGGCTTGAGACCAATTTGCATTTCCTTCTGTGGTATAGGGTCCATGTAGCCTTCTGAATTTGTTCTTGCTCACTATAAAAAGATTTGATGGTCCTAGCCTTTACACTTTCCTTCTTCCCCATTGTGAGCACCTATGTCCTGGATTTTTGGTGTGGAAATCTGCTTCTGGGGCGTCAGAGTCTTGGGCTTCTCAGGCTGGGAGGTAGGGGTTTGGTAGCTGTAAGCTCCGAGTGTGTAGCCTGAGGCCAATACCAAGGCTGTCAATGAGTCCCCTAAGTTACCCAGAGGCTTACAGAGTAACTTATGGGGGTATGGTGGTCTAGCTCCTTCAGGTTTTCGAGTCTGTGTCTCTGAGCTACAGCTCAAGCAAACTCAGAGCAGGCTGCAGCTGAAGGCCTAAGGCAGAGCTGCTGTTTGCTGATTGGGCCAGTGGTGCTAAATTGGCTTTTCTTGGTAGGGCTTGCTGGCTCCACCCTACTGGGCTAAGACTCTGTATTGTCTTCTTCCCCCTTTCCTCCCCTGTGCCCAAGTCTGAGGCCATTTCCACTGATTCAAGATTTCACTCTGATTAGGACATTATATTCCAGACTATTCTGGGTCTGGGAGGGATTTAGAGGAGCCACTAAACTATATTCTTCCATCTTGGCTTCTGGAAGTATGGGTGTATAAGTTTAAACATCCAGATTGTCCCCGTGGAACCTGCTGACCCTGCTGTGGGCCCCGAATTTTTTCCTACCCGGTTCAATGATCCTCTGTCCTGTGGTGAGACAGCCAGGCAGGATGAGTCTGCTGGCTGGGACTTCTTCTCAGTCTGCTGTTCTCTGCTTTCTGCTCCATGTGGGTGCAGCTTCCTTGTGCTCAGCATTCTCCTTACCCCAACCTGAGAAGGCACTTTCCTGGGCTGGGTATCTGCTCCCCTCAGTCTCACAATGGGTTCTGTTGCTCTTCAGTTTGTTCAGATTCACTTTTTAGCCTTTAGCAATAGAATGACTCTGGCTGCAGCTTTTCCCAACCACCCTGGGGCGAGGCTGGGGTTACAGGCTGGGCTGGCCTTGGCTCCTGGTCTGTTGAGATGGGCCCCTCTTGCTGAACTGCCTTCAGCGAGAGACATGTTCTCTGTATTTTTGTGGATTTTGGAGCCCCAAAATTTGCCCAGAGCCATATTTTATGTGTATTTAAGGTGGTTGTGCAGGAGCTGTGGCTCTCTGCTGCTTCTACACAGCCATCTTGGCTCCACCCCCCTGGACAACTTATTTCAAGAAATTATAAAAGAAAACTTTCAGATCCATAGAGTTAAATAGAAATTGGAACACTAAACCCATCACCACCAGAAAGAAATTCCAAAATGAAAATTCCATGTAATATTATAAGCAAATTGTGGGACTCCCAGGTCCAAGAGAAAATATTGTGAGCATCTGAGAAACTATTCAAATGTTATGGAGTCACACTCAGCATATTCTATGACCAAGATTTAGGAACTACCACATTAAAGGAAATTGGAATGTGATATTCCAAAAAGTAAAGGAGATAGAATTATGAAGAAAAATAACCTTCTCAGCAAATTTGAGTATATTTTTTAGGGTAAAATGAATATTCAATGAAATGTACCATTTTCAAAAATTCCTGACCACGGCCAAATAGAAAATTTGACAGTGAAACAAAAGACTCAATGAGGTTGAAGAATTTACGTTCTTTTATGAGAAGATGATCCATCATACTCCTAAGAATTTTATCAATAATACAACAGTGATAAACAGCGATAACAATAGAGTGATAAACTCAAAAATCCCAACTTCTGGGAGAAGAACTCACTATTTCACAAAAACTGTTGGGGAAACTGGGAAATATTATGGGAGAAACTAGCTACAGACCAACATCTTATATACCAAGATAAGGTCACAATGTGTATGTGATTTAGATATAAATGGTGATGCAATAAACAAATTAGAAGAGCAAGGAATAGTCTACCTGTCCATAGAAGGGAAGAATTTATGACAAAACAAGAGGTAGAGAGCATTACAAGTGGATAATTAAGTGGATCATTTTTATTATATTAAATTTAAAACAAAAGGTTTAATGCAATTAAGGTTAGATGAAAAGCAGAAAATTGGGAAGCTATTTTTTACCATATATGTCTTTGATAAAGATTTCATTTCTCAAATATATAGAGAAATGAGTTATAAGAATATTAACAATTTTTCAGTTGATATATGTTCAAAGGATATGAGCAGGAAGTTTTCAAATGAAGCAATCAAAGTGATCTGGAGTAACATAAAAAAGTCATAACTCATTTTTGATAAGAGAAATATGAACTAAAACCACTCTGAGGTACCAGCTTACACTTAATAGTTTGGCTAATATAAGAGAAAAGGAAAATGATAAATGTTGTAGAAAATGTGCAAAAATTAGAACACTAATGCATTGTTGGTGGAATTGTGAACCAATCCAACCATTCTGGAGAGCAATTTGGAGCTATGCACAAAAAGAGCAATCAAACTGTGAGGACTCTTTTATCAAGCAATACCACTACTAGGTCTGTATCCCAAAGAGATCAATACAAAGGGAAATAGACCTACATGTACAAAAAAATATTTGTAACAATTCTTTTTGTGGCAATGAAGATTGGAAAATGAAGGAATACCAATCAATTAGGGAAGTTGTGGTCTATGAATGTAATGGAATACTGTTGTGCTTTAACAAATAATGAATAGGAAGATTTGAGCTGATGCAAAGTGAAGTGAGCAGAACCAGGAGAACATTGTACACAGCAACACCAACACTGTGTTGATAAACTATGATTGATGTAGCTCTTAGCAGAAATAAAATAATCCAAGACAAGTTCAAAAACTCATGATGCGAAAATGCTATCTATGTCCTGAGAAAGAACAGATGGAGTCTGAATGCAAATCGTAGCATGCTATTTTCACTTTTATTTTTTTCATAGTTTTTTTTCCATTTTGTTCTGTTTCATCTTTCACAACATAGCTCTAGAAATATATTTTACATAATTGCACAGATATAACCTATATCAAATTGCTGACACTCTTGGGAAGAGGGAGGGAAGATAAGCTTAAGATCTGGAACTCAGAATTTTACTCATAAAGGAATGATAAAAACTTTCTACATGTGTAATTTGAGAAAAATAAAATACTATTATTTCTAATGAGTTTAAAGATAAAAGAATGCACACACACACACACACACACACACAAATAGTTTGGTATAGCAATATATCTTACCCAATAGGGAAATAAGAGAAGGGGGAGGGAATGATAAAGGAGAGATTAGATTAAGGAGGCAGTGGTGAGAAGCAAAACTGACTCCTGAAATGGGAAAAGTTAAATAAAAAAGAGAAAGATTTATGTAACAAATTGGAAAACAAAATTGAATGTTAATGCCATGAACTTAAATGCAAAGAGATAGCAAGAATGAATTAGAAATTAGAATCCAATAATATTTTCTCTATAAGAGAAACACAATACAGAAAGACACACCATTTTAAAACAAGGGACTGAAAAAGAATATTTATGCTTCTCCTGAAGTGAAAAATACAGTGACAGCAAGCATAATCTCAGAGCAAAGTCAAAATAAATTTAACTAGAGTTGATAATCAGAAAAATGACATTTTGATGAAAGGTATCATAGAGAATAAAGTAATGACAACACATTTTACATTGATTTTCTCAGTGAAAGTCCTAATTTCTTAAATATGTAGGGGAATGAGTCAAATTTATAAGAAAAAATAAGCACTATTTCCTAATTGATAAATTGTCAAAGGATATAAATAGGGAATTTTCTTTTTTTTTTGCTTTTTTGGAGGGCAGTTGGGGTTAAGTGACTTGCCCAAGGTCACACGGCTAGTTTTTTTTGTGCTAAGTGTCTGAGGCCGGATTTGAACTCAGGTACTCCTGACTCCAGGGCCGGTGCTCTATTCACTGTGCCACCTAGCCGCCCCATAGAGAATTTTCATTAAAAGAAACAATGCTATCTATATTCATTTAATAACTACTCTCAATCAATATTGATTAGAGAAATATAAAATAAAACAACTCTGAGGTATCACCTTAAACCTCAGAAATGACAAATGCAGGAGTGGATGAGAGAAAAAATGCTACACTAATGGACTTTTGGTGGAATTGTGAACTGGTCCAACCATTCTGGAAAACAATTTGAAACCATGTACAAAGAACTATAAAACCATGTAGACCACTTTGACCCAAAAAAATCATAACTCTGTCTGGAACCCAAAGAGATAAAAGAAGCATGAAAATGACTTACATGTACAAAAATATTTATAACAGCTTTTTGTGGAGATAAGAATATGGAAATTGTGTGGACACTCATCAGTTGGGGAATGGAGAACAAGTCGTGGTTTACGATTGTGATGGGGAAACTACTACACTATAATAAATGATGAGGGGGATGATTTCAGAAGAAAAACTGGGAAGAATTATATTAACTGATGCAAAATGCAGTGAACCACACCAGGAGAACATTGCACACAAAACCACAACATTGTATTGATTGATTGACTGTGAAAGATTTACTATGATAAGTACAATGATCCAAGACAATTTCAAAGGATGTATGATGAAAATTTCTGACCCACTCTAGAAAAAGAGAAGTAATGAACTCTGAGTACACATATATTTTATTCACTTTAAAATGTTTTTCTTGCTAACATGGCTAATATAGCAATATGTTTTAGATGAATTCACATGTGTAACGGTGATCATATTGCTTGCTTTCTCAGTGCATGGAGAAAAGGTTGGAGGGAGGGAGAGAATTTGGAATTCAGATTTTATTTTTTAAAATAAGGTAAAAATAAATTATTAATATTTTAAAAAAATTTACTGCTTTCTTGAGCTGGTATAAGCTGGCTGTCACACACCCCTGTATAGTTTAATAACTTATAAGTTGGATTCTTGATCTAGATCAATTCTAATGACTCTTATGACTAAATATCTGTGACTCATATCTCTTTAAGTATATTTAAGGCAAGTGACTTCCAAATCAACATAAATGACCTCAGACTTTCAAATGAGGCCCAATATTATATCCCCAACTGCTTGGTATATCCAAATGAATGTTTTTTGAGGCTGTCAGACTGCACATGTCCAAAACAATAACTTCTTATCCTTCCCCATAAATATTTCAGCTTCTCTACCACTAGTGTACCACTATTCTCTCAGTCACCAAGTTTGAGAACACCATGGCGATGGTGGTTCCTCATGGCCATGACCAATATGTTCCTAGATTTTGTTGATTTTGCTCCTTCTCATCTCTCACATCTGTCACCCCCAACCCTGGTTCAGATCCACATCACCCGTACTGAAGTAATAGCCTCCTAATCTGTCTCTTTGCATAGAACCTCTGTTCTCTTCAATATACATTATAGTCATCAGTTAGAACCCTTAAAGTTCAGATGCGATCATATCACTGTGTTGTTCAAGATAAATTAGCTCCCCATTACTTCTTAAAATCAAACTCCTCTATGTGAATTTTACAATTCTCGACAAACTGACTAAAGACTAGCTTTGCAGGTTTGCTACAAATTACTCCCTCATATGAATTCTGCATTATAGTCAAACTGGCCTCTTTCCTGCCCCCTCAAAGGGCTTTCCATCTGCTGCCTCAATTCCCATAAGGAACCTTTTGCCATTGTTTCTTCTTTTAAAGATCCTAATAACCACATGGAATAATGGAAAGAGCTATGAACTTCAAGGCATAACAATAGTTTTTGAGTCATGCAAATATCCATATTTGCTGTTATCAAGTCATTTAATCTCTTTAGGTTTTAATTTTCCTCAACTACACAGTACATATAATCTTTCCTGCCAATATTAGTACACATTTAAAGGGAACCTAATTTATAATTTCCGGAATCTATGTAAATTGGTCATTACTGTTATTCAACAGGTTGCTATAATTTGAAATATACTGGAGGCTTGCCATGGTGTTTCCAACTATCACCAAATTTTGCATGAGGTACATCTCAATAGACCCAGTGAAAATTATGTATTGTTATAAATAGGTAGTTGGAAGTCACACTAGGAGAAGAACACTGAGAGTAACATGATAAGACTCAAAGAAGGCTAAGATCATACATGACTGTAATGTTAATGAAATCAGAAGATCTTCCATGCCCCTTTCTATTGGCACCTAGTACAGGCACTTAGCACCTAGTAAAGGCTTAGCTCCTTACTTCCAGTTAACTCCTTGGGAGTAGTTCACACCTTAACAAGAAGGGGATGAACAGGGAGGAGCTACTTGGGAGTAGTTCACACCTTAAGAGGAAGGGGATGAACAGGAAGGAGCTACACTATATAGAAGGAAAGAACCAGGAAGACCTTGAGCTCTTTTCCCAGTCACCACCTGGAGATTGCACCTTTTCCTGAGGTCCTCCTTCTACAGCTTCTACTGAGAACTTCCAAGGACCAGTCTGAGAAACTGTCGTGAGTCTGAGAGGGATCCCTGCTTGAGGGATCCTATTCTATTTGTGAAGGCTTGGGAATGTGGTTGTCCACTGCATTAACCATGTGTATCAACTTTGTGACCACTATAATGACTTTGGCTTTCTGTTTTTGGGACTTGTCCTTCTGGTTTTGGGACTCAGTGTTATGGTTTCTGAATAAAGACCTTGGTTCTGCCTTCCATGTGGAGAGTTTGCTACATTTTGTGATCCAAAACTATACCAGCATATTCATAACCATCATGGGTGTTGTGAATATCTCATTATTGATACAATGACCAAAGAACCACATATTTAGAACTTCATGAGACCTTAGAAGACACATAACTAATAAGTCGAAAAGGTAGGTTTTGAGCCTAAAGTTCTGATTAAAAATAAATTATTTCCATTGTGCATGATGATTTCAGCTATTTATAGAGTTGCCTCCTAAAAAGATAATTCTATTTTTCCTATATTCTCCAGAGGGAAGAACCCTTAAACAATGGGAAGAAATTCCTAGCACTCATAGCGATCAATACCAGTTCAGAAGGTAGGCAATTTATCCATATTGGAAGTCTTCAACCATGCCTGAGGACCACTTGTCAGACATAGCATAGATGGGGATTATTTTCATCCATGAATTTGACTAATAAGATTTTAATATTTTTTGAGATTCTTTCCAATGACAATTTTAGATCATGTAATCCCCAAATACAATTTTTGTACCATGGATGTGAAAACAGTTTAACTAGTGTAGATACCCACCAGATAAAATCAAAGAGCAGTAATCTGAGACAATTCATGTTTTGTAAGACATTCAGCATATTTATTTCTAAAATGAAATAGATTCATGTTGAACTAGATGTACATTAAAGTCCTTTCTGACTCTAAATATAAGACCTATGATTCTCTCTCCCCATGACCTGCCAAATTACTAAGTTATTACACAAATTACTGCCACCATTTTAATTAGAAATATTATATGTATTTCTGTATAACTGTATATGGCTCTTTTTGAAATGCAATTTTATCTTTCTCTTAAGATGCTAGACTCAGTCTAAAATTAGAGCTAAGTTGCATAGTTTAACACATTGACAAAAGAATAGCATAAACTACTTTTCATTAAAAAAAACATAATGGGAGCTGTAAATAAAAAAAACTCTTTCATACTCCACCAGAAATGAAAAGAGATAGCAATGTATTATAGTCGTCCATAAATGATATGCCTTTCTATTAGGATTTGGTGTGTTATGCATTTATATAACCTTATATAAAAGTTTGGAGGCTTAGCCATTGAAAATCCCTAGAACAAGCTGCCATGAAGAATTGTTAACAAGTTATTGAAATATCAAAGACAAAGTGACTTTGAATGGATGATGATACAGTATACTAATCTTGTCTCTGGGTATTGAGAATTGGTATTTATGTGTGAGTGTGTATAAGTGTGTGTGTGTGTGCATGTGTGTGTGTATGTGGATGCCATGCTTAACATTCTCCATGAAAAAAATGCATAGCAGGCCAACTTTGTGAAATCTTTAGGGACAAAAGATGATAAAAAAAACCATCAGATAAATAGAAATTTCACAGAAATAGCAATTCCATTTTCAACATGTTTCCTCCTTTGTACAAATATCTTTGAAAGCACTGCTACCAAAGATAAAATGATGAGTACATTTCCCAAATTCTATGTAATTTCTCTCTCTCTCTCTCTCTCTCTCTCTCTCTCTCTCTCTCTCTCTCTTTCACTCTCTCTCTTCTCTTCTATTTTCTTCTCTCTTCTCTTCTCTCTCTCTTTCTTTCTCGCTCTGTCTCTCTCTCTCACTCTCTCACTCTTGCTCTCACTCTCTCTGTCTCTGTCTCTGTCTCTATCTCTCTCTGTGTCTCTGTCTCTCTGTCTCTCTCTGTCTGTGTGTGTCTGTCTGTCTGTCTGTCTCTCTCCCTCTCTCTCTCTCTTCCTCTCTCTCTCTCTGCTTCTTCCCTCTCTCTTTCCCTCCCTCCCTCCCTCCCCACTTCTCCCTCCCACCCCCATTATATCTATTTAATTATTCCATGGTTGTTTTTGAGAGGACAGATTTCGGATGCTAGTAATTTAAACATCAGCAGTTTTGATTTAGATATTCAAGACATATGTAACCCAATCTTCCAAAAATGCAGATCGATGACAGAGAGCACCATTAATGTAATGGACTGTATGTGGTTTATTAGAGAGTCCTAAAAAAGTTTATGTCTCAAGTCATAAACTTCAGAAACTTTTCATAAAATAATACTTGTTATTAAATTCTGATGTTTGTTAAAGCAATAAACAGTATAGGCACCTCCAGATGCATACAACACTTGCTAGGTAAGATGCCCAAGGAATGAAGCCATTTTTTTTCTCAGTTTATTTTATTCCCTCCACCTAGGCCCTCAGTACCCTCCCACTGCACACACACTTTTAATGCTCCTCTAAATCATCCATTCACCACCTATGATATCTTATAAAAGAAGTTGGTGTCTCATTCCACCCCCTCCTCTCCCATTAGAGCCAGTGTACTAAGCCATAGGCAATTCCAGAATTAGCACTGTCATCTCTTCTTGTAACCATTAGTTTCTCTGCAATCAAGAGTGGGGAATGTACTAAAAATGATATATAACTGAAGCACCTCTGTTTCTGGTTTTAACCTCACCTCCT
Source organism: Pseudocheirus occidentalis (assembly GCA_028646575.1). NCBI lineage: Eukaryota > Metazoa > Chordata > Mammalia > Diprotodontia > Pseudocheiridae > Pseudocheirus > Pseudocheirus occidentalis. The sequence goes on along the minus strand of CM053599.1, from coordinate 33,341,190 downwards.
CTGAATACAGATTTTATATATATACATACATACAAAAATATATGCACATACACACACGTATATATGCATGTATGTAGGTATGTATGCATGTATGTAGGTATGTATGCATGCATGTATGTATGTATGTATTTTCCTCTCAAGGAATAAATGCATTTTAAGTCTGAGAAATTCCTAAAAACATAGCATAAATAAAGCAGTGCCTTATTTTTTTTCATCCTCTACCTGTTATGCTAATACAACAGCACTGAAAGGTAAAGCAAAGACAGCTTGGCCAGCATTATTCACATTGCAGCAGACAGCACAATTTTGTACTTACAGATCTGAACAGGGGGAATGTCTCAGGATCTTTACAATTCTCTGCAGAACTCTGTTTTCAGCTCTCAGCAAGCCTTGCTGTTCATCCAGGCAGAACCAAGCCGTCTGGAATGTCTATGCAGCTGGGAGATAATAGAACTCTTTCCCCAGCTGGGATTACAAGCCTTTTATCCACTGAGTATCGCGTGGTCCTTCCTTGGTGTTAACTAGGGAAACACACTGCCAGCCTGCTGCATTCCTGACGGGACCCACACAATTAGTGGAGAGAGCATGCAGGCATGCTCCGGTCAGAAATAATCGGACCTGAAATTCTCTTTCCCATTTAGAAATTAGCTCCATCTCCATAAGCCTTCATGCAGGATGAAAGAGCGACAAAACAGCTTCCATTGCAGGGCTGTGGCAGATTTAAATTATTTTTCCCTTCATTCTTTTCCTAGGGATAGGCTCTCTGGCTTGGGTCATCAGAAAAGCTCTTTATAAATGGGGGAGGGCATGATAACTGGTTAGAAGGTTTCAAAAAGGAAAGGGGGATCAGTTCTTTTTTTTTTCACCTTTGGCTCCTTAAGAATATCATTCACAACAGAGATTTGGCCAGAATGCAGTCTCTCCAAGTTTAGACTTTATTTTAATGTAAGTTCATATTGAAGCATTCCAGTAAATTTCTTGAACCTGAATTGCCCTGAAGAGAACAACAACAACAAAAAGACCCATATGGCCTATTGCTAAATCTACTTTTAATTATGCTCTTACCATTTCTCTATTACTCTAATGACCTGAACAACTGAGGGAAAAGAGCTCAAAGCAGCACACAGGACCAAGGGACTGTATCTACTTTGGAAGGGCAGATTTTCACATACCCAGGAGACTATAGAGAAGTATTCCGGTAATTCATGAAATATTTCTTCTAACATTCAAAAATGTAAAAACATTGATTTGAGTGATCATTTTGATTTATTGTGATCAAAATAATATCATTGGATTTATTTTTTATTAGTTTGTTCTTATTTTGAACTTAACTACAAAATCAAAAATTCTATTCACATATATGTGTATATGTGTGTGTATAATTTCACATACATTATATATAGTAGAACAGAAAATAATTATACATGTAACTGTTAAAGTTTTGTTATGAGCAGCTTAAGTGTTTTTCTAAGTTTGCAATAAGTTTAATCTTTAGCTTTCAAATCTGTCTTGCTTATTTGAGCTTCTTAGTCACTGGTTTTAAAGGAATTAGCCATTGGGATAATAGGAAACAGAAAATAGGAAGTATGGAAAAGCACTCATTTATAAATTAAGAAAAAATTTAAAAAATAATTTTGAATAGTTTAGAATCATTTCCATTTTCTTAACAACTGAAAAGATGACATTTACACAATATCCTTTAATAAATTTAATTTTAATTAATAATTAAATAACTTAAAAAACTAACAGGCAAATCAAGCAACTTCTTATATCTCTAAGGTTATCTTATTTCTCCCAGCCATGTCCTATCACTAATACAATGTTTTTGGTTGTAAGTTTTATGGAATACCATTATGACCAAATTGCCATCAGATAAATAATAATGAATCATTTTCCCCATTGGTACTAGATCATGAAATTATAGGATTCAAAGTTGCAAGGACCTTAGCAGCTATGTGTCTAAGCTATAGCTGAAAAAGAATCCTGTATATAACATCACCAAAAAGTTGTCCCTTTTTTGCTCAAAAACTCAAATGAGAGGGAACCTACTGCATCCCAACATGGCTCATTCTGCTTTCAGGTAGAATAAATGAAGATTAAATTAATTTTTATTTTTGTCATTTTCACTCATTTTTATTCGCTTGTCCTGTTCTGTGTGGCCAACTATAAAAATTCTAATCCATTGGAAACATGACCACCCATTAGATACTTGAACATGGTTATCATGGCCTCCTTGAACCTTCACTTCACTTCACAACTCAATCTTCCACACCCTTAACCATATCTTCAAATCCATAGCATGAAACTCTTCATTAGAGTATTTGATTTCCTCTAGATATTCTCTTACTTATCAATATCATCCCTAAAGTATGGTTCCAAGCATTGAACAAAAGACCCCAAATTTGACTGGATCATGGTACAGTACTATGGAACTATGTTGTTAATGATAAGAAAACGGAGACATACAACAGTTGCCTCTGCTCAGAGTTATATATCTAGTAAAGACCAGAATCAGGATTCAAATTCAGAACTCCAAATTCCAAATTGAGTGTTGTTCCCAATTCAACTGCTGCAATCCTTCTGTTTTTATAGGGATACCATGACCTTGAGTTTCAAATAGGAAATATCAATTTCTTGGCTGCTGACTTGGATGAAAAAGTTCTATTATTGACCTTAATATAACCCTCCATTCTCCTCTCCCCACAATCTCATAGCTGGACAACTATAACAAAAATGTAATTGTTGTTCTAGTACTGGACTGCCAACACTTTGTAACTTTCATTTCTATTTCACATCTGACTCTACTATGTGGTAGTTGTCCCTTAGATCAATTTCTTAACACTCACTGACCAACCTATTAGACTGTAAATTTCATGTGAGCACTAGCTATTTCTTATTTTTATCTCCTCTACAATGTTCATATCATGCAAATCATAATAATGGTAATTATAGTGGATATTTATATACGGCTTTTGTAAATAGGTATATACATAAGTACAATATGCAAGAGTGAACATGCATGTGCACACATACACATATGTATATACTTATATGTGGGCGAATTGTATGCATGTTCAATTATCTACGTGAAATACACATATATGAAACCGGTGTGTATATTTCATGTATTTCATTTGCCTACATTATCTAATTTGATACCATAATAAACTTTTGTGGTAGGTAATAAAGTCATACGTGAGAGTTGTTTGTTTATAACCTAGAAAGTGTTCTGTGAAAAAATGAAACCAAAGGAGAATTTCCAGTTGATGGTTTCGGCCTCCAAAATGTCCTATTCACAGAGGAAATTTTACTAAATGTTTTAAGCCGTAAAATATTGCAAAACTTCTTCAATACAATCCTGAATATTGTGTGATTCTTTCTCCAATGTGGATACTTATACAAAGCAAAACATATGGCCCAGTCACCCACCCAAAGTTGGAGCAGTAATCCATTGAAATCACTATGCATCAATGTGCACATTTTAGTCATGTGATACATATGGATTATAAACAAGGTCCAGAACTTTGCAGGAGGAGGAGAAAGAGTTTAATTTTACTTGGTAGACTTCACAGTATTTTCAGTGATGCCAAATTCTCTGCTGCCACAAAATAGCAACCTTTTTTTTAATAAATATTTTATTTTTCCACCCTTCCCTACACTCTCTTTTTTCTTGCCCTCTCCTCTGTTTCCTCTTCTTCCATTATCTTCCTTTCACTGTGTCTTCCCTTTCCCTTCAATTGACTGTGCTTTCTTTACCTTCCTTTCCCTCTCTTTCCTTTCCTTTCCTCCCCTCTTCTCTAATTTTCTCCCTTGCTGATCTCTTCTAGTGTCAATGGTTTAATAATCACATTTTTAGAGAGAATTCCAAGATCTAAAACTCTATACTCAGTCTTCCCTTGAGAGGCTCCAGTCTCATATTTTCAGCTCCCTGCTGAATGTCTCCATTTGAATTCTCTGCTAAAACTTCAAATAAATGTCTAAAACTTAACTTTTCTCGCCCTCACTTTCCCCCCAATATCCCTACTGCTGTTGATGATACTGTCACTCTCAAAGTTACATAGAACACCAACCTTGAAATCATCTTTGACTCTTCCCTCTCCCTCTTCCTCACCCCTCCCCATATCCAATCATTTGACATCATCTTATCCATTCAGTTTTCACAATTATCTCTGATATCTGTCCCTTCTTTACTACTTATGTTGTCAATACATTAGTTCAGACTGTGATGTTACCTGATCTGTAATAGCCTAAAAATGTGTTTCACTGTTTCTTTGTCTCTCCCTTCTCTGAGATATCCTTCACACAGCTGACAAAATAATCTACTCAGTGGATAGGTCTAAATATATCACTCTCTTACTCAAAAACATCATTTGCTCCCTGGTGCTTACAGGATAAAGTACAACCTGACTCTAAACAGTCATCCCACAAACATGTTGTTTCTCATGATAAAACATGTCCTCCTCAAGGTTTTTTCTTCTTTTCTCTCTTTGTATCCTTAGTATCATCATATAATAGTAGGTGTATCATTCAATAAATAAGTATGAGTTTATAAGTAAATATTTTAATTAATTAATTAATTTTTTAGTTTTCAACATTCATTTTTTATGAGATTTTGAGCTCTAATCTCTGTCCTCCCTTCTCTCCCCTCTCCCTAAGAGGACATGCAATCTGATATAGGCTATGCATGCAAAATCATATTAAATATATTTCCACATAAGTCATGTTGTGAAGGAAAAATCAGAATGAAAGGAAGGAGGAAATGAGAAATCAACAAAAGAAAAAAATAGTATTTTTCAATCTGCATCCTTACTTCATAGTTCTTTCTCTAGATGTGAATGGTATTTCCCATCCAGTCTTTGACTTAGATCATTACATTGGTAAACTCATAATTATTGATCAATATTTGTTAACTTAATGATTTCCACCATTATTTTCCATTGCAACCATGCACATATACTATTTTTGAACTAATTTGGATAATTAACTTTTCCACAATTTCTTCTTTTCACATCTGCATTCAGGAATTTGTTCTGGATGATCACCGTGACTACAACGCATCCTCTTTTTCTCTTCAACCTTTGAAATTTTCTTCTTCATTAAGAGCAAAGCTCGGGTGTCACATCCCCCATGATGACTTCTTTGATGCATGCAAGCTAAGAGGCATCACTCTTGCTTCCATTCCTCCCACATGCCTTTGTCTGGATCTCTAGTTTGCTTTCATCACACTCTATATCACATTCCTGCACCCAAGTTGGTTGTAAATACCTTGAGATAGTAATTTTCCCTTTTTTTCATATGTGTAACTCTAGCCAGTGGGACATTACACATAATAGACACTCTAAAATTGTAAAATTATGTACACAACCACAGACACAACATATGTGCAATGAGTAACTACAATAGATTGGGTTCCTCTCAGCAATATAAGGTTATAAGTCAACTCCAAAAGACTCAGAATTGAAAGAGATATCTACATCCAGAGAAAGAGATGTGGAGTCCAAATGCAGAGTGAAACAAACTACTTTCATTTTCTTATTTTGTTTCCTCTTCCCCACTGATCATTCAATCAGTTACAGTCCTTCTTTTCAACCTGACTAATGATTAATAGGAAGATATCTGTAGATCCTGTATCTGAGTGCATGCTGCCATGATGGCAGGGTGGGGAGGGGTGGAGAGAAGTAAGAGGAGTAAATCTGAAACTCAAAGGGACTGTGGAACTGAATGCTGTAAAGTACAAGAAAATAAACCAATTTAACTTTTAAAAAATTGTCAAATTGTATGTCATTTCATTGATACTGTATGGCTGCATATCAGGGAAGATCCTGTGTTTTAGTGCTCAGTCCCCACCATCTTCCCTTAGGAATTCACATAACACATTATTGTGCCCCTACTTATCTAACATGGAGCTCACAAATGATTGTGTATCTAATTTCCATGCCAGAAAATGACTTCTCCTAGGAGCAAGAACACTGTTGTACCTAAACATTTGTCTCCCATAGGGACTAGGATTGTGTACTTAATGCTCAGTAGACATTTAATAGGTATTTCTTCAACTTAATCATAATCTGACAATTAACACATTGAGGGGAGGAATATGTTGCATTGATAAATAACTTCCATGTAAAAAGCACAATTAAAAACCAGGATGCATATGTAATGACTAAAACAACAGAAATTAAAGAGCAGTGGTAAAAAACTTAAATTAATCATTTTTAAGCTCAGTACTGGAGAAAAGTTATTTTTTTAATTTACCACATTTCTTTCTTGATGATAGTCTCATTATCTGGGTTAAGAATATTTTATGTACAATGTTCTGTTCTATCTCATCAGTTGGCATAGGTTCAATTCCTAATCTCTCTCTATAACTCTAGTGTTACATCACTAATTGATTTTGGACACCTCAGATAAGATAGTCCATAAACTGCTCAAACTAATCATGTCTGGAAAAGAACTCATGTTTACCCCCAAGCTCTCCTCTTCTTTTAAATATCCCTATTAAAGATGATGGCACTGATAGTTATGATCCCAGTAGTAAGAATCTCACAACTACATAGTGACCCTTGCCTCGTCACTCACACTTATGCTGCATATCCAATCCTTTTTTTTTCAAATCATACAATTGCTACCTTCAAAATTCCTCTAATTCATGTCCTCTTCTCTCTAAGCACACAATATCCTAAGTTTAGACCCTCATCATTTCTTCCCTGAATTATTGAAATAGCCTTTTAATTGGTCTCTATTACATGTTTTTCTGCCCTGCTCTCTATCCTCCACTCAGCTGACAGTCATATCTGTAAAGCATAAATATGATAAGATCACTCCTCCTATCTCTCAATAAATTCATGTGGTTAGTTACTATTTCTGCAACTAAATGTGTAGTCTTTCTTTGGCAGGTAAAATCCCTTAACAACCTGTTCCTCTCCTACCTTTCTGGTTTTATACATTTTGCTTTCCTTTGCACATGTTACAGTTCACCTACCTTAGCCATATTGTTGTCCCTCCCACAGGACACTCCAAGTTTCAATGCTAAGCCTTTTCACTGGTTATCCCTCACACCTGGGATGCTCCATCTTAAATCCATCTTTATGCCACCCTGGATTCATTCAGGACTCAAAGTTCCATTTCCAATTTTTGTATTCTCTCTCTCTCTCTCTCTCTCTCTCTCTCTCTCTCTCTCTCTCTCTCTCTCTCTCTCTCTCTCTCTCTCTCCCCTATCTCCCTTCCTGATCTATGTTCATTCCCTTAGCAATTCATCCTAAGTAATTGTTGTTTCACTTAATTTTTCCATATGAACTTTTGCAATTCCTACTTTTTTTTCTTTCGGTAATTCAAGGATACAAAAACTCATCCTAGGGAGTAGAAATTCTGGCTCTCTGAATTAAACAACTTTGTTTTGTGGTCAAACATGCGTATACAGTTTGGATTTGTTTTAAAATTTAATGTTGTGGGAAACTAGACCTGTGATTTCACTGTTTTAAACAGCAGTCAGGTTAGGAAATTCTCCCTGCCAATGCAGATCAGCACCATCCTTGAAACTTATAATTTTTATACTCATTTTGAAAGTAGTTTATGGTTAGAATGTTAATTTGATGTATTATGAAATGGTTTTTGATATATTTATTTTGCTTCACTAGAAAGGTCTCCCATACCAAACACACACATGCACATGAACACACATGTGGATGGGCATGTATGTCTGGGTAAAATTCATTTAAATTCTGTTCAGTTGGAATTTTTTCTGCCTGATATAGGTATAGTTTACCTATGTGGAAAAAAGGCTCATTAACCAATTTAATAGTACTAACAAGATTGTTGAATAGGATAATTAACTCAGTAAAGAAAATAATCTGTTTTAAATCACTTAATTACCTCATTTGTGTGAAAATGATGCTAACTACAAATGATTGCTCTACCATGTAAAGAAATAAAATGGTAACTCACTAGGTGCCAGCATGGGTTCACTAAGAACAATTTCCTCACTTACACCAAACTAGACATTATAGGTTTCTTTTTACTAGTAGCAAAGTTGAATGATATCAAAGCTGTTGGTGATGGAATATTAATAAGTGTCTAATGAAATATCTTTGTTGTAGGAGAATATTGTATTTGGTCAAAGTTTACTTGATTGTTTTTGACATATTATTTGAAACGAGACAGAAAATGGAGACTGACACCATTGGGACAATATGATCAACAAAGACAATTGTTCGGGATAATTCAAGAGAGAAATGAAACTCAAAAGGATTTTTTTCTCTCCTTAACATCACCAACATAAATCATCCCAATAATCACTTTAAGTCTCCATTCTATTTCCCTTAGTACTTCTAAGGAAAAGAAGGAAGGCTTCAGTCATTAGACATCATTCTGTGTGGTTTAGAACTAATATTTCAGTGATTCAAGTATTTGGCTTGATTATGCCTTTTGGGACCGTTCCCTACTCTGTCCTCTTTTCTGCAGGGCTCTCTCCCTTCCTAAGGCATTACCTCTTCTATTACTGTTGTGCAGTATTCTTTTTTTCTTCTTCTTCTCCTGGTGTACATGAGCTTCATTTAGGGTTTTCTGTGAAAATATGTTGGATTAGTTTGCCATTTCTTTCTCCAGATCATTTTATAAGTGAGAAAACTGAGGTAAACAGGGTTGTGTTTTGCCTAGGCTCGTATAGAAGGTGTCTATAGCCACATTTGAATTCAGAATGCTAAGTTTTCTTGACTCCAAGACCAACTCCATTCACCTATCCACTCTTCTAAGCAATAGTAAAAGATAACCAATTAAAAAGAGGTTTTAAGGTATAATGCAATAAAATAATTCAAATATTTATATTTTTCAATATTAGTTATTCAAATAACTCAAAGAACATGCAGAATGTATTTATTTCAAATATTCAAATGTTTACATAAAAGCAATTTCCAAAGGTTTGTCTCAATTTTTTT